>CM052715.1:29617762-29668202 GCA_028551405.1 Uromys caudimaculatus
GTTAATGTTGTCTATGGTATCCTCTGCTCCTGAGATTCTCTCTTCTATCTCTTGTATTCTGTTGGTTATGCTTGCATCTATGACTCCTGATCTCTTTCCTGGGTTTTCTAACTCCAGGGTTGTCTCCCTTTGTGATTTCTTTATTGTTTCTATTTCTATTTTTAGTTCCTGGATGGTTTTGTTCATTTCCTTTGTCTGTTTGATTGTGTTTTCCTGTAATTCTGCCTGTTTGATTGTGTTTTCCTGTAATTCTTTAATGGATTTTTGTGTTTCCTCTTTAAGGGCTTCTAGCTGTTCTGTGTTCTCTTGTATTTCTTTAAGGGAGTTATTTATGTCCTTCTTAAAGTCTTCTATCATCATCATGAGAACTGATTTTAAATCTGAGTCTTGCTTTTCTCGTGTGTTGGGATAATCAGGGCTTGCTGTGGTGGGAGACCTGTGTTCTGGTGATGCCAAGTAGCCTTGGTTTCTGTTCCTTATGTTCTTGCCCTTGCCTTTTGCCATCTTGTTAACTGTGATGTTAGCTGATCTTACTCTGTCTGGCAGTGGCTTGTCCCTCCTGCAGGCCTCTGTATCAATACTCCTTGAAGACCAGCTCTCTCTGAGAGGTGTTTGGGTTTGGAGTGCTGTGGTACAGGGTCAGCTCTGGGGTATAGACAGAAACCAGAAGGATCTTGTACCCAGTGGTCCCTTGGTTCCTGTGTCCTGATGTCTCTGCAAGGGCCCCTCATGATCCAGTGAATTTGAAGAGAAGTGGTGGTTTTGCCTATGCTCGAAGGTGTGTCAGCACTCCTGGGATACCAGCTCTCTCCTGGAGCCCTGTGGCCCAGGCTGAGGTCCCCAGGTCTCAGTGAGCAGTGGTGCATGTCTTATCCCCACTCACAGCTTTTCCACGCTCCTGGGAGGGTGACTTTCTCCAGGCGCTGCTTGGCTATGGAACCCTGGTGGCCCAGGCAGAGAGGTCTCCTGCCACAGATGGAAACCAGAAGGTTCCTATGCCCGACTTTACCTCAGTCCCTGTGTCCAGCCAGTTCCAGGCAGGTCCCGGTGAGCAGTGGAGCTCGTCTTAACCCTACTCATGGCTTTTCCACGCTCTTGGGAGCGTAGCTTTCTCTTGGTGCTACTTGGCTATGGAACCCTGGTGGCCCAGGAACAGGTCTCCCACCACAGATGGAAACCGGAAAGTTGCTGTCCCTGAGTGGGGGTCCACTCTTATTTTTAATTTTTATAGAAATGTCTACAAGTAATTTAATAATTTATTAATTCTGTATTTAATTTTGACATGTTTCTCATAATTCACCATTGTATATAATTCTGTGATAGATATCCCACAGTACATACATATTTTTGTCAGCATAAATTCCTAGAAATAGGTTTACTAGATAAAATTTTATGCACAATTTAAGAAAAATAGATAAGCTTACCAATCTTATTTATAACTTCAACTCTTTCCATTGATACTCTGTGCTCACAAAGACAACTTGAGAGTTTACCAACCTTTGGCTAGAGAGTATCAATCAGTAAAAAGTTATCAATTTGTCAACAGGAATGTAATTACCATTAGAATGCATTAAGCAAAAATATTTAAGTATCTTATGTTTACCAGATTCTATTCTGACCTCAGACAACTAGATGAAGAAAAGAACTTTCACAATAAGCTGAGATCTCATTCAAAGATCACTGACAGGTTTTCTGTTGTTGCTCTGAGGTTTTTTGTTTGGTTGTTCTTTTTGTTTTGTTTTTGCTAAATCTAATGGATAGTTTTCACCTGAACTCAATAAAGCTACTCTTTGAAGAAAAACAAAACCACACACTTTTATAATTACACCCACTCCAGCTTCTAGCTGGTCATAGGATCTGAAGAACTTGAGGTTTAATTCCTACTCCACCACTTGGTTACTATGAATTAGGCCAGTTACCCCAGGTATTTTGCTTGGCTTCTCTATGCATAATTGAGAGTAATAGCAATATTCATCTAGATGGTTACAAATGGTCAAAACACATATCTAAAATACTGCACAGAGTAGTTGTTTAGTAAGTCATGTCTTAAAACAAGTGAGTGAAGATCCTTATGTAAGTAGATTGACTCTGTCCCTATCACCAGATAGTCTATTTCTCACTACCCTATAGACTGGATAGGCATTTCTTCTGGTTTGAGAGGACTTATCTGAAGCTGTCTGAGATAGGAGAGTCAGTCATCCAAAATAATCCTCCTAGTTCTTGATAACTGGGACTTGTCATCTTTGCTGTTGTCTTCTCAGCAGTGAAGATATGGGGTGTTGTCCCAAAGCAATGGAAGGATCCACAACAGCAAGAAAGGATGCATTTCCAGTCTCTGCCTATGTCATGCCTTCTACTCTCTAATTGGCCAAAGTGAATCCTGAGGTCATGATCTGATTGAAGCAGATTCTACTTTGATCAGGATCATGGGAAAGTCGGAATCTCAGAAGGTCAGGTAGAGGAACCATTATAATTTACAAACAGTCCAAATCAATACATGGAATATTCTTAAGGCGTTACCAGAGTAAATGATCACATAAATGGTAGAGTTTCTTACTCATGGTAGAACTAGGAACTACAAGAGGTAACCAAGGGTTCCTAGCTGTGGAGTCTTTGAGAAAGAATTTGCCTTTGCAGTAACTCTCCTTTGAGGAGACTGTACCCACACTCAGATGTTTTACTGTATGTGATTCTTCTGAGAAGCCCATACCCATGCTCTCAAATGTACCTGACTTTCTTCTGAGCACTCTCTTTCTCTGAGCCCTTGTTTGTAAGCCTATATTAAACTATTCTAAACCCCAGTTTGGCCTCATTGAAATGACTGTGCTTGGGCATGGCCCTGATGCACATGGATGACACCAGAGGATAGTCTCTGAAGAACTTAGCAGAGACACGGTATTATTGGGTGGCCTGTGTGTAGCAATTGTACCATGTGTACTTGATGATGGGCTGCCTCATGAGCAAATGAGACATTCGCTGGGTCTTCATAACACATGCACCAACTCTCCATTTTCTCATTCTATTAGGAAAGGGTTTTTGGTTTGTTTGTCTTTTTTTTTGTTTGTTTGGGTTTTTTTTGTTTTGTTTTTGTTTTTGTTTGTTTTTTTGTTTTTTGTTTTTTGGTAGAAAACAGCACAGAGATATTTTAAAATTCTCAGTTAAAAGGAAACTCCCCAGGCCCATGAGAGATAACTCAGATAAAGAAATAGAGCTGAAGAGCAGGAATAAAGGCGATTCTGGGAATCCAGGTACAGGGACGAATGCACAAACCCTTGAGGCTGTCTGGCCCAGATGAGTCAGCTCCAACTGATTTCCTAACCTTGTGTCAACCACTCAAGAATCAAAGTCCTAGGGGAAAGTCTAATTGACTCTGCTTAGAAAAACAGGCCTGCCCCTTGGCTAAAAGACCGAAGAATGACTCCAGGTTTGTTGGCCAGAGCAACCTGGATGACAATGTTACTTACTGAGAGATGGGAGATTAGAGGAGGTACAGATTCAATTTAGGGCTCTGCTCAATTATATAACTACAGTTCTTAGGTAGGGAAAAAATCTGGCACTCATTGTAGAGGCTCAGATGCCAGGGAATAGTCAGACAAACCATGAATGTGCAGAGCATTGGCTAGTGGCTGCATTTCAGGTACTGGAAGAAGAGCATCTTTGCAGAAAGTGCAGGTGGGCCATAGGGCTAGGGATTGAAGGCTCTGAGTCCTCCACTGTTCTCATTGAAGACAGAGTTTCAGGAAACTAAACGGAGAGCCAGCCATACCACAGCTCCATTTATTATCTTCCCAGTCACTACACATATGTGGGTGTCTCCTCTCAGCTCCACATATTAATTCACTACCCTGGCACATCCCCACTCTGTGGCTTCATATTTCATTTGCAGCACTGTAATTTTGGCATTATGTTGGCTTTAACTGGATCTTATCAATTTTATATAAATTTTGTAAGAGATTTTCAATTTGTATTTTAAAACTACTGGTATTTATTTTTGGTATTATTGAACCCATAACTTAATTCGAGGAGAATTTAGAGCATAGTAAATCTTTTTAAATTTTTACATTATATATTTTTTGTTTATTTAGAGAGCCCTTGATTTTTTCCCCTTCGTTTATGATTTTAATTTAGACCCTGATGAGGAGGGCTATCTTACCTGTTTTTAAGATTTAGTCTTAATTACTTGATGTTTTTGATAATACTATTTTTTTACTAAATCTGTTTTTGTAGTAGTCCATTGCTTTCATATTAAAATAAAAATGATACTGATATTATTTCCATCAACCGTGTTGAATGTCATCAATACCTCCCCAGTGAGTTTTCTCCCTCTCTGGTGTCCTTTCCTTTATTCCTGTGCAATGGGAGCAAAGCCGAATACAAACAGTAGTTCTGGGCAAGTTGGTCTTTCCTGAGTTCCTAGAAGCAGGTTTTTAGTATTTTAAGATGCCAGTTGATATATCCTGTAGGGTATCTATAGACATAGTCAAAATAAGGAAATTCCCTTATTGGTTCTAGATTGTATTAATTTTAAAATGAATGGGTACTATAGGCTATCAAACTTCTTTTTAAATCAGGATCATTTCTACTACATAGTAAATTAAATTGATTTATAAATCATAAAACAACCTCCACACCCTCCCCCCAAATTAACTGTTTGGTAACATTCTATTCTTACACATTTCTATAAAATCACTGGTCCCTATGTGATTCATTGACTGGTTTGCTTTTATATTTTCACTTTATTTGTATATTAGTTTTATTTATAAATCTGTGTTTTGTTTGGTATACACTTTGAGATATGTATAAATAAGTGTATTCAAAGATGACAAGGCAGTTAGGGGAAAGAATTGTCAATGAAGGGCAGAAGGGGAATGATTGACAAGTGGAATCCTACAGAATATAAGTGGGCTATCCCATAACACTTAGGGCTTAAGCGGAAGATGCAGGTGAATAGTATAGCCTGATGTTGAAGGTACAGGTGAATGGACTAGCCTTAGGTTGAAGGTGCAGGTGAAAGGGCTAGCCTTAGGTTGAAGGTGCAGGTGAAAGGGCTAGCCTTAGGTTGAAGGTGCTCGTGAAAGGGCTAGCTTGATGTAGAGATGAGAATGCCTATTTCACTGTACTAGGAGAGAAAGCAGAATGGTAAGCACATGTGTGTGGAAGGGAGCATATGAGGAAGTAATGTTCATGTTACTGATTCTGCTTACCCTATGAAATTGTAAATTAAAAAGGGTATAGAAATTTTAAGGAGAGAAGCTGAGAAATAAGGAAAATATAAAAAATTTTAGATTAGAATAATATTTTTAAGTATCTATTTAAATTTTGTGTTTATAAACTTAAAGTGAATCAATCATGATTTTTTGTTTTTCTATATAGGTTACACATATTGGCAAATGTGGGGCACTGGTGGGCACATGCCTTTAATCCCAGTACTTGTAGGAAGAGGTGGGTGATCTGTGAGTTTGAGGCCAGCCTGGTCTACAGACCAAGAAAGACACACAGAGAGACAGAATCAGAGAGGAGAGAGATAGAGAGAGAGAAGGAGGAGGAGGACTAGAAGGAGTAAGAGAGAAAGAAAGAAAAGAAAGAAAAACAGGCAAACTAGGTCAGAGCCACAAAACCAACAGGATCCTACCTTCTCAAATTCTCTGAGACTTTCAATGATAAGTTACATTTCATCTTAACATTATGTCTATAAGGTATTTAGTTATCATTCCTTCAACAACAGTAAAATAAAATATTTAAAAAATAAACATAGTCAAAGAACTTATTAAAAGGTAGATGTCATTTAGCATGATAAATAATGTTTTAGTAGAATGAAATCTTTAAAATAATCAAGTCTGAGGTAAAAGATCTTTTTCTGTCTTTGCTTCCCTGGAAGAGTTTTGAGTGTCAGGTATCAGAAACAGTGCTTAATAGTACATCCCTGCTAACCCAGGATACAGGGCTGCTCCCAATTCTGCCGAAGATACCCTTGGTCCAGTTTGACTGTAGGCACTACTTTGTTGAGAGGAAGTTGGGTGCCTTTAACATGGAGCATCTGGGTGAAGGATGTGAAGGACAATGTAAGAAGCTTTGTAGCATCAGTTCTGGGAAGACCTCCCATTGCCCCAGGATCGGTGGAGGTGCAACCCTGTTCAGCACAGAAACAAATTGTCTTTTTGGCTAGAGAGAGAGAGTGATGGACAGCCCAAGTTTGCCAAATGAATGGTCTGTCCCTTTACTCAGGAATGACAGGTCAGCAACTCTGATTCAACACCTTCTGAACCCTGTCATGCCAGCCAAGGCACTTCCAGCCTTTCCCAACCACAAGTGGCCCTTTCCTATCCCATCAAGGACCCAGAATCACCAAGATGGATTGGTCTATCTGAGTGGTCTGTGATTGTCACTGATTCCTGAAATTATCAATTTTTAACACTTGGGTTTTTTTTTTCTCTAAGCCCTCGGTGTAATGTTCTGATTTAATTGCTCCTCATTAACATCTGAGCATGTGTCTTGGCCTTTCCTTTTATTTGGGGAACAAGATGATGCTATTCCCCTTTGCCTGTTTACTGGGTAGCTTACTCTCTAAGGGATCCATCCCAGGAGATTCTGTACAAAATAATTGTAGCTAAATTTCCCCTTGGAGAGATTTCATAAACAATGTCTCCACAGCCAGTTTGATGAGCTGACAGATCATGAAATATGCAGAGTTCTGTCCAGAGAAAGGCCAGCATTTGAGCCACCAACTATGACATAAGGACATGGGGAAAAATAATCTGTAGCCTGTTCTATGATTCAAAAGAAAGAAACTACACACCATGGTTTTTACTGTAAAAATTACAAATACTTATGCATTTTAGTTAAGGCTTTAGTTAATTGCCTAAGTTGCATTTGAGTGTTTTATGATCCATATAATTAATTTTAGAGATATGTTAATTTGTCATATTTTAGTCTAATTTTCTAATGATAGGTTTAAGAGAAGAAAACCCATATTCTTTGGGTTAGTCCTTTAACTGCAATCCATTGTACAGGGATATAGATATGCAATAAATATTTGTCTAATGCCATTGAGTAAACAAATCCACATTATGCAGCAGGCTACATGCCAGGAAGTCCTGGTGCATGCAGAGAGGAACAAGGCATAGGATCTTCAAAGTTCCCACTTAAGGGAGAAGTTCTAGCTAAATGAATAAGTTATGAAAATACAGCATGATTCAAAACAGTATCCACTGCTATGTTTCTGTGTGTTCCATCACAGTCAAGGGTCTGAGTGCTGTTGAACTAAACAGGAGGGAAATAGAGAGGTTATCCAGGAGAGACTAAAGGAGAGCCGAGATAAACTCAGACCAAGCTTTTATGTCTTTGAAATGTACATGAAAATTGTTCTTTCAAAACAGTAAGTTTGACTATATAGTTGTTTTGTTTTTGTTTTCAATTCCATTCTGTCTAAAGGATCTGCCTATAGTCTGGAGATCAAGTTCATGACTTTCAGTTATGTGGCTCTTTAGTTACACACATAAGAGTGGGTAATGTCATTTGGCCACTTGCTTTAATGAGGGTGTTTAAGCTACATTTTTCCTCAATAAACTCTGAAAGGCACTATTAGGATAGAGCTTTGTAAGTTTCAAAGCATGGTGGACTGATGAATTTTTCTAAAGTTCAAACCCCTGGAAGTTGGACAATATCCCTAAAGAATGGATGTGGCAAAGTCTGTGCTGTTATATATTGCTGGTGGGATTCAAAAATGACACAGAGCCTAGAAGCCAAGTTTGGAAACACCTTACATAGCTATGTGTGCCTTTGCTCTCTGATACAGTGAGTCCTGATTGGAGCAAACCTACTTCTGGGCATACACATTTATGCTAGACCAGCCAGAATATAAAAAGACATATGCACTATGAATGTATTATTGTGTTACCTGAGTATCTGTCTAATAGCAAAAGCTTAGAAACAGCCCATGTATTCTCCCACAGAGGATGGCCTGAGCGAACAGGTGACAGACTTACATTGTAGCAGGTCTCAGCTGAGAAAAGAAATGACTGGTAACCCTTTATAGTGTGTTCTCTAGCTTCTACTGTTAAGTAAAAAGAAAAAAGTCAACAGAGTTCAGATAGGTCTGCAGGCTTTACCCAGTCCCTGTGGAAATTCTATGTGGTTTAAGAAAACAGAAATCCAAGCTGGACATTGGTGGAGCATGCCTTCAACCCCAGAATTGAGGAAGCAGAGATAGGTCGATCTCTGTGTGTTCAAGGCCAGCCTGGTCTACAAAGTGAGTCCCAGGACAGCCTGGCCTTTACACAGAGAAATCCTGTCTGGGGGGAGGGGGGGAATCCATAAATAGCTCTTGAAATTCACAAAGATCTGGGTGTAGTGGTGCATACTTTAAAAGAAAATGAAAAAAAAATTTTTGAGATTATAATATTACACCATCTCTCCTCTTTCTCTGCCCAAACCCTAGTATGTCCCTTGCTCTCTTTAAAATCTATGGCCTCTTTTTTCTTTAATTGATTGTGTGTGTGTGTGTGTGTGTGTGTGTGTGTGTGTGTGTGTGTGTGTGTGTGTGTTATATTTCTAAATGCACAATACAACCTGCTCAGTCTGTATAATGAAATTTCTCATTGCAATGGAGACCATTGCAGAAAACCATAACTAATGAAAATGTAGAGTATGGAACCCCTCAGGCTCTGAGATCACTGAAGAAGACAGGGCAGAAAGAGGATAAGAGCCAGAGAAACATGAAGTTTGCTGTGAGATTATTACCACTAGAATTTTCAGAAGCTGAATTCATGAAGTCTCACCTACATGGCTGCCTAACCATGAAGTGAATAAGGAGGACACCAATGTTACTGTGGAAGATAGCCGGTTGGCTATCCCAGGAATCAGGAAGTCAAGCAGATAGATCTGTATGAGTTTGAAGCTAACATGGTCTACATAATGAGCTCTAGGCCAGCCAAGACTACTTAGTGAGACCTTGACCCAAAAAACATCATGTAGAAATTCAAGGAGTAGCTGAAACAGTCTTGACCAGAAAGAATCAAGTTGAAGGACTCTTACTTCCCCATCTCAAAATTTACTGCCAAGATAAAGAACCAAGACAGAGTACCAGGCATTAAAGGCAGACAGAGAGCAGTACTGAGAATCTAAATGGAAATTCTCACATTGTTTTCTGACTTTTTACCAAAGTGCTATGAAAATCCAGTAGTGAAAAAAGAGGTATTTCAGCAAATGACAGCGAGATGACCGGGCATCTAAAGGCAAGAGACTAGAACCAACTCTAGCTTACATCATATCCAAAAGTTAACCCAAATGGATGATAGTTATAAACATGAGATAAATCAAGGAGTGTTCACAAAAACAAAGGAGTAGTTCTTCAAGTCCATACATTAGACAGATCCTTCTTAGGCATGACTTAATAGAATGTGTACTAAAAAATGTATTCTATTGTGTAAAAGACACACTGGACACTATTAATTTAAAAAAATTTTCTTCAAAGTTGTGGTCAAGAAGTGAAATGACACCACAGAAAATGATAAAAAATAGAGATAGTTTATAAAATAATATAAATAAGAGCCTTACATATAAAAGAGTGTCTACAGAAGAAGCTCTTAATTCAAAAATAAAAAGAGGGCAAAAAAGCTTATTTTAAAAACTGATAAAGATTATAAATAGAGGCTTTTCTCCAAAATGATAAGTATCCAATAGTACTCAGGAAGGTGTAGAACAAGAGTAATCATTAGGAAACTGAAAATCAAAACCATCATGCCTCCTGTGCATTGCAATGACTACTGTTTTAAAAGCAAAGGGTAGTAAATACTGGAAAGGATGTGGGAAAACTGGAGCTGGTACCCTTGTTGATGAAGATGTAAAATGATGCAGCCATTGCATAAAACCCTGTGAGAATTCATCAAGGAGTCTAAACTCTTACTCATAGTATGCAACCTGTATCCAGTGTGTGGCAAGAGATACTGACAGCAGCTTTACTTTGCTTCATCAGTTGGAAATATCCCAATAACAAGAAGAGTAAAAGCAACATGCAGAGTTTTCAGAGATGCTTTGGTTAGTGGCAATGCTGCCATTCTGACAGCATAATTATGTGTGTCCAATGGAGTAGAGCTAACAGATACACACCAACACCTTCAGTGATGGAGGGAAGACATACTTTCATTGTGTATTAATATGTGTTTATTGAGTCTGCATATGTAATTATATCTTCATGTGTGTGTGAGAGTGACTGAGAGAGGAAAGGAGGGAAAGAGGAAGGGAGGGAGAGAGGGAGAAGGAGAGAGAGAGAGAGAGAGAGAGAGAGAGAGAGAGAGAGAGAGAGAGAGAGAACTTTCAACAACTACAGTTGTCTGGAATAGTAACAATACAAGGTAGCTAGCAATATATTTTTATATCATAACACTATAGAAGCCTACTAGATCATATTAATGTATGTCTTGTTGCTTGATTGTGGCTTCCTGGTTCAAGAATGGACATTATAAACAAAAGAAAAACAGACATGATAGCAGCAAACCCATGAGCTCATTGGGATACTTTTTAAAAAATGTGTTGGTTGCTTTTGGAAGGTATTAGGAAACAAATCATTTTGAAAATCATTGCTAAAGGAGAGATCACTTTTGAACATCTGTTTTAATTTTCCCTATATGGAATGCATCCCACCAAACCTAAACAGTTTATTAAATCATTTTTTCTTATTAAAGTATTCCATTTAAAACATAAAGGAGAAATAAGAGTTCGATTTTATTACTCCGAAGGAACCTTAGGCTCCAAGCAGTGATGCATAAGGCAGATAACAGCACAAAATAGATCTATTAATTATATATGTGTTTATTAAAGTGCACAGACTCATCTGTAAAGTAGCTTTGCACTCCCCTGTATAAACAATCTATCTAACTTGAATTTCTATAAGTCCTTAGAGCAATCTACCAATTTTCACAAAATACAGACTTGGGAAGCATATCAGATACAGCGTATGCATGTAATTTGCAGAATCTCAGCCTGTTGCAATGCTGTAGCAGAAATTATTTGATTTCTTTAATAAAACTTTTGCTAGAATATAAAAGATGTTGGTCAGGGAAGCTATGGAATACAAGAATACAAGAGGGTCTATAAAAGTTTTTTGTAAAAACAGTTAGTTGTTTGAGTACTTCATATATGGTATTGTGTATTTTGGCCAAGTCCACCCTCTGTTCCATCCTCTCCAATTCCTCTACTACCTTCCCATTCATTTCCCCAAACTTACTAAGTCCACTTAGAGCTGGTTGCATGTGCACGGGTGTGAGACGTCTACTGGAGCATGGGCAGATTCTCAAAGGTTGCTGAAAACTACGAGTTGCTCTCCCTATCAGTTGCCAATGGCCCCTTAGACATGGGTGGGAATTCCCAAGCTCTCCTTCCATCATTAGATTTTGGCTGGCTTGATCTTATACAGGTTGTGCATATAGTCATAGTGGTGGTGATTCATTTGTGAGCTTCCCTGTATGCCTAAAATAATACTGTTTATTTTCAGCAATTCACTAGCCTCATCTTTCACACTTTTTCTGTCTCCTCTTCCATGATGATTCTTGAGCCTTGTGGAAGGGGATGTGGTATAGAAATCCCATTTAGAGCTGAGCACTCTACATTTCTTCTTCTATGCACTCTGACTTCTGCTTTAATCACCATCTACTGAAAAAGGAAGTTCATTTTGAGGTTTTAAAGATACATTGATGTATGTGTATTAAAACAAGAACATAGGGCATAGTTTAATACTGTGTTCACTTAACAGAATAATACTACTGGATCTCTCATCAGGCCTAGGGCCTAGCTAGCCATGTGAGTTTGGCCAAATTAATGGTACTTGGAATGTATTCAGTCTTGTGGAGCAAGCCTTAAATCGAATCATAAAGTGATTGGTTACTTATATAACATTCATGCCAATGGTACACTGCTGGGCCTATCTTGTCAGAATACACACTATTCTAGCCTCCAGGATTCAGTTAGGGTAAGACTGTTGATTAACTTTTCCTTCCTAGTAGAATTTTTAGACCCTTGCAGCATCACAGAGGCTGTCTAGTAATGAAGAAGCTTCCAGGTTAGTACCAATTCATTTTTTCTATGCCCTATGGCTCAAACTCCTGGTGTCTTTACCAATAAGAACTTACCATCAAGTTTTGGAGGTAATTGCAACAGCCCGTAATACATTTTAGGTAGAATCTATGGAAACGCACTTACCAATGACTTGAAAATAGGTAGCCGACACATGACACTGGACTTGTTTTTACTATGTTGTTTGCAAAAAAGCATTTCTCCCTAATATAGAGTGGCTCCATTTAAAAGTCCCTGTCTATGTGTATATGTATATTTTAGAAATTTTCTATAGTGGTAGATTTCCATATTTCCTTTTCATATTCACTCCACTACCTTGGCCTCCCAAGGTTGTATAAATGTTCTAATTAAAGAAAGGAATATTTGTATAATACATATATATGTATGTTTGTATTGAGTTTGTATTTGGTAAATGTTACTAACTTAGTTTATACATCTCAGAAGCTGACAGTGTTATCTCTTTTTTTCCAACAATGCAGCCAATATTGGATACAAGTAAAAGAAAACATTTTCTAATATCTATTTGCATTTCAAAGTAAAGTAAAATGCAAAAATAAAACCTAGAAAATTAAAAATGACTTATACATCCCATCATTTAGACCAAGAAAGCTTTTGGCAGAAAATGTTATATATGTATCAGCAATCAATATTTTCTTTTTATTTTGTATGTGTTACATCTTTAAAATATATCTATTATATGTACACTGTGTATACACAAACATGCACACATGTTTTGTGTGTGTAGTGTGGTGTGTGTGTGTATGTGTGTACATAATACCACTGTGCTGGTTAGGTTTTGTGAAATTGACAAAAACTAGAGCCACATGAGAAGGGGGAACTTCAGTTTATAAATTGCTCCTTCAGATTGGGCTGTGGGAGAATTAATGAACATACTGCCCAGGGAATTTCACATACCTCAGGGCTAGACTTGTTCATTTTAGCACAGCAAGCTAAGAGCTATTCCATGCTGTCACATAGGAAATACAGGCTACAGAAGCCCAGCAATGAGCCTCTGGGACAAGTTGTTGAGTCACAAGGAAGGCCTTTCTATTAAAAAAAAAAAAAATCAGATTGTGATAAGAACCTGAGCATTCTGTGTATCTCTAAATTATATTATGGCACTATAATTTTAATTAAATTATTTCAGAAAATAAAATGCTTATTTTTTTCCCTCTGAGAGTTAAGAAACCGAAGTTGGATTCAGATCTGATGAGCTTATGAGTTTTAAGAATCAGACTTTCTTCACAGCTTACTGAATTTGTATTTCTGCTGGCCAGAGGAGCATGTTACCTCTTGCTTTGGCCGCTTTTCTCTTTGATTAATAATTCCCTGCATGTTGGGACATGTAGCTAACTTGTCACAACTGGCATGTGTTTCGGTTTGTTCTTTGAATAAAAACCGCTCAACTCAAGCCTTAGTAAAAATGTTTGCTTGTTCAGGCTGAATTTAGTGTAAGCAATATTTACACTTTTCGAGCAATAATAGGCGTGGAGCCTCCTGGTGTGTCAACAGGAGTCTTCCTTGCACTTGAGAGGGTAGTTAGCGGTAGAGTGTAATGTGGGTCTGCTCCACAGGCTAACCTTCTATTAGTGTCTAGTTATGTGTATGATCGGCACTGGTTCTTTCCCCTTCTTTTGGTACCCAGTCTCCATTCTCACCATCCTTACTCACCTCATCTGCAACTCAGCCCGTGAGCAAGTATGCTTTCTGTTCCACTGCTGAGAACAGGCTGAGGTGCAACAGACCTCAGTTGTGATTACATATTAACTATCCCGGGGTAGCTCACTAAAAGATCTCCAGAACACAGTGAATATAATTTGGGAGGATTTCTGATATCTAGCAGCTTTTCTGATATCTATTGAACCTGAAGCAGAGCCAGCTAGCCCTCACCTACCGAGGCAACGAACATAATTCCTAAAAGATAATACCAAGCGTGTGTATCCGAAAGTTTTAAAAAGCATTTTATGCATTTTGTCTTAATTTTGCTAAGAGCATAATTTCTAACATCTTCTGTGTGGATATAAAATTTGCTTGTCGAACCAGTGGATACCAGGAACTGTCAGTCTTCATTAGCCCATCACTTCCCTCAGATTTTGTTGATATTCTCATTCCTTATCAAAAATAATCCTCCCACACCCTTTAGCACTTGCTCCATCATTGATGTTCTACAGCTCCTCCTAAGCAGAGAATTCCTCACTAAGAATTACATGCTTCCTTGGGTATGGCTTACCTCTTTAATGCAAATAAAACTTCAAAATATGAGTTCAGCCACATTAGGAAAACAGAAACACGTGAAAGCAGTATTGATTTCGATGACTTTGTTGTGACAAGAAATCATGCCTGAGCCATGGGCCCAACAAAACAAGTCCCCACAGAAGTATGTTTTTACCAAGGTGTCATGCATATAAAGACATCCCCCACTATCTATGTTCTGTTTTATCTCCCACTCCTCAGCTCTGTGATCCTTCAAGTGAAGATCTGGTATCTGGTCCTACAGCTAGCATGGCACCAGTCAAGGACTCCCTAATGTCTATAAATTTGTGATTAATTTCTGGTCATAAAATTGGCCCATGCATTTTCTCCCAGACTCGGGCTTCCCCATCATACCTGATGTTCCAACAATCTAAACTGCACCCCGTCCATGGGGTTCTCCCTTTTGTCTGTACTTGAGGATGTGACAGTGTTCTCTTTCATATTTCATTTTGTCCCTGGAGAACCCTTGGCTCAACCATTTGTTAAGACTTTTACTTTGTGGAAATGTTGACATGCAGATATCTTTCCCAATCGCTTCTCTTCAGGTTGTCTTAACAACCTTGAAGCGCCTATTTTGGCTGGCTAGGCTAGCCGGAGAGGTTTCTGGATCTGCCTGTGCCTGGCCCCCAACAAAGGGCTTGTCTCACACTAGTCACTATAACACCACTTTCTCTGGGTGCTGAGAATCCAAACTCAGGTCCTGATGTTACACAAGCTCTTTGTTCATTGAGCCATCTCTTCAGTTCTAATATGTATTTTTTAATGCTGTTCTAGGTATTCCTTCCAAGATGAAGAAGATATGTTCATGGTGGTGGACCTGCTTCTTGGTGGGGACCTGCGTTATCACCTGCAGCAGAATGTCCACTTCCAGGAGGACACAGTGAAGCTCTTCATCTGTGAGCTGGCCATGGCCCTGGACTACCTGCAGAGCCAGCGCATCATTCATAGGTCAGTCATGTCCAAGGAGACAACTCATGGGTTAGAAAGAAAGCCATGATCTACTGCATGGAACAAGTTTTTGCTCATCATGGCATCAATGTTCATTTAGTCATCACAGCAGCCTTTTGAGGTCATCCATGGAGGTGGCTGGCATATAAAGTTTAATTTGCCCAAAGTCACACTAAATGACAAGACTGAAAATCACTGTCAATAACTGTTTGTACTTGGTTAATAACTATGCAGATATAAAGAGAAGGAATAGTAATGGCTAAGAAGTTGACTATTAAATTAATTAATTCAAATAGAAGTAGAAGTACACAAGAGGGCAAGATAAGAAAGAAAATCATCAGAGAACACTTGGTGTAATGTCTTCCTGTCCTGTCAACTGTATTAAACAAGTCTCTGGCATGTTCACTGCTAACAAGAAAGATGAAAACCAAGACTCTCCTGCATTTAGCAAACTTGTTTTAAGAAAATAAATAAAAATTTATAAAGGCATATGACCAGTGGACAGAAAAGGATACTCACAATTATAAAGAAATGACTAGCTTTAATGATTATCTCATATGCTATATCTCATTTATTCTAAAACATTATCTCTAAAACAACCTGTGATAAAAGATCAGAGTAGATATTGTTAGACCAGGAGTAAATATGAGGAAACCATGATTTGTAAATATGAAATTATCACCTAGGTTTATTAGTAATCAAATCACCATCGAATCCACTACTTTTGCTGAGGTTTCCTTTGTGCTGGGCACTGGGAGGCACCAACAAGGACTTCTCATCTGATTTTAGTGTCCCCATTGTACTGAAGAAAGTGGGTCAAAGATTTGCTAACAGTTGGTCCTGTTGGTATATAAGACTGAATCACTCCAACCTAAGTGGGCGAGAGCTATGTAATATTGACTACACGAATTATATATGTAAAATACATGCATCAATTACAATGGATCACCTCAATGCTATCTTCTCTAATCTTTGAAGAATTGACTAAGATTTTAGTACAGTCATGGCATATTTAGTAGGCACAATTTGTAGGTACCATGAACCAATCCTCTTTTTCCTTTTTGGTTCTAAGCAGACTTAAGCAACTGTTTAATTTTCCATCTTTGGATTGTCTGTTTGCATTGGAAATGTGCTCTTTAAGTAGTAGTTAAATGGAAAGCTGACCAGTTAATCACACAGAACTTCAGAGGGGAATTTACACACCTGGTGTTTCATGGGTAATTAGAGAGCTTGTTTGGAAGACCAGGCTTTCTGGTTCCTGGCCGTTCTTCCTGGGAAGAGCTTTATTCTGAGAGGAATTCTGAAGGAAATTCACCCTGAACTTGGAAGGAGTTCACTTGTATCTCATGAAGATTGTTCTGTCTTCCCTCCCTCCCTCTTTACTCTTCTCATCAACTCAGTGCACATGAGGGTTCAGCTTCCTGTTTCTAGTTTTTTACCCTCCCACAGTACTTACTTCTTGTCCACTTTCATCAGTAGAGTGGGCACACTTAGATCAAATAAAGAGTTCTTGTTGATGCTTAAGTATTTAAGACAGTGATATCTATAAAGTGCCTTCCAGTGTCCAGCACAAAAGAAGTCTCAGCAAATGTGGTAGGAAAAAGTCTTCCCACAGAATGCAAGTCACCAATGACATTCTGAGGAAAGGCAGAAATCCCTAATGCAGCACTGAAACAAACTGAGACGCCATTCTTCTGGGGTCAAAGAGTGGTTCGAGTCTGTTTCTGCTACCTTTGGGGTCCACTCACCTCTTGTATATTGTATTTTATAAGCTGTCAGAGCATTTTGCACTTCTGAGAAGCTCTGACACTTTTTGATGCTTATTTCATTTGTGTCCCCTCTCTAGGAGTAAAGTCATGGCTGCTTAGCTTTCCTTTGTCTCCCTATTATTTGTCCAAAGATGAAGTAATAAATGCTGACTTAGCCGTGTCAATGGCTGACTGGGAGCAAATAATAATTGCAAATTTAAAATATGGAGATTAGAACTGGAAAAGTACCCTTGTGGGTAAGAGCATTTAGCAGAGATCCTGAGATTGATTCCCTGAAGCCAAGTCAGTAATCTCACAACTGCTTTTAACTATAGCTCCAGTAATGTCTAATACCTTTGGCTTCAAAAACACTGTATGCTCACACATGTACCACACAAGCATGCACAAACACATGATTAAGAAAATAAATGTTAAAAATATATATGGCACATTAAAGCCAAATACTTCAACATTTCATGGCCTTTATGTTGGGTAACATAATTTAACATTAGAACAGCATACTTCTGAGAGAGAGTAGGGTATTATTAACAATAATAATACTGGACATGGTGGTCTACACAGGACCTGAATAGATGCCACCAACTGACATGCATGGAAGGAGGGAAATCCCATAGGGCCTCAAGCCTAGGCAAAGAACTACTAAGAAATGCTAAGAGCAGGAGAAAGTCTTGCCCATAGAAGAGTTCCCAAATTGGTTATCCAAAACCAAGTGGTCAGCCTTTAAATCATATACATAGAAGTAACATCATGTACACACAACAGGCTGTATCTGTATATTTAGAACTATACACACATAAATAGATACATATGTAACAACAGTTAAACAAAAGGGAGCCTTGACTTTGAGAACAAGTTGGCATATAGGAGAAAAGTTGGAGGAAGGAAAAAGAAGGGAAAATAATGTAATTATATTTTAATTTCAAAAGATAAATAATAATGCTGAGATGATAGTCCAAACTCTTATATGTTCTGGTAAATTAAAGGCATATCACCAGCATTAAGATTCCTCCCTGACAGTGGACCAAATAGACACTTTAATTGTCTAACAACTAGGATTTTTACTATTAAAATGCCAGACATCAATTCAATGTGTTATCATCTTGAAATGGTGTCAAATGGCTTTAAAAACTGGTGAACTAAGGGGTATTTCTCTGTCGAAGGAATTTAAATGAAATAATGTTGTTCTGAAATGGAGTTCATGTGAGTCATAAAGCCAAGAAGTTAACTCAGAAACAATATGGGCTTGCGAGTGCTAGGAATCTTTTTGTAAAACCTCTTTCTTCATTTATTCCAACAAGTACTTATTCATCTTGATGGCTCAGCTATTTCCCAGGGTGTTCAGTGATATATAGCCTGGGGTTTTTAATGGAATAAATTTAAATTAAAAATATAAATCTTCCTTCAAAAGAATCAGCAAAATAAATGCTCGATTTGATTGATGCGAAGATGACAGAATAAATCATCCTTCTGCTACTTAGAATATTAGACTGAAAACTCATATTCTGAACTCCAAGACATAAAATGTGTGAATGAAAAAGAATCCTTGCACATCATAGATTTGCCCAAGTGAGAAGAACCAATTACACAGAACAGCAGCTATGAAATACAGGACTTCTATGTTCAGAGTCAAACCATACTTTGCCTCCAGACATGGTGGATGATTCAAAATGATCTTAAGTACCCAATGAATATGCATGGGACAAGAGTAGCATCAGCCCACCATTTACTGGTGACTTCCGGTCCAGGAGACTCTTCTAAGTACTTGTAAATTACTTCACTCAGGCTTTCCCCAGGTCCAGAAGGCTTATTGGCATTACCATCCCCAATTTACAGTTGAAACTCCAGTTTTGAAAATTCAGGAGCTCACTCCAAATTACATTGTTAGAATGTAAGTGAAGCATCAGCTTGAGGAAATGCAACACTCTAGACCACAGTGCACTCTGTGAGGCTGAGTGTTGCTGGTCCCTAAGGAGAGCAGGGATAGGAGAAGCATGGCCATCTTGCCTGCTAGCATTCAAACTCCAACTGCACAGACAGGGATGAGACATAGAAACCACCGGATCAAAGGATACTCTAAAACCAGAAGCTAAGCTGTTATGAAAAGGGCAGGCCCACATTAGAGAAGAAGAGACATTAGGTAAGGAAACAGTTTTGTAACAACGCTGAGGTTTTACAAGAAGTTGGAACAGTCAAAGCAGCCATTGAACCTAGACCATGTAAAAGGGACTGAGTAAGTGGAAGTCTTTACTCAGGGGCTGGGGAGATGGCTCAGTTGGTAGGATGCTTGCTGAACAAGAATGATGACCTAAGGCTGGATCAACAGGATTCACATAAAAAGTGCACAGGAGAATCTCAGGGCTGGGTGATCCCTGGAAATCACTGACCAGCCATTCTAACTGAATTGTTCAACTTCAGGTTCAGTGAGTGACCCGGTCTCAAAACATCAGATAAAGAGTGATAGAAGATGTGTAACTTCCACCTATTGCCGCCACAAGTACAGACACGCACATGAGTGCATAATATCTCCCCTACATGGACACTCACACACAACACACACACACACGTGAGGAGAGAGAGAGAGAGAGAGAGAGAGACAGACAGACAGACAGAGACAGAGAGACAGGGACAGACAGAGACAGAGAGACAGAGAGAGAAAAACAATCGGCTCCCTGAGGAAAAACAGAATGGGCTCTGCTTTAATTTTTTTTTTCTTACATTGACATCCTTGCCAGCAATGTGCACCTTATTTTTCTAAAACACTGCATGTCCGTTTCTGCCATAAACTCCAAGTCAGATATAAAGGAGGCTCTGTCTTTTTTATTGGTAGAAGTTTTCTATCCACAGACTTGAATTTTTAAACTTTTTTATATGCAAAATATTGAGCTCATTTTTATCAGTTTTAGGAGTTGATCATGACACAGAGTTGCACAATGACTTTAATTTTGATTTCTATAATTAAACGAGTTTTTATTAGCCAAGAAATTCAAACATTTTCCCGTGTGCTCTCAGATTGAAAACAAACTGGCTTTAGTTTTCAAAGTGTGGCAGGACTATTTTAACACTCCCTTATTTACATGAAACTAGGAAGGGAAGGCCTTAAATTATGGGAGAAGTGATTGTTTGCTTCTATTAAAAATAAGAAAGCCCAAATTCATTATAATTCCCAAGAAAGCAGAGCTTGATTAGAGAGCCACAGTCTCTCCAGTGAATAATCAGATGGAAACTAATTATCAGAGTCCAGAAAGGAATTGGTCCTCATTCTCCTGTCAGAGGTAGAAGAAGATTCAATTATGAATTCAGGCTACAGCGATGAACTGTTTAAGACAGTTAACAGTAAGTCATCTTCGATTACAGTAGATGTTTGATTGTATTTTTTCATCTAGTAAAAAATACCTCCCCGTAATGAAGTTATAACTCACTGTTTTCCAAATCCCTATAGGAATGAGATAAAGTCCTATTAGGCAGTTCATGTAAATAATCAGAGCAGAACAGAAGGAGTGCAAAGTTTTATCTCCCATTGATAGTGGAAATATTGGACAGGGAATAATAAAAGAGTATCCATTACCAAGAAGAACATGGGATATTGTGCTTTCCTTTACTAACTACCCTTGTCTACTTCGTTATGGCAAGAGGGGCAGAGGGACCAGTAAAGGCAGCCAGATTTATTTTGAAGCAAGATGCAGACAAGAATTAATCCTTGAGATTGAAGGTATGCTTTATAATTTCCCACTTTCTTTCCTTTTCTTTTTTTTCTTAAATAAACCATGGATCATGAATGAGAATCTTTCATCAAAATGTATAATACATTCCCTTGGTGTGCTTTGAACTCTTCCAGAAAAAGAAAAGGATCTCTAAAAATAAGTTAAATAAAAACTGTACAAATAAAAATAATCACAGACAAATTATTAACAATGGTAAGACTACATCAACCACTCATAGCACACAAAATTTCTAAAATCATGGGGGAGGGGTTGTCTTCAGAGTCTCAGAGAATAAATTAGTACCGAGAGTATAGGGGTTCAGTGTTTCCAATGGGCTAGTTTGCACTGGAGATGTGTTGTACCAACTGAACGTAAACTGACTACGAGTTTTTGGCCTAGGTCCTAGACCCTTGTATCCTGCTTGACAGCTCTGGCAGAGGTCACACATTCATCAGTGTTTGGTGGTTAACTACAAGACTTTTAAAATTTTTAACATGTATAGGAACTACTCTCGTTAAATAAACCATACACTTCACACCGTCATTGGAAGAAAATTCAGTCTTCATTGGCACAGATTAAAGAAAATGCATTAAAAATAAAGACTTTTTTTTTTTTTTTAAAAAGGTTGATACAGTAGTATAAAAAAGGAGTTGGCCTGATTTTAAAAAAAAAAAAAAAAAGTTTTAAAAATGGATAGGATTTAATCCTAGCACTTCCTCAGACTTCACTGCGCATGATGGCATCCCAAAGAACTTATGGGCAAACACATAACTCCTTATTACCCAACAAGTTTGGACACAGCAAGGACGCAGCATCTGAAATTCCCAATTTAAAATCAAAACAACACAACCCAGCAGAGGAAAAAGAAAGTGATTGAATTACTTCTAGTTTATAAAAGATTACAGTTTCCCAGTTGTCTGTCTCAGCTTTAAGCTTACTTGAATAGACAAGGAGACTCTTCCTACACATTCTTTTTGCCTTATGTTGATGAGATTATGTATAGTTTATAGATAAATTAATAGTACAGTGCATGATATGGTTACATAGACACCTTTCAATGTTGTCTTTAGATTGTTATAGTAAATATGAAACATGCAGACCCTTCTTTACAAAGAGAAAGACTTACAACTTGAATATATAATAATA
Organism: Uromys caudimaculatus; assembly: GCA_028551405.1. Classification (NCBI taxonomy): domain Eukaryota; kingdom Metazoa; phylum Chordata; class Mammalia; order Rodentia; family Muridae; genus Uromys; species Uromys caudimaculatus. Next base: position 29,639,649 of record CM052715.1, read on the forward strand.
ATACATTTTAATAGTTTTTAAAATTTTTTTTTCTATTATTCACTTTCAAAGTCCTTTCAAATAGAAAAGATAATGTATGAACTCAGGTGGGGTAACTTATGCACTCTAAGCCTGTGAGGACAAAATATTCCGATATATAATGAGTTGTTTTCTTTATACAACTTTTCAAAAGGTAGTTTGCACTGTTCTTTATCATGCTACAGGTTTATTTATTATGAAGCAAAGATATGTGTATCTTATGTATTTTACCATGCATAGGTTAATTCTGCCACAAATTTATTGGTTCCTGATACACGGAAAATAAAACCTTAAAATACATACCTCCATTAGAAAGAAAGCAAGAATGATGATAGACAAACATAATAAAGGTATTCTTATATATTGCTACATTTAAAAAAAAAAAGAATTAATTCTTATTTATTAACCCCTCAGCCTAGTGCAGCAAGTTTCAAGAAGCACCTATCATCCTTCTCCGAAGCCACACCTTGACAATGTCACACACACACACACACACACACACACACACACACACACACACACACCACACACACAGACAGACACACACACACACCTTGGGAATAATGATTCTAGCCTGTATATTCATGCAAATATTCTTTTAATGTGTGTGATTACCAGACAATGATGCAGAGCTGAGGCTCCAGTGGTAAGCAAGATGAACTCTCTGTTGTTGTAGCATTGAAAATAGTTGATGATTAAAAAAATGACCTAGAGGTCACATCAACACAAATAAGAAAGGCTTTTAAATTTGGGAGCATTCATTATAAAGACTATAAGCTGTTGTGAATCTCTCATGGGCTAGGCACACACAAACGACCACCATCACTCACACTCAGTTACATCTTCCCAGTGGTCATGGTTATGCTTCTAATGGTGCCTTCGGAGTCACGTTGTTATTATAGAATGTTTTCTCTCACTCCTAAATGTAATCTCATTATGAGTAAAGAATGTTTTGCCCACGTTTAATCACAAACATTCAGCACAGTAATTAAGGTAGATGGTCACTGGATAATTTAGTGTAAACATATGAATGAGGAGAGCATGTGCGTGTGACTCTTGGATGATTATACAAAGGTAAATTTACAATGGATAGTGTTGTCTAATGCAAATCTTAATTTGTTCCACAAATTCCTATTGTTTGGCTATGGAAGAAGAGATACTGTGATAACACTTCTGTTTGATATCCTTTATAAGAAACGAACCATTGATTTAACCCACATCTATTAGCTCCCACTTTGGCTTGAAATGTGGGTATAGCACAACTGAAGTTTCCCCAAAGCTGCCATCTCATTGGCCAGAATTGGATTCTCTTTGAAGATTAGGTCAAACAAGTTTAAACAGGAAATTAGGAGAATTCGTTCCCCTTGAAGCTGCAGGATTCATGACAATTTGTCTTGTCAAATTTAACAAGAGTGGAGCACCAAAGCCCTAGACCAGTGGTTCTCAACCTTCCTAATTCTGTGACCATTTAATACAGTTCCTCATATTTTGATGACCCCCCAACCATAAAATTATTTTTGTTGCTGCTTCAGAATTGTAATTTTGTTACTGTTAGGAATCATTGTGTAAATATCTTTGTTTTCCTATGGTCTCAGGTGACATCTATGAAAGGGTCATTCAACCACCAAAGAGGCTGTGACCCACAAGTTGAGAACCACTGCTCTAGAGTAAGCTGACTAGCAGGATAGCATTCAAATAACCATATATAATATTCTATAACACAGCCCCAATAGTCCCAGTAATCCAATACAAACATTATAAGAAGCAAGTGATAGGACTGGTTTACAGCAAGAGACTGTGAGTTACTCAAGGACATAAACAAGAGGTGGAAATCCATGGGGGAATGAGTATGAGTCCCCATAATGTCTATTTGCCACTTTTCTCCTGAAGAAATGTACTATGCCTCATATCAATACCAGTTTCCTCTATAACCTTAAGCATAGACCCGAACTTCTCTGTGGAGGAAGAAGAGATGGGGTTGATTGGGGGTTAGAAATGATTCCCTCATACCTACGACTCTAAGATGACTTCCTGTTTACCTTGGCAAGATGGTCTTTAAGTGAGAGCGTGTCATCGCTCTGCTCTCTACCACACATACCTTCCCTTGAAGACTTCCAAGAAGGCTATGTGACTGAAATGAACTGCCTGAAGAGCATTGGCACTAAAATGTGCCAAGCAGCTCTTAGCACATTTACCAGACAAACTCTTGTTTGCAATCCCATTGTGAACTAAAACCATACTTGTTTTCAGTGAAGGTCTTTAGTGTATTGCATCAGAGATCTAGGCTTGAGGTCCCCTTTGCATCTAATTAACACACACTGTAGTATCTTAGCAGTCATTGTTTATGTTCTTAAGGTGATAATTCATAGGCAAAAATGAGATATTTTTGGTACTAATCATTCAAGTGACAGATGGCTTTAATGCATGAATATGTTAACCAAGTGACAGCTCAGCTTTGAAGCCTTTAGGATGAGTCACCTGGTGAGATGTTTTTATCATTCCTGAATGTATTTACTTCTTTTATCTCACCAGCCCTTTTATCCAACTAATTTGTACCACAAAGTACATATTTCATTGCTTAATTGAGTTAACAAGTGTTATTTATTATACACATAACAAGACCTTACCCTATGGTACTAAGTATGCTATACATAGTACCCTATTTGACAATCAACAATACCATGGCAATGTTAAGTAATTTGGCCATATACAGCTAATGTATGGAGACTAAGGTCAAATGCAAGATTATCTAACTAAAGGTCCTGACTGAGCAAAGAGTGGTAGAGATCTTACTCTGCTCATGAGAGGTTGTCTTTAATTACCAGTATTTGAAACAAACAAACAAAAATAAATTACCAAAATATTCCTGTTATAAATATAAACTTCCTTAGTTTCATCCCTATGAAAATAACTCATGCTCAAAGTTCCATGAGCTCTGTAGTGCTACTTAGCCAATTGCAGGATAATTTTGTTTGCGACATATTGTGTATTGTGTTACTATGTATTCTCCCTGTCCTGGTTTGATTTCCATTGTTATGATAAACTCCATGGCCAAAACAAACTAAGGGAGGATGAGGTTTATTTCATCTAGCAACACTCAGGTCAACAAAAGTTAGGACAGAAAGCCAAGGCAGGAACCTAGAGACAGGCACTAAAGCTGAGCCCATGGAGGAATGTTGCTTAGTGATTGGCTCCTTCTGGCCTGTTCAGCCTGTTTTCTTTCTTCTTTCCCCACTCATTAAATAGTGCAATGTCTTAGTTATGGTTCTATTGCTGTGAAAAGATACCATGACCAAAGCAATTCTTATAAAAGAAAACATTTCATTGGGGCTGGCTTACAGTTTCAGAAGCTTAGTCCGTTATCACGGTAGGAAGCATGGCAGACATGGTGCTGGAGGAACCAGAGAGTACTACATCTTGATCTGCAGGCAGTCAGAGGACTCTCTTCCTCACTGGGCAGATCCTGAGCATAGGAGACCTCAAAGGCCACCTACACAGTGACATACTTTCTCTAACAAAGTCACACTTACTCCAATAAGGCCACACCTCCTAATAGCTCCATTTCCTGTAGCCCAAGCATTCAAACACATGAGTCTATGGGGAACAAACCTATTCAAACCACCACACACACTTTTTTCCCTTAATTTTTATAGAGTCTTTATGAATTTCACATGATGTACCCCAGTCCCACTCATTTCCCTGTCCCTTCATATCTGCCCTCCACCCTTGCAACCTTCACAAAAGAAAATAAAATACGATAGAATAAAACAAATCTTATCCTGGAAGCTGTAGTGTGTGTGACACAGTAGTCACACAGTACACCCTTTTGCCCATACATATTTACTTGCAAATATTCATTGCAAGGCGGCATTGCTCTGTTTCAGGGCCTCTGGCTTCCGTTACACTATCTAGACTGGAACCTCATGGGAATATACTTTCAGATATCCTGTTGTTGCCCTATGTCATGGAGACCTTGCTGCTTTGGATCTGGAGGACTGGCCCTTTTGTGCACTCCAGCAGATAGTAGATAGGGTAGATGTTGTGGTGGGCCAACCCAAAGCCTTGAATCTGGGCCTGGGTGGTAGTTGAGTTGATCAGCCCACCAGCTTACCTTCACCCTAACAGGGCAAGCTCTCCAGCACTGGCCTGGCTAGCTCACCCAAGGCAGCAGCCAACAAGGGCAGGATCAGTTCTCGTGCAGCTCATCTGAGCCTTGGTCACCAGCGCTAGCTCTACTGTGCTGCCCAAGGTAGGTGCAGGGCCTGCTACTCTCTTCTAAGTTTGGAGAAATATGTTCATTATCTACAGCATTTTTATCTGGTTTCTCTAATTGAGGATGTAACATTCAGCTTTCATGTATCTGTAAAGTGGGTTTTCCCCCTAATTTACCATAGCATATGTTCAGTCTGAGATTATAAGCCTAAAAGTAATCGCAGATGACGTTATTAGTTATTACTCCCAGGGTGTATGTTCTGCTTGAGGTTTGCCTTACTGGCTTTCAGTATATTGACAACATCTGTTGTTTATTGCACTGAAATATTAGATTTGGGTTTCAGGCTAACATCTTCTGCGGAGTGCTTAAGAAAAGGCCTCTCCTTTTTGTCTTATTAAATCTTATCTTAAATAGATCAGGAGGCCTTGCAAATGCTCCCTTTTCCTAACTGCTGTAGCAGAGGGGCTACCTGAGCCCTAGGAACAAAACGCAGCGCAGTAATAAGGGTATTATGTTGCAGTGCTCTGCTCAGCACCTGCTCCCATGCTATCAAATAATGAATGAGCATGAGTTACACACTGTGAAAACAGGAGAACCTGCCCTCCTGGTGTGTGTCACACAGCTGCAAAGGCCTTTTAAAATGTACCACCTACCTGGGCAGAGCCACCGTGGAAAGGGCAAGGAAACACTTGTTTACAGGTTAGCATTTAACTGTGCTGAGCTGTGCTTTCAAGGGTTTCATTACTATGGAACCTGCAAGCTGCCTTAAATAAAACTTGACTTAGTCTAGCATACTTTGCAATATGAAACACAAGCTTCACCCTTTTAGGTGTAGTCATTTAATGCTAAATAATATTGTTTACTTATGAATATGTCAGGCACGTGTCTCTAAGGAGAATTTGGGGAGTGGAGGAAGCTTCTTCTCTCTCTCTTCTTTGGTCTTCTTACATAAGACAGCTAATGAGATAACACAAGCAACAAGGACCTAAAACACTTAAAGAGTTGTGTTTAGTGCTTCATAGCAAATAAAGATTTGAGCAGGCTCACTTCTGGAAGGTACAGGCTGCTTCAACACTGCTCACAGGTGACCTGAGCAAGTTGACAGCATTGGTGGCAGGGATAGACAGACAAACAGGTTTGAGGGATGTTCGTGCAGAGAAGAGGGGATGTGGAGTTAGGAGTGGGGCAACAAGTATGAGCAGAGGCTAGACCATGACCAGAGGCTAGACCAGTGTGCTGGCTGACAGAGCCAGACATCCTATTTGTGCTTAGGGAAAGGCAGAACAAGCAGGAAAGGGCCTGCACTTGAACTTGTTTTTCTATTTTCCAGTGTATGGTCAGTAAGTAAGGATGGCATTGATTATAAAGGTCTGCACTGGCTGCTCTCATGTAAGGAAAAAGAATCCATGAGCTGACCTGCTCACCTTCTTACCTGAAGACACAAGACAGACGTCCTTTCTACAGAGTTCAACTAGCAAGTGCATTATACTTTAAGGACCTTAGCGTTTCCACAACACATCACCTCTGTCACACTGAGTGACACAAGTCATAGGCAGTTTGTAAAAAAAAAAATGAGCATGACTGAGTACCACCAGACTTTGTCATGGATACCGTATAAGAGTTGTGGAAGATAATATAGACTTATGATATTGTATTGATTCATTTATTTTGGTTTTACAAAACAGGGTTTCCCCGTGTAGCCCTGGATGTCCTGTAACTAGCTCTGTAGACCAGGGTGCCCTCAAACTCAAAGATCTGCCTGCCTCTGCCTTCTGAGTGCTAGCATTAAAGATGCATGCCTCTACTGACTGGTTTACACTTAAGTATATAAAAGAGCTTAGCCTGAGTTACTAGGTATAAAAATTGAAACTTATCACCAGTATGATGTCACAGTGGTTGAAAGAACATTGAAAACACTTGTTCATCTCTACATTCTCAGTTTATCTTCAATGTCTCATGACCTAGCTCTCCCTATGCTGGGCTAATGATTTGTTCATTTTTAAATGAAATTTAAACGAACAGTTACTTCATGTCAGGTTCTATAGTAAGCAATTTACTTGCATCATTTAATTAAATCATTACAGCTTTATGAAGACGAGACCATTGTCTTTCATTATACATGGAGAATAAAGTCTAAGATTTCTATTACTTCCATGAGCCTAGGGATCAAATATTAAAAACCTTAAACTCACCAAGCTTCAAGTCATAAAATAAATTATCCTATAAAACTAGAAAATCCAGATGTAAACCAATCTGTAGGTTTAATAATCCACCGGCAGTATCAACCAACCAGCTTCTTTCAGTCTCTTGTCTGCTATCTCTGTGGACTTTTCATCCCTAGCTCGCTCCTCCATGTAATGCTAAGGGTGCTCTTAACACTCTATGCTACTCTTCTGACTCCAAGGAATCATATTCCTTCTAAAAGCTTCCCCCAGGACACCAAGGGGGCTTCTCTGTTAGCCTTCCATCACCCTTCCTCCTGCTCTTGGCTCAAATTGGAGCATCAGTCCATCCCTGATCCAGCAACTGGAATTATGGGGCAAGACATTTCTTAGCTTATGCCTAGAGCCAGCATAGAGCAGGTGTCCTCAAAGGACATGGAGTTGTGTCTGTTAAAATAGCCAATTGGAAACCACAGTAACTATTAAGAGACACATATTATTATTAAGAATGCATATTATTTGGAAAATGACCATATTTACCTACAGTCCCAGAACTAGGACATTGTAAATTTGAGATTTTTAACCTGGGTCATCTGACTACAAAGTCCATATTCCTAACTTCTACCTCAAGTGAAACTGGCAACCCTTGGGTCTAGATTTAACCATTTGTTACTGAGACTATTGCCATCATGTGACTCTATGTATTAATATATCTATGTATTACATTTTAGATTGCATGAGTATATTAGTAAAATATATGTTTGTGATGTAGGGCCCGTTATATTGTTACACATGTTTATATTTTTTATGAAAGATCTGGATGCATATATTCAAACACTACATAATATTGCAAAGCTTGTATAGGGCTTAGGCTTAGTCTGCATATAGCGATTCAGCATCCTGTCCCAAATGCATGAGTGCACTTTTACTCCTGTCAGGTGGAAATGATGAACAAGCAAAGGGCAGCTTCTGCTAGAGTTGGAAGCCCAGCATCTTTCAGAACCTGAGGCTTATAGAGTGGCTTTTCATCTCGGAGACTCAAATCTTGAGAAGTACAGGCCTTTAGCTACAGCTTTCAATGCCAGACACTTACAGCTCTAGATACACAACTCAAAAGTCTACTGTGCTTTCAAAACAAGAAGCCTATGGCTCTGTGCCCTCAGAAATAAAGGCTTAGGGCTCCCTGCTTTCAAAGCCAGCAAGTGGCTGTCGGTGCCCAAGTAAAGGCTTATTGCTCTGTGCATTGACTTACAGTGGCAATACCATTATAGCTTTCAAGCTGTCAGTGTCTGGCCCTAAGCTCCCAGACTCTGCTACATCTGAGACTCTTCTAGAGGCTGGATCTGCAGTTCTTCTATCCAACCCTTCATAGCCTTTCACCCTGAGAGGCTCCATTGTCAGCGGCCTTCATAGTCCCTAAAGTCTTTGCTTCTGGCAGCTCTCTAAAATTCCTCAGCTGTCTATTAGCTGCTGAATGTTCTGAAAGCTTACTGCTCCAGCAGTTTCCAGGGCTTACGATCCCATAAGTCATTCTCAAGCTGCGTTAGAGCTGTTAATATATATGGACTGGAAGCCTGAAGATTTCATCTGTGCTTATGTAACCAGTTCAGCCCACTTCATCCATATAAAGATCATAAAAAAGTCAAAATCAAAAAATAAAACTCATCACTCTAGAGAGGTTTTATTGGGACCTCGTGTCACAGCACAAGGAGGCCATCAATGCATTGGCAAGCTTTCCTGTCTGACTCAGGAAGGCTGACAGAGGATGCTTATGTAGTCACAACAGGGCAGGGGCAGAGGAGCACAGATCACAGTTCTGCGGTGTAGTCAACAGTTCATCAATCCGAGGCTTTGCGCTGAGTTAGTCTGGGAAGTGCTCCCTACCTGGCCTGGGTGGAAATAGCAAGATTGGAAGGATCATTGGGAATGACTGCACGCAGGTTCATCTAGAGGTCATTGAGGGTCACTGAGTGACATCTCCCAGAGCTATGGCCAGCTGTCTGAGGCAGTTGTGACTGGAGAAAAGATTAGAAGTCAGTGTATCTGCTGCCGTGTGGTTTGTGCTTTAGTGAGATGAAGGACAGAATTGGAACATTCATACAGCCAAAGATCTGTTTTCTGTGATTTAACCTTAAAACTAGATGCTATCCAGATGTCTCAGGATGGGTGCAAGAGTCAGTGGCCTTGGTGGATGTCAACCCTCCCCCTGCAACTCAGAGGGGAGGCAGTTTCAGAGACAAGACCCACCTGGGCAGGAGTGATTTTGAATTGATTTGATGCCTTTGTTCTGGTTCTGTATGAAAATGCTAATGAGAGAAAGATCTGGGGAAGGCAGATTTCATTCTGACTCCCAGATTGCAGCTCTCTGAATAAAGCACAGAATCATTTCATTTCTTGAGTGCGTGTGTGTGTGTGTGTGTGTGTGTGTGTGTGTGTGTGTGTGTGTGTGTGTGTGTGATGGGCAGTGTGGATGCTCACAGTTGCTGTGATCCTTACAGCTGGAGTGGACTTTGTGCAGAAGCTCCAGGTAGTGTCCAAAGCAGCCAAGCCGCCATGATCATAAGCCTGCAGATTGTCATACAAGGGGCATCATGGTGGATAGCTCCTCACTTAAGGGCACAATAGACAGGTCTGGCAGCTGTTCTTCAAGTAGTGTGTCACTAACAACTTTGATCACTTAAAGGAAAACATTACAGAGGGTTTACAACAAAGATTTCATGTCTTGCTCAAGGAACTCTGTCTAATACCACCTACTGCCATCAGTCAAGAACCTTTAGGATGGAGTTTTCTTTGTCTCACACTAGTTATAAAAATGCTACAGATGCTTGCTTGACACTCCTAGATGCATCAATCTAGGGCCAACTCCTGTCCCAGAAGAGATCTGTCAGAGTTCTAGACCTGTGCCTCCCCCGAAACTAGTGTCTCCATTTGATAAGCTTCATAGGCATGTGATTCTAGTCGTTAAATATTTGCAAATTCATATGCTTGCATATAACACTTCTATGCCTACTCACTTAAAATCCATTACACTGTCCTTATGTACAACTTAATCTTCCTAGAACTCTCTACAGCTCATTCAGTGGTTACTGTATACCAGATTCTTTTGTAAAGATTTACCAGAACTAATATATTTCATCATCACAGAAACCTTCTCAGGTAAATAGCTCTGTAATCAATCCCTGTATGGCAGATGAGAAAACAGAGGGGAGAGTTATTAATTTTCTAGAATCAACTATAACCAGGCTGGTGTTGTGTTAACCCTCAGGCAATTTGTCATCAGTGGCATTCCAAACTGACTGGCTATATAGAAACACCTCCCTTCTTCCTTGGTAGGAACCAGGTGAGTGTTCAATGCTTGGTCTGGGTCAGTCACAATAATTTTGTTCCCAACATCTCCTCTTATTAGGTGTCCCTTATTAGGTGTCCCAGTTAGTGCTGCTGGATTCAGCATCTTTCTAACCTGGAGCTATAAGTGATGCTTAATGCTAGAGCAAACATCCTGAGATCAGAAAGCAGCAAATCAAATTGCTACTGGGACAGAATGGCAAGACAGACTTGGGAGTTGTGTTTTTGTAGACAGTATGGGGTTAGCACAAGAGCGGGGACATATCATTCCTTCCTGACTGTTTCTCACTGATTCTCTTACCTGCTCAGATCAGCAAGACACATCAAGCATATCTATAGTCTGAAACCCATTAGGTTTGTTTGTATTTGTTCCAAAAGAAAAAGCTGTGGATGCTGGGGACTGGGAAACTTAGAAAGTGTGAGCAAGGGCTTCAGGAGGGTGGGGGCTGTGCTGGGTGCTTTGGTGAGCTCTTAGTAAGCTTTGTATTCCTTAGAATTGGGTCTTGCCAGAAAATAGTTCACGGACTGAGAATTTTTAATCTAGGAAGTGGGGGAAAAGAGTGGTCCAGGTAAGGACACAGCCATCATTCCAGTCGGTCAGCTATGTGGTTTGCCTGGTGCCTTTCTTTCATGCTCAGGCATGATGGCATGGTTGCAGGGCTGTCTTCCTTACTCTGCTATGGTCAGAGAACAGCCTTCCAGGTCAGTGATCAAAAGCAGAGCACAAAACCCAGCTCATTGCACAGAGCACATCCCAGCTGGCAGTCACGGAAGCTGCTGTGTGCATCCTCACGCTCCTTGCATAAACCAGACAGGTAAGCATCTTATCAGTTGCATCAAAAACATGCAACAAACAAACAATAAACAAACCAAGGCAGCAATTAATGCAGGACCTGACCAGCCAGCCTGAACTGCAGTTTTGCCTGTTTAAGCAGTTCCCATCAGTGCATTTCTCTTTGCTTCAGCATCTGTCCAGGCAGCTGTCCTCGGCTTCTGATGCTCACTGTTCTACAAGCACTTCTATCCATCACCCCAGTGTCTGCTTCTCTCCTTCTGTGACCACATCATTTACCTGTGTTCTAACATTGCATCCATTCAAGACAGGAGTCTGGGTTTCCATAGCCAGTGTTTTAACCCTGGCTCTACTCCACTCTTCAATATTGATGGGACTTGAAGCATTTCCCAGTCTCTCCTGAATTCAATATCACTCTCTTTAAAGGTCAGAATGATAATGCTGTTTACCATCAGGTATTTAGTGGATCAGGAGAGGAAGTTATTGAAATAATATTCATAAAACACTTAGCATGATTTCAGGCAAATGATAGATAATTGATACAGACATTTCATTATAACCTTGTATGCTTTATAGAACAGTAAAACAAAACAGCTTAGGGCATGGACCAGCTGGCTGTATTCTGTGACTAGTTTCTCAAACAAGGCATGTGCTTGCCATACAAATCCTGCCGTCCCCAGGCTGGTGGAGTCAGTCAGCTCTGGAAAGACAGATGTTTTTTCTAGCTTTGTCTTCTTCTTAATTCTCTTGGCATCTGGAGAGTTAATTTGCTTCATTTTCCAATGACAAGTTTATTCTTCCTTCTGCTGGAGAGGGAGCCTTCGGTTCTGGAGTTTGCAGTACAGCATATTACTATTTCTTTCTAACTGAATGCTTTCTCCAGCACCTGATTGTTTTATACTGGTTTCTCTATTATTAATAGGCCTTGTTCCCTTTGATTTCCTCTTACTTCTAGGCACATCCCCTTCCCACAGGCTGGGCATTTCTTTACTTTAACCCTATGGAGTTGAGAGTGCTCTGTTCTCAGTGGCTATGTGAGCTGGCCAGGTTCCTGATAGTCTGTTGGCTGACGTTAATGGGTTTCCACCGGAGCGGATCTGAATTGAATGTGCTAATGGTAACAAGTGGGTATTGACCTCTACTAAGCCCTACAAGAGACTCTTCCCTGGGCAAGTATTATTTCCAGATATTGTAATTCTTAAAAGTCTCATCATTGGTATCACTGTGTGCTGGCATACATCTCAAGCTGGAGTCTCTGTGCTCCCCACTGCTGGGAACCTGAGTCACCAGGATGAATTGATCTCATTTTCACAGAGAACAGATTTTTCTCTACAGTAAGAAATTGAAAACATTAAAAAAATAAAATAGACTTAGATGTATATATTGGTCTATTTTTCATTGCTATAACAAAATATTTGTAGCTGGGTCCTTATAAAGAAATGGGTTTTATTATCTTATACTCATAGGGACTGAAAGTCCAAACATCATAGCACTGTGAGGCTCCTGTGGCTAGGGCAGATATGTCATGGCAGAGGGCACCACAAAGGCAGGAATGCAGAGTGGGAGAAATCACACGGGGACATGGGAAACTGAAGCTAAGCATAGCTAGCTTTTCACTAGGCTCTACCTTTTCAAGATCAACATATCTTAAACTGCATTCACACATCTGGTCTTTAGCAATGCATCATAAAAAGTAATATGTGTATGACTTACAAGTGTACAGTAGGAAAATACGATAAAAATTATACTTGCTGTAGGCCAACTTGAGTGGCACCCTACCCCCCTCTTACCTTAGGGGAAGTAAGGAATAAAGATTCCCAAATGTAAAGCAGGTTTGCTTCAGTTTGTGGTAGCGACTCCAGCTGTGTCCAGTCTCATCTGGTAATCTTGGATAAGCAATGTCATTCACTGAGCTACCTACTTTTCAGCTGTCTAAATGGGGTGGTGCCTATAGCACAGAGCTGTCCTGAAGCAGGCAAGATATGTGCTTATCAGGTGTTTGCTACACAACTGTCCTGGCAGAGACAGTAAGGACAACGGCTGGAAGCAGTGTCATTGCTTGGAAGGTAAGACAGCTCCAGAAAGTTTTGGTGATTGTCCCCAAATATCCCTTCTGTGTTCATGTCAGAAACTGCTAATTAATCATGACACTCATTATCTTTGTCCACGGAGGCCTTCCTCGTTAACACAGGCAGAAACTACCAATTCAGTTGATCATGAGGGAGCCTAGCGCCATCCCCCATCCTTCTTAAAATACCTAAGGTAGTCATTGGAGGGGGTGAGGAGTATGATTTAAGTCCCTCTTCTGCCATTTACAGACTGGGTGATGGTGAGAATATTCATAGATTATCGATTGGCAATCATCTTTGCTTTGCTGATTTATTTAGGGGTTAAAGGAGCAACAAGAACTGTTTGGGGGCATCCTTTAGAGCAAGACTGGGTGGTGAATCACAACAGATCAGGGTGCAAAGTCTTTGGAATTCAGGCTGGCCTCTCTGCCCTGCTCTGCACTTAAATGTAGACGTGAGCCAAGCCCTTCCAAGCCTTCGTGACAGCTGTGTCACAGCCTAAGCTTTATCGTGGTTCTCACTGTCACTGGAAATGTGAGACTGTGAAGAGGCTCTTCTCTGTTCCTTGACTTAATGCTTCCGTTAATTTCCCAGACAATCTCTACTGAAGTTTAATCTGTTTTCCACAGAGGGTCCTTCAGCATCTGCTCCCTCCTGCAGTCTTCCCACTCTACTGAAGAATCGTACCTTTCTTGGGTGAAGACAGCTTAGGCGGTGGGGAGCTGGAGAAGCAGGGTTTCTGGGATAGGTGGCTAGTGATGTAAGCTTTGTTTGCTATGGGGGTATGTAAGTTAAATTGCTGGGGACAATTGAGCAGAGTAGTCTGCTGAATCACATTCAGACGATACAAGAAAGTGAGAAAAGGAAGGTTTTGGAGGATGGGTGACAGGATGGGAAAAGAAACCCAAGTTGTTTAAGGCATGCAGAATGGCACTTGCACGGATCCTTGCAATGAATAGATTCTGTTTCCTTAGCATATCATGGATGTGTTTGTTGGAATGCCTGGACGGAACTTACAAAGTATTGTGAGCCTCAAACAGCCATTTGCACCTAAAAGGAATATTAAATATGTTCAACACATGTACTGAACATTGGAAATACTTGCTGTGGTACTGAGAGCCCACAATTCCCTCATCCAATCCTCTGCTGATAGGTTTTGTAACTCATCTTCCCTGGAGCAAACAATAAGAGATACTGGAGGTTAGCAGTTGCAGCAGACAGTTGGTAAGACAAAGATTAAATGCAGGCACTTGCCAGGCAGTGTACACTTTATTGCTTACCAGGGCTCCGTTACAGAGATTAGACCATGTGTGCAGATAATGAAGGGGCGGGTATCTTAGAGAGCTTACATTATAGGACAGACGGCGTACAAGAAACAAGGAAGAGAGCAGGGATTGTAAGTAAAGCTGACTAAGGGAAATCTTAGAGCAGAGTATCTGTTCTGGGACACAATCTGATCCGAGAAACATTACTCTGCTTCCTGTTTCAACATAGAGTGTGCTTATAAGTTAGGCTCTCATCCTACTATCCCATGCTTTTAATATAGGTCTAATTGGGGACCACTAACCTTTGTGTGACCCTCTAAATCTTACATATTATATGCATGTGTGTATTATGTATGACATATTAATTAAAATATTAAAATTATATTATTATTATTATTATTATTATTATTATATCTCGAGACCATGGAGGTAGCCCAGCTGTGTGTGCTGTACAACAGAGACAAAAACTAACCCAAACCAAACTAAACCTGATGCCTAGTCAAAAATTGTGAGACGCTGGAGATGTTGATTTGGGTTTGGATACAATGAGTTTCTTGTTACCCATTTTCACACAGCCTGTGTGGGATTGCAGGGTGAGCAACTTGACTCCAGGGTAGGTGCAGCAAAGGGATGTAATTAGCCTATTATACTCTGCTAATGTCTTGTAAAGTCACTCAGGTGAGAAGGGCAGATATATCAGTTCCACTTGGACCCTGCCACAGGGAGCATGTGTTTCTTCTCTGCTATTTATAGTCCCCGAAGGTAGAAACAGCTGGCTCGGTAAGACCTGGCTTTTGTTTGTTTGTTTGCTTGCTTGCTTGCTTGTTTTGTCAACCCGAAATGCAACAGATTCCATAGAATATATACGTCCCTAGCCTTGTGCTTTACCGCTCACCAAATTGAATGCCCCAGTCTGAAGTCCTCACACCCTCTCATTGCGCAGAGCTCAGCCTATCCTCTCTCTGATGCAAGCTCATACACTTACTAAAAGGGGTCAGCTTTGCAGTTGGCAGACAGTGAATGCAGCGTATCTGGCATCAAAGGCCTATTGGGAGCTTTTGTGTTTCTGTTTTGTGTTACAGAGTTTAATACCAGGACTCACACATACTTTTTATGACGGACATCTACTGAAACACTTTACTGTGTTCTAGGACTGAGTTCTAGTTTGCTTTTGTGAGCATCAGTTTGTTTCAGCATTAAGACCCAAAATGTCTTCACAAAGAATTTGCATCCCAGTAAAAGAGAGAGAAGTAATAACCAAATCAACAATGAAATGACTGGTGGTAATGGTGTTTTACTAACAATGTGATATGTTTATGATGGAGATGGGGGTGTGTGTGGATGCACCATTCTCTCCAGCCATGGAAGTGGGCAGGGATCAGGACTGTGAGCACAAGGGGCTGTCTGGAAAGACAAGATAAGGAGGCCAAGGAGCTGGAGAAACCTGGCATGTGGTGGAGTTTGACCTGCACCTCTGTGTATACAAAGCAGCAAGTGGTGTCACTCTTACTCCTTGTGGAGTGGAAGCCAGGGGGACTCAGGCAGGGAAAGCACACAGAGTGCAATACTCCTTGCCAGAGGCTAAGAAGATAATGGAGTTTCAGAAGAAAAGAGAGCAGAAGAAAAAAAATACCACTCTAGTGTCTGAAGTGCTTTTCCAGCAGCAGATTGTTAATTCTGTTAACTAGTTTACCTACTGATGTATAAAATGTATAAGACATGAAGCTTCATCATCTTAAGTGACAAAATAAAAATACGGTGCATACTTGAATATGGTTGACACCACAGCCACCTAACATCTTCAGAACTTTGCCATTGACTTGAACTGGAGCCTGTACCCTTATGTGGTAAACCATCGTTCCCTGTCTACTCAGCCTACAGGAACCTCTCTCAGGCCCTCCATTTATGTGCGCTGGACTGATAGACATATCCCATATCATTGGAACTATGCAATAATGGCCCTTTTGTGTCTGGCTTGTTTCACTCAACACAGTGTCTTCTAGACATTAATGTGTTCATTAATGCTGTAGCATTTATAAGAGTTCCATTGTTTTTAAAAGAACAGTATTCCATTGAAAGGATAAGCTATATTTTTATTCATATATTATTAGATACCTGGGTTGCTTTTGTCTTTTAGCTATTGTGAATAACACTGCTGCGGACATGGGCACACAAATGCCTGTGCAATTCTCATTCAAAGCTTTGCGATAAACACCTAAGAAATGAAGTTGCTATATCATGTGGTGTTTTTACACTTTATGGTCTGGGAGATTCCCATGCTATGTCCAGCAATTGTGTTCTAAAGGTAGATTCATCAGGAGTCGCTAAGCATTTGATGTTAGTAGTTCAAAAAGAAAGATTAACAGTTGCTTTAAGATTTTCACTTTGAAAAAAGGAAAAATATGAGGCCATTTTCTGGGCTAAGGAATTCTGGAATCACTTTGGTGTTGTATGAGTGAGGATTATGGAGAAATAGTAAAGGTTCTGTTCAAAGAATTTTTATATTTTTCATGGATCCTAAACAGATGATATCATCAGAGAAGCAATTTTATGTACTTATCTGTAATTCCAGGGTAAAGACTAGAAATGTGCTTCATGTGCATTATCATTTGGCATGTAAATAATATTTAAAATCATAAGACTAAATGCTGTCATTTAGTGGGATGTAGCTCTGCATAGAGCCCAACATTTAGAGATCTGACCAAGAAGGTTCTAGCCAAGGAGACTGAGGCGGAAACTCTGTGGTAGAAGAAACCCAGCAAACTATGAGTTTTTCTAAGCCATAAAAACAAAGTGTGTTGTGTGCAAAGGAGTGGTTACTCCCCCAAGGAGTAACTGTGTGATGATTGCATTTGCCACAGTGAGGGGAATCGATGTACCTGACAAGAGTAATTTCAAGGAACTGAGGAGATGGAAGTCTGGTTAGTGATCTGAGACATAAGTCGCAGCTGCTGTTCCCAATTCCACCTGTCACCATGCAATCCAGAAATGTCATCAAAAAATGGGAGGGGGGGCTTGTGGGGTAACATTTCTATAGAGCAGAAGGAGGAGTTAGCGTACAATACAAGGACATTTCCCAGGGGAAAGCATTAAAGGCAAGTGCCATAGAAGAGCTGGCATGCCATAGCCAAAGGGAAGACAATGGTAAATCATAAGACAGGTGGGTCCACAAGGTTATCATGTGTTTGTGAAGTGACAAGCTATGGTCACCTACTGAGAGGTAGCAAGAAGCATGGGTGTGAGTGGTTTAAGGAATGATCGAAATGTGCAGAGACCTTGGAGTAGGCAAGAGTCACAGCATTGTCTGGCACACTGACACTTAGTTGGAAGTGAACACTCAATATTATTTTCCTCCTACTGCTAGCTGAGTTGGGTTCCTTCAGGAGAGCATATCTGTGTCACTTTAGTCTCAAGTCCTTTGAAGAACTTCACTGCTGATCTCTATAGTGGCCAGACTCAACATAAGTTCTCTCAATAGTGTGCAAGGTTCCTTCATATCTCCACGGTGCCCAGTAGTGGCTGTTGGGTTTTTGATGAGCCTTCTAAATATGACTGTTCTTCAGAATGTCTGAGAGGATCTCAATGATTCTGGACAGACAGAGTCTGATGGCTTAGGTCTGAACTGTGGCAGAGTCCTCAGTGTTCCAAGCTTCTGAAGGGAACCTCAAACATATCCAGGTCTATTGACTTCTAAGTTAAACTACATTATAGACAGCTATAGTGAAACAATCATCTTAGGAGGGGTTTCTTATTCTGATTTTCTTTAGGGTACCAAAGTTTCCTGAAGAAAGGAAATAGAGTTAAAATGCAGAACTGGAAGACTCAACTTGTTCTAGCTGGAATTTTAATATAACGCTCCAAGTTTCTTTCTTCTCATACACGAATAAACCATTTTATCATTCTGCAATTTTCCCTATTCTGACTTAGAAGTTATCTCATTATAGTTTGAAAAACTGTGTAGTTAGATTCTAAGCTTATGTAATTCATTTTAATGCCTAAATTTCCACATTTTATTAGATTTCCTCATAGTCTTTCTTTGATGCCGTGATAAACATGCCCCTATACCATTTCATACCTTTCTGGCCCAGTTCGTTTGGATCTTTTTTCATCCTCCCTGAGAGAACAAGATTTCATTTCCTCCCTGTTATCTGAGCACAGTGGCTCACTCTGAGTAAATACCTAGAAAAGAAATAAACATAAAATTAAGGTAAAAATGTTCAGCCACTTGTTCATCTCTCTGATTTTTTTCTGTTATTTTCTCAGTTTCAAGATAGGTCCTGGGAAATTAGTGGAAAAAAAAAAAGATGAAAAGTCCAAAGAGAATCAACTAAGATACTCAAGGACTTAATAGGAAATTCATAAAATGTGAAATCTGTGGAGATTCATTTCTGCCACAAACCCTCATAGATACAATCAACAAGACATTGACACTGGTCTTGCCACACTCAACTTTTTCCTTCCTGGGCCTCTTGCTTTCCTGGAAAACACTGATGTCAACTGAATACAATCTAAAATTGGTGGAAAGTGCCTGATGCCTGGTTTACCTCCAGCTTCCTGCTACATAGAGTTTTGGTGGTGTGCAGTAGCACCTGGCCTGTACCATTGGATCCACTTTCCTGGGTGCTAGAATTTCCCTGAGTCTCCCAGAGTGACCACCACAGATTGGATGACTCTATGTGCTATCCAAGAAACCATCTCAGGCATCAATGAGGTCTTGATCCTAAGTGTGATGAGGACTTGCACATAAGTGTGACACATATTACAGGGGAGTCAAAACCACATACAAATATTTGGTCTATCATTGGAAAGTCACTGAAGGTTTTTTGTAGAAAGTGAAATCTCTGATTCCCAGAGTGAATCTGCCTTATAGCGGTGTGGTGGTAAGAGGGTCTGATTCAGGCTAAAGAGCAACAAATGCAGTGATGAGCAGGCAAGAGTTGGCAGAGAATGTGTTAGAGCATCCTACATATGTGTACATAGCTGGAACAGAGAACCAGATTATGCAATGGCTTCTATGACATGTATGAGTTTGGACTTGATAATTCTTCAAACAAAGGGTTTGGAGGCAGGTCTTCAATATTACAAGAGTGCTTAGCCACAGAAACCTGCAATTTGAAGCAAAACTACACTATCTTTTTAGTAAATTGTACCCTGTAGTATAGAAACTCCCGCCACAGAGAAAGGTGATCCCTCTATGATCTAGAATGAATTTAACAGCCTAAGGCATATTAGGAAAATTTCAGGATTCACAAGTTAAGCCATGCCACCTGAATGCCAGATATAGCATGTCCTGACTTCTGTTTATAAGTAAGTTTTCTTAAGCTTATTAATTTTGACAAGAAATGATGTCCAGCCTTGGTTTGTCAAATGCTAAGGTCACTTTTTATTCTGACAACATAAAAGCCACTTGACCAAGCTGATGTGTTCCCAAATCCGTTTCTGAATTTCTTTCCTAATGGCTTTTGTGAATCTAGGCTGAAGCATTTTAATGGCACATTAGGGAAGGGTAGTGAGAGTCTGAGCGTAGAGAATTGTGGGTTCTTATAAAGTACAGTGCTAGTCACTGACTGGGGAGGACTTCCCAGTGTAATCATTTCATGGGAACATTGAACACAGTGCTGGCCATCAGTCTTCATCTTTGTTATTACAAAACACCTTTTATTGGAAGAAAGTGGTTTTTACTTGCCCTTCTTGACTTTTTTGTTTTATGTTTTGTTCTAAAAACAAAGTAAATTTAAAGGTATATATATTTTAAAGGTACACAATATGAGGCTTTGATAAATATACATTTGGAAATGAATTGAAATTGAAATAAATATGCAAATAAAATAAATATATAATTAAACGAGCACTACTATCAAGCAAATTGCCTTTACCTTCTCATGCAATACCTTTTTAGCTTTAAGAATATCAGAAATTGACTGTCTTAGCAAATTTCCAATGCAGAGTGCAAAGCATTTTAATTAGTCATCATGTTAAACACTAACACATAGATGATTGGTCCCTTTTACTACCCCAAGTACAATAATTAAGCAATTTAAGGCACTAAACCAGGTGTAGCTGGGATTTCACAGAAAGATGGTGACTAATATTACTCATGCTACTTTATGTCGATGTAAATGTTCCATAAATCCCTGTGGACCAATACTTTCATGCTATAGCAATTAAGAGTCTTTGTGAATGAGAGAAGCTCAGGTTCAGAGCCCGGTTCTATTTACTGATGTGTGACCGTGACTGAATCCTTAGTTTTCTAACCTCCACAGTTAATGTTCACTGTCTCATAGATTCTGTGATAATGAGAGGCAATGCTAGCACAATGTTTCAACCCAAAATAGGATCTTTTGAGCAGTTTTGCTTTTACCATATTCATTTGGCTCTGTTTGTCTTATTATAAACAACTTTATCTTTTTCTATTTCCTCTTCTAGGGATATGAAACCTGACAATATTTTACTTGATGAACATGGTATGTAAATGATTTGCTTGTGATCATCTCCATGACAGGTATACAACACACTGATTATACCAGCTTGATTCATTTGACATATATATGTATATGTACACATATTTCTGGATACAAACTTCATCTGTGTTTAAGAGAGATGAGATAGGAAAAGTTCGTAACAATGGACTAATCCAATAATAGATTCTTGAATAACATTGAATTGACATAATGAGAAAGTCATTTTCTTCCAGTACTATGTCTCTTCCAGAAATGTATTTGTTTCAGTACTAGTTTTTCTTAATATCTTTCATGGAAAGATATTGCCTGTCCAAACATAGAGCATTTGCCAGGTAATAGTATCTGCCGAGTAACTGAGATGATTTTATTAGTGTATCCTTTCATGCTTTGCACTTCATGAGGGCAAATTCCTTCTGCATTTACAGAAGAGCTATCGGAGTTTTATATTCAAATTTTTTCAGTTAAGGGGATAAATGAGCTTAAAGAAAAAAAAATGTAATTATGCAAAGATAATGCAAAAATAGTATTATGGGACCAAGATATAAAATTGATAGAAGAAAGTGACAATAGTCATGAAGGGGATTGTGGAGGCCTAGAGTTCAAGAGCTCTTGTCAGATGCAAGCTTTTGCCAATGTAATGAAACACAGAGTCTCTTCTTAACGTGTTTAAAACTTTTTTACTTTATGTGTATTAGTGTTTTGCCTGCACGTATGTCTGTGCACCATGTGTGTATACTACCAGGTCATAAGAAGGCATATTGTCGCCTGGAACTGGAGTTGCAGATTGCTGTGAACCTCTTGTGGGTGTTGCCGGTTAAACCTGGGTCCTCTGAAAGAGCAGCAATTGCTCTTAATCACTGAGACATCTCCCCAGCTCGCTTCTCGATGTTTTACAATGTCTGTTTGGATTTATTTGTACTACATCAAGGAATACTGTATGGTGTACAGCTTTCATGGTATAAATGGGAGAGTGCTTCGGATGGGCACCACTGACAATAAGTGCTTCCAGGTTCTGGGCAACTTATTAAGGTAACTGAAAAAGTACACACAGATGGCAAAACATTTTTATTTCAAGACAGTAGAGGATAAACTGCAAAGGAGCAGTAGCCTGCTGGAGTTAGAATGTCCAAGAGTCCCAGTTATTGTTTGAGTCTTTTTGTTATGGGACCCAGGAGAAAGAGTTGGTTGCTAGGAATGGGGTCTTTCTGTTTTGTTTGATAGGCTTGAGTAATGTAAACCCATGTTTATTGTGAATGTCCTTTCCCATAATACATCTGATTTTAATAACATGCATGCCCAATTTTGCAAAGCATAAGATAGTAAATAGAAGATTTTACCTAAAAGCTTACTGGAGGATACATTTACCGTAATGTACATCAATCCCAAACCAGTTTGGGGTAGATGGCCAATGTTTCTGCCTCCCTCATTCCTTACTATGTCTTAAAATATGTTCAAATAGAAGGGAGTATTGCTACATAACCATCAAGGAATAACCTGCTTTATTGTTTGAAGCAGGTGTACATGCAAATCGATGCAGGTTGGGGTCTGGGTTACTAGGTGCATTGTTAGGGAAGTAGTCTATGTGGCTCAAGCCATGTAGAGTCCCAGGCTGCTCAGCTCCCTTGCCTATTCAAGAGTGGTGGCTTTATCCTTGTTCTGTGTTGGAAATCTTCTACAAAGCAAAACTAAACTTGTGAAGATCCTTATTTATTCCACTTATTCAATAAGCAGGATTTGCAATTAGAAATGAAACTCCAAGTATTATTTATTCCTCATTACTTATTTGCCTACTAGAATTGAAACTTGATTTTCCCCAGACCCACCCTAGCTCAGAGAGCTAAGAAACACCTTTGTGCATGGCCCCTGATCTCCAAGGACAAAGTCGTTACTTATTTATGATCTGTCTAAAGGGATTATTTTCCCCCACTTCCTTCCAATGTCTCATTTCTTTAACTTTATAGCTTTTGACATTTTGGAACGCATTTCTGAGCCTCAGAAATGTGAGCAATGTTGAGACTCAGCATGAAGGTGACCTTCATGAGAACACCCGCTCTTCCAGCCTTCTATGGGAGGCATGATTCTCCCATGCCTGTTTTAAATACACTCTATGCAACTTCATAACTGAGGAGAAGGGCAGTCTACATAGGGCAGCTTACATAGGCCACTTTTTTTTTTTTTTTTTTTTTTTTGTAATTTAAACAAAAAGCAACTCCGTGCCACCAAGATTTCTGGAAAACATGGCTGGCCAAGCAGAACCAGGTGCTGGTTCGTTCCTTACATTTCTTGACAGACAGCTGCCCTTACACAAAAATTCCTGTCACCTCATCATCTGTAAAGGCTCTGAGTAGAAACATTAGACCCTCCCCATGGAAGCATCTTGCATTCCGGTTTTAATCTCGGTTGTTAGAACATGCTTCATCCTGTTGTTGCTCATTTTTCTTCTTCCTCCTCATTATTTTTTCTTGGAAATTGGTGATTATAGATTAGGAAGAAAGTGAGTGAGACAATTAATCTAGTTTAAACCCACAGAGAGCTTACCCTTGGGGAAAACTTATTATAGTGTTGTTTAAAGTATGCATGCCAGAACCAGATTGCTTTAAAACCCAGTTGACTAGTCACTAGCTCTCAGAGTTTGGTGACATTGCCTTAAACAGTTTCTGTGCCTTTGTCTCTTTGGAAAAGAAGAATATTTACATCCTGAGGCCATTACAAGCATTGACAAAATACTGATGATACCAACCAATACTGCAATGCCAACCATAACAAAAGAAAGAAAGAAAAAACCGTCTTAGAACCAACTGGAAGCATGACTTCCATGAGACTGTAGAGGCTTTCAGAGATGAACAAGGACTGTGTTGATGCTCTGTGTGGCCTTGTGTAGAGCAGCACGTATCTGATGTAGCCAAGATCTCTATGGGTAGAGTGTATGAAAGTGAAGTGCTTACTAATCTGCCCCAGAGAATTACTTTGACTCTTAAGATGCGATGTATGAAAGATCCTTCTTTTCTTATTAAATCTTGAATTTAAACAAGATCATCTATCCTTAATCTTCAAATACCTCCACATGTCATGGTCTATTCTGGCTTCCTTCACTTGCAGTTGTCAGAG
This sequence comes from Uromys caudimaculatus, assembly GCA_028551405.1. Lineage (NCBI taxonomy): Eukaryota > Metazoa > Chordata > Mammalia > Rodentia > Muridae > Uromys > Uromys caudimaculatus. Next base: position 29,663,083 of record CM052715.1, read on the forward strand.
GTCACAGTTCTTGACATTTTCGTTCTGGACGGGACTTTGTGGCTTGGAGTGTGGAAAGTGTCTTCCCAGTCTTACTGGGGGAAGTTCCAGTGTCTCACTCAGATAATGAGTAATCTCCAATACTCCTTTTCATTCTCATAGCTTCAAGATTTAAGTGTGAACATCAACAACGAAAAACAACAACAAAAAGAACTATGTCCTACTCCCACTCTGAACTCCCCTTCAGAATTGTTGCATTTAATAAAAGAAATAAAATTCTCTGGAAATGAGTAAAATAGGAGCAGACAAAGATAAAATCCGGGATACATTCTGTAAACACTATCTCAGGGATCCCTTTCTAGAGATAATAATTATTTTAAAGTAATTTTCATTTAGGTTATAAAAAATTCTAGGACTTCAACACTGTTTGTGAACCACTCACTGTTCATTATTTGTCAGTGACTGAATTGCCCAGCGCCTGTTGTGGTTGTTTCTATGAGAACCAATGGCACCTCAAATGGCTGCCTGCCCTTTGGAGCAGCAGCTGCTCTGATTTTCCATGTACCTCTTGGAGTTAAAGCTTCAATCATCTCTACCACCACATTTTCAATATTTCACCCCTGGCGTGGAGATTTTAGCAGCTGTGAAGGGCAGCTGTGTAGTTTTTCTTACATGCATCCTCTGTGTTTCTTCTTTCAAATGCGTGTTGTATACATCATTCGGTGTCTATCTTAATTCACCTGTGCTCAGTAACAGGCTGGACCTTTGTTTTATTCTGATGATCCATATTGTTCATATTCACCACCCAACAGTGGCACTTACGTGAGATCACCCAAGATGGAGACTCTTTCCACTGTGCAGCATTTGACATAAAAAATGTTTTTCATTTTGAGCATGCAAGTTACTGCTCCCCACAGATATCTCACTTATACTAGTTCAGAACCAATATGGCAGCAGGTCTTAGATGAATCACAGCTCAGTGTCCTGAAGCATAGTTTTTATTTCCTGCCAGTTGAAGAGGCCAATCTAATTCTATCACTTCCATAATGTTGAAAAATTTGGTGTTTTTCTTAAGTTATTCAGGAAATAAATGCTACATCCAGAGGAATAATAATGCCTGCCAGGCATATCAAAGACTTTGGTAATTATAAAATTAGCCATAATTTAGTGTCTTAATATCATCTGTAGTCATAAAAGAGGGAGATAACAGTTCAGTCTGGAGAGTGAGAAAGAAAAGAGCTTTTTATCCTAGCAACTTCCTCCATGCAGAGTCAACAGGTGCTGAAAAATCAAGATGTCTTATTGAAGATGTAGGCTGATACATGCGACTCCAGATAACGACGACCATGTTAATGTTTGAATATCTAACAGCATAGGAAAAGTATATTGAATATACTGTAAACACCTGCAAACAGGAGCATTTTAATAGTTATAGACAATATCAACTGATTAAATACGATGTCCTAGAGAAATGTGTTGGTGGAAAGCACCTCAGGCTAAGCAGAGCCACAGTGAGGAAGAATAAAGCTAAGGACAACAGTGGTAGCTGAACTCAGCAGCCCTGTCAAATGAGTTGAGATTATTAAGCTGTCCGAGGCAGAACCCTCCCCCACGTATCTAGATCAGAAAATTCTTAGTCTTGTACCAGAGAACCTTACACCAAACAACTTACAATGCCCAGGTCAGCTCCATAGCAAAGATTTAATAAATCTAGTATCACTATAGTTCTGGTGTTAAGAAACTTTATTCCAGGAGTTATTTGGAGGCCTGGGTTGTGAAAGAAGGCATACAATCCCCTTCATCTCAAGGGAAGTCTTTATTCCTTCAATCCCATCAGAGTGACAACCCTTAGATGTCACCCTCCTAGCAGAAGAGAGAGTCTGACAAGGAAAGCAAGAGCTCAGGAGAGAAGCCGATGAGAACGGAGGCTCAGCATCGTGGATAACACCGGAAATTTGTTAATGGCAATCGGCTAGAGCTCCCATAAATCCTAGGCCTCAGACAATCCTTTCTCATTCTTTCTCATTCCCCTCAGGGGGAAATGTCTGAGTTAATAAAAAGGAACTTGCTTCAAGTTACCCAGTCCTCTGGCTTTGTGACAGAACACACAGCATTTTGGGAGATTCAGAATTGGAACCAAAGTTTCATTAGAGCAAGGTCTTAATCCTAAAACAGCCTCTAGATCTTAACTCCAATTCTGACATTTCTGGATTGTAGGAACTTTGCCATAAGCCAGTCAGTCAGTCACCTATACAACAGGGACCACTTCGATGGGACAAACTGGGACAGCATCTTGAACCCTGAAGGAATCATGCAAATGTTAATGGGAAAAATAGTCAGCATTCATTCAGTCACACTGTGCAGAAAATAATCAGTGATGAGCAGATGGTTTTGTTTGTGTGTTTGTTTTTGTTGTTGTTTGTTTGTTTGCCTGAAACAGTCTCACTATTTCATGGAGTCAGGTTTTCTTTCGAAGCAATAGTGTCAAACTCCCTCTGGTATCACAGTCATCTGAAGGGTGTGCTTAAGTACTGGGCCATGGACCTTAGTGTTTCTGATCCATAAGTTAGGAGAGGCTCAGAGTTTCGCATTTCTTCCAAGTTCCTGAGTGACACCGATGCCTCTCCTGGATGATCCAAGAACCGGCTCCAGGAACTGGGTATATCCAAGGCATCCTTTGCATCCCACCTCAACACTTGTCCACGGAACCTTTGAACTAATCATGGAAAATAGCCTCAGGTTTCAGGAAAAGGACCCACGCCTGGATGCTCCTGGTCATCCTTCTGAAGTTTGCTGCTTCCAATACAGGTGCCAGGCTTTCTTGTCAGTCCAGTTGTAGTTGCAGGGGTGGGAGACACAGGCATATATGTTTTGTAAAAAGTATACCTTGATTTCTGATAGTAATTTTTCAACAATTCTGGTGCCCTGACAAGTGCTGGGTTCAGTCATCCAAGGTCACTGCTAGCTTTCAGTTTCCTATAACCTTACGTGGTAAGAAGAATATAGTCAGAGAGCAAGCAGACCTGTCCAAGGTGACATAGCTGGTCAATGGTGGAGATTAGACTTAATGCCATGCATTCTGACTTCAGAGAACAGGCTCATAACAGTTTCAGGCCCACTTAATTTGTATGGAGTTCCAAAAGTGTCCAATATTTGGAGCATAAACAATAGAGATGTAGATGAAAAAGAAACTGAGACAACTTCCCCTATGTTAAGGAGAGCTACTGACATCATTCATTGGTGTCACTTGGCCAAGAATACTTTAAACTTACAATTTGACTAATGCTGATTTTACCTTATGAAAATGTCATCTGAACAAAAGGAAGTGTTTTCTGCACACAACAGAACCATGTTGATGAAGATAGAGTTTCCCTTAGCCATGGGCTAGATGCTACCGGAAGCAGACCATAAGGTTTGCTGAGAGGAGTTAGGACTAGGGACCCTGGAAGGAGAATCAGGTGCTCTGTAACACCATCTCATCAAAACAGCAGACACCTGTAAATGGCAATGCCAACACTTCACACTCCTTGGAAGGCAGATAACTCTTGTGCCAATAGCTAACATAACAGGTTTGTTGCCTGAGTTTCCTGCGCTGCCCTTTTCTTCCTTCCAGATATGAATGGAGGAACCCTGGAACACTATTTATGACCCTGGAACACTATGAAAGATGTATTTCCTACAAAACTTAAGTGCCACACGTATATTTTATTGCTGTGTTACTACCTCAAAAGACCCATTTTATTGCTGTGTGGCATAACTTACAGAGGCCCTAAATATCGTCTAATCTACTCATTTTTAATTTTTTTTATTAATCTGTTTATTCATTTCACATTCTGATCACAGTCCCCTTTCCTCCTCTCCTCCCAGTCCCAACCTCCCACACCCCCTCCTCCCATTCACCCCTCCCCTTCTCCTTAGAGACTCTCCTTAGAGAAGGGGAGGCCCACCCCTGAGCACCAACCCACCCTGGCATATCAAGTCTCATCAGGACTAAATGCATCCTCTCTCAGTAAGGCCAGAAAAGGCAGCCTAGCTAGGGGGAAAGGACCCAAATACAGTCAATAGAGTCAAATACAAACCTCACTCCAATTGTTAGGGGACCCCCATGAAGACCAAGCTGCATATCTGCTACAAAAGTGTCAGTGACCTAGGTCCAGCCGGCACATGCTCTTTGGTTGTTGGTTCAGTCTCTGTGAGCACCCATGGGTCCAGGTTAGCTGTCTCTATAGGTCTTCTTGTGGTATCCTTGACTCCTCATGCTCCTTCAATCCTTCTCCCAACTCCCATTCTTTATTTTTCTTTTTTTTAATTTTTATTTTTTGATACTTTATTTACATTTCAAATGTTTCTCCCTTTCCAGGTCTCCACTTTGGAAACCCCCTATCCCCTTCCCCCTCCCCCTGCCCCTATGAGGGTATTCCCCCACCCACCCACTCCCGTCTTCCCACCTTGGCATTCCCCTATACTGGGGCCTTTAACACCTTCAGACCCAAGGGCATCTCTTCCCCCTGATGGCCAACAAAGCCCTCCTCTGTCACATATGTGGTCAGAATCATAGGTTCCTCCATGTGTATTCTTTGGTTGGTGGTCCAGCCTCCAGGAGGACTGTGGGGGGTCAGGCCAGTTGACACTGTTGCTCCCTCCATGGGGCTGCAAACTCCCTCAGCTCCTTCAGTCCTTTCTCCAACTCCTCCATCTAGGACCTCACTCTCAGTCCAGCAGTTACTGTAAAGTGAAACTTGGATATTCCAAACTTTTGGGCTAATATCCACTTATCAGTGAGTACATACCATGTTCGTTCTTTTGTGACTGAGTTACCTTGCTTAGGATGATATTTTCAAGTTCTATCCATTGGCTGTGAATTTCATGAAGTCATTGTTTTTGATAGCTGAGTAGTACTCCATTGTGTAAATGGACCACATTTTCTGTATTCATTCCTCTGATGAGGGACATCTGGGTTGTTTCCAGCTTCTGGTTATTATAAATATGGCTGCTATGAACATAGTGGAGCATGTGTCTTTATTACATGTTGGAGCATCTTTTGGGTATATGCCCAGGAGTAGTATAGCTGGGTCCTCAGGTAGTATTATGTCCATTTTTCTGAGGGTCCGCCAAACTGATTTCCAGAGTGGTTGTACCAG
>CM052715.1:29668302-29788837 GCA_028551405.1 Uromys caudimaculatus
TGGAGTCTAACTTCTTGAGTTCTTTGTATATATTGCATATTAGCCCTCTATCGGATGTAGGATTGGTAAAAGTCTTTTCCCAATCTGTTGGTTGCCGTTTTGTCCTATTGACAGTGTCCTTTGCCTTACAGAAGCTTTGCAGTTTTTATTTTTCAATATAGAAAACTTTTGACTCAACATAGAGAAAGGACGTAATGTCTACCACCCGTCAGGGAAGGACAGAGGTCTGACACAATGTCTCCTAGACCACAATCCTTTTAAAGAAAATTCTGAATGTTGCCTGTTGTCCCTTGATAGAATTTATTTTGTTAGAGGTCACTGGATGCAACCTGCCATGTCTGGCTCCCCCATGCAAATGGTGTCTTAAAAAAACAAGAACAGCAACAACAGAAAAACGCAGGTCCATACCTGGGCCAGCATACAGTAATTTTACTTGTACTTTTAAAAAGATTCCATAAGAGACCATGGGAAGTGGGGATGCTTTGCGAGGCTAAGGCTGTATCCTGCATGCTATGCACAGAACAAACAGTTCAGACCTTTGCCAGCAGACAATAACACACAGAAGAGCTGGTGGAGCATGAACCCATCTACCAAATTTCAAATAGTCTCAGGTTGAACTACAAGTTTATAGTCAGAGACTAATGGCTGTGTATCATGTTCTGGCTGCTGCAGACCTGCTGGTTTCAGACTTCATTGGCCTTGAAGCTGGAAGAAGGGAGTTTTTATTGCCTGTACTCAGTGGCAGCTAGCATACCAGAACTAACAGGCTAAGCATCCAGGTCTTTTCAATTAGATGTATGGCTGTTCTTCTTGGATGAAAGGATTTAACATTCTCCTGGCCTTCCTCTCCCCATAGGGCATGTGCACATCACAGATTTCAACATTGCTGCCATGCTGCCCAAGGAGACTCGGATCACCACTGTAGCTGGCACCAAGCCTTACATGGGTGGGTATGAGCCGCTTCACAACTGTTTTTCTGTTTGTAAGAGCAAATCTTTTGTTTCTGACTTTTCTAGACACCACTCACTGCAGGTCAAATTCGTAAGGACTCAGACCTGGACCTTTTCTGGTTGGCTTTACGTGAGGAATATTGATTTAATGGGTCTGAAGTGAGGCTGAGGTTTCTGTATTAACAAGCTACATGGGGTGATCTTGATTCACCAGGACATAAATCACATTCTGCAAATGCTATTATATGACCTTGTGCATCTGTTTCTGAGAAAAAGTATGAATTTAGTCAATGACTAATTACCTATGAATGTGAAAGAGTTTTGAGATGACGGTGACCCAACAAGCAACATGCATGATGTCTCTACCTTGTGAAGCTTACATGCCAATAGGAGAGGATACAAAACAAATCAGACAGAAAGAGTCAGAAATAAGTAGAGTCATAACATATGACAAGATTTAATAACTTCAGTGTTTTTAAAATAGCACTGGACGCATGCACAGTGCAGTAAAGTTGTCAAGCCCTCTTCCCAGTTATGGGATTAGCTTCAGTCTCGTTTTCATAACAATCTCGTCATTGGATTTATTTTAAAGAGGAATAGGTTATGCCTAAGAACCCTTCTGCTATATGCATGCTTTTTTTTTTTAAAAAAAAAAAAAACAGTGATTTGTGGACCTATTTTCCCCCCTTGATGATTAAGAACTCACAAAGGGGTGATTAACAATGTAGGGCTAGAAGTCAAACAGCCCATAAAATCTACATTTAATTGTAGCAACAAATCAGCTACAAATTCCAACTTCAGATGCTAGTGCTTTCGTCTGTGGAGAGACACTATGTCACTAGAACTTGCTGTACACTGTCTCCACTCTGGAAAATATAGAGAAGTATTTATCAGGAGGCATGTTGTTCTCACAGTAATGGAATGCATCCTTTCCCATATTATTCCTCAAGATGTGACTCCATACTCATAATTATCTGTCAATTATTGGGTTGGCAGTAATAACAGGATTCTAAGATTCAGATTTGGGTCAGATGTCTGTCCACCTGAGGAGCAAGCTGCTTCCTTAGTTAACAAACAGAGGGTTTGTTGACTATGGAGTCAAGTCTTAGCAGTGGAGATGGAATTTGACTGTATCTGGTGGAACTGGGTTGAACCTGTGGTCTAGCTTCATGAGGTACCTTCACTGCAGGGTTGGAGTGTAAACGGGAGACTCACATCTGCATGGCTTACTGGAGATGCCAACAGTTGCAGTACTGACTAACTACACCGAACTTTTCAGAGTCCGTCCTCTGAAATCACCAGACTTAGAAAGTCATTAGGTTACTACTGGGCACACTGCATTGACAAGCTCTGCCAACCCTGGGACAGACTTGTCATTCTTGAAGGAGGATTCCATAATCCCTTTTACACATGGAAACAAAAGCAGTGCTTACTAGGAAACAAGAGATGGAACTGTGTAAGAGCCAGCCCAGTCCTGCATCTCTACACTGAGGGGTTAAAGAAATCCAGCCTGGTGGGATGGTTGAGTGAGCTCAGAGACCACTTTTCAAAATCGACCATACTGGGTTTTAAGATATTCTAAACATTATAATAACCAGAGGGATTAAAATGCATTAGATCTTGATGGTTGCTATGCTATCAGTGGAGTGGGGGGTGGGATACCAACCAATTGAAGCAAGATATTAAAGAAATGCACGATTGCTAGCAGATGATAGAAGAAGGAAATCCACTTTCTACTCTTGCATCTCTCTTAGTTAAGATCTCAAAGCTGCCGAAACACACGGGCTTCCGTAAAGGGTAGAATGAATGGTGCAGGCTAGATATGCTTAGAGAATTTCATAGGAAAATGTCTGAACTTGAAAGATGGAGAAGAGCAATGCCACTTTAAATGCTCCCTTTCAGTTTATTCTCTTTCCTCCCTGTGATGAGAGACAAGGGGAGGGGGACTCTTACATAAAAGGCCACCACAAGATTGTCTCCGGAGAAATAAAAGTGAGCCTTATTTCATGTAACATTTGAACAACTGCAGATTTCATGGCTTTCAATGACCGGTGGGGGAAATAAATCTCTTTTGTCACTTCTAAAATAATCGGCACATAAAATTCAGACCATTTTTCTTCCTCAAACCCACAGCAATCTAGCGATAAAAGGGAATATCCAGGCCTGCTGGTCTGTCCAGTTTGTTCCCCAGATCTCCTGGGTTGCCACATTATAGGCTATTTTCCTGGTGCCAAATCAGAAAGAGTGCATCTGGGGTTTCTAAGGATGATTTCCATGGTGACAGAAGTAAGGGGGAACACCCTTCTTTCCTCTCCCCAGTCATTTTAAGTATATATCTGTATAATTTAATTTTTTCACAGTTGTCATATCTAGCACTTCATGGAATAAAACTAGGAAAATGGAAACTAGGCATGAGGGCAGGCACTGGCCCAATTTCATGTTTTTAATGGGAAATTGTAATATTTATCAAACTCTGTGGACAAACACATTTATCTTTACATTTTTAGAAGGTAGATTAGACTAAGATTCTTTAAAATAAAGTTCTATCATGTAGTGAGCACTTACAGTGTCCCAGATGTTTTCTTAAGTCTTTAATATTTATTGCATCATTAAAACAATCCTGTGAGGTGGATATTGCTACTATTTTTATTCATACATTAAAAACATCCAGCCCAGAGAGAAAATGATATGATCATAACCGTAGAGCAAGTGATTGACAGAGCATGAAATTAAAGCTGAATCTAGACACGCTTAGCCTGGAACATTTGGGTGGATGGCAGTGATAATGGCATAATGACTGACATCTGCTAGCAAGCTGGGCACACTCTGGGAACACGCCTTGGGTCACCGACTCTAAAAACAATTCTATCTGACGATAACTGTTGCTCCGTCCACTTTAGAAGTGACCAGCCTGATCAGTTAGGAAACGGGTACAACGAGGAACTAGGAACATGGTCGAAGCCAGTGGCTCTCAGCCTATGGGTTAAGCCCCCTTTAGGAGTGAAATGACCTTTTCATGTATCAGGTATCCTGCATATCAGATATTTACATTGTGATTCATAACCGTCAAAAATTACAGTTATGAAATGGCAATGAAAATAATTTTATGGTTGGGGTCCATACAACCTGAGGAACTGTATTAAAGAATCACAGCACCGGGAAGGGTGAGAAGCACTGGTTTAAGCCATCTGATGCCCTCCATTCAAGTCAGTCAACACACCTCTACTGGAAATGATGCCCTCTTCCCTCTGCCCACAGAGTCTGAGTCTTGTCTGACGGCTAACGCTGTTCATTTTTCCATGTCAGTAAATAGATAGAACTAACGTTCTTGGCATGTGCTGTAGATCAGAGTGCATGACAACGATGCATCTCATTTCTTCTATTGAATACTAGGTCGTTTCTCATTCTGAAATACAATTTCACAACAGAAACCTTGTTAGGATCATCTCCATCAACTTCATTATTTCTTGTGATAAATTCTGTTCTAAAATAATGTCTTCTACTGTTGAGGACCCTTCAGAGTACCTATGGTATTTTTCTATATAAGAAATAGTAAGCAGCCAACAAGATGGCTGGGCAGGTAAAGGTGCTTACTGCCCAGCACGAAGACTTAGTTAGGTCCTTAGAGCCCACATAGTAGAAAGAGAGAAGGGACTCCTACAAGTAGTGCTCTGACCTTCACACTCACATCATGGCATAAGCACTTACATGTATACATGTGCAAGTGTGCGTGCGCACACACATGTGCACGCACACTAAATATCAACGAGACTAATGGTAAATATACATTGTAATTTATAGTTGCCCCAATTTATCTGTTCACACTGTATTCATATTTTAAAATGTATTGTGCACAATGAATATATATACACACACACACACACACACACACACACACACACACACATATATATATATATATACATATATATATATAATTTTTACTTATTAACTAAAACTAACATTGCAAGAAAAAAATTAAAACTTCCTGGTCACAGGGCCTATCATGCCTCTCCCAGAACATTCCTCCTGGTTTCTATTTGCACTGGAAGAACGTAACACACAAACTTCCCTGCCTCCTCACCCATTTCTGATCATCAGAACCTCAAGGCTTCCAAAATTGATCAGTAGAAGTGGGGACACATTGTGGTTTTGAAATCCATCTCTGTGACCTTTTACAAATTTCCTGCTCCCCAAATCTGCTCGAGTTCTTGTGGGGCCTGCTCTTCTTCCCTGGGCTTGTGCTTCTTAGTGATTATGGGAATAATTCCCACCTTTATGTGTCAGGGATGTTAAATCCTAGATCCTAGCATGTGGTGGTTGTTGTTTTGTTGGTACAGGGGTGCCCTGTCTCCTTGATTTGTTAGTTTTGAAATTCAGTGTTTTGAGACAGAGTCCCTCCATGTTGCTCTGGCTGGCCTGGAACTTACTATGGAGCTCAGACTTTGAACATGTGGCAATCTCCTTACTTTTGTCCACTGACTGCTAGGTTGCCAGCATGAACATTGAACTTCTTGTTAATATGATCAAACTGTTCATATTTGTGTGGAGAGCTAGGACTCTTGCCCAAGGCCTGGCACGTGTAGTCCATGTCTCTTAGGTGTGCCTGTGGTCTTGCTTCAGGATTTCTGTTATGGATGCTATTATTTCTACCTAGATTCTCTTATTCCCAGATCTTAGATATTATTCTATTCATTTTTACTTAATACCAAGTGTACACCACTTTCACTGAACATATATTAAACTAAGGACCTTTATTTTTGTTAGGTTATTAAGTAATTATTTGGAAATTCTATGTAAAATCACACCTCTCCCATGCTGATTTGAAAATCATTCATCATTATTTAAATAACTTCCTATACTAGCATCGGTACTCTGGGGCTTTCCGTATTAATTACCATAGCTCTATCTTATTTTAATTGTTTTATTTTATTTTATTTTATTTTATTTACATTCCACTGTTGCTCCCCCTCTTTTGGCCCCCCTTCCAAAGTTCTTCATCCCATTCCTCCTCCCCCTTGCCTCTGAGAGGGTGCTCCCCACCCCCTACCAGTCCTCCTCCTTCCCCAGGTGCCTCAAGTCTCTTGAGGATTAAGCACATCTTCTCCCACTGAGGTCGGACCAGACAGTCCTCTACTCTATATGTGCCAGGGGCCTCAGACAAGACCGTGTATGCTCCTGGTTGGTGGCTCAGTCTCTGGGATCTCCTTGGGGTCTGGGTTAGTTGAGACTGCTGGTCTTTCTATGGGGTCACCCTCCCCTTCAGTTTCTTCAATCCTTCCCCTAATTCAGCCATAGGGGTCCCGACCTCAGTCCAATGGTTTGGTGTAAGTATCTGCATCTGTCTCAGTCAGCTGCTGGCTTACCATATCTTTATAATGTAAGTTAACATATGGGATATATATTTTCTGTTTTTCCCCCCAAACTCATCATTTGCACATTTTTCTTAAGAATGAGATTTGGGAGCATATCTATAAAATCTTGTGAATTGTTTTCGTTATATTATAGAATTATTGGGGGATCTTTCCCTACATCCTGGCCAAAACCCAATGTCTACATTTTTAAACTCTGAACACATCAGATGACAATGATCAAATGCCAATTAAACATATAAAATATAGCAGGCATATTAGTAATCAGTAGAGATTCATTTTAAATTGCAATGAAATAAAACAGCACCTGCAACAAATCAGTGCAAGTGTGGAAGACTGTTGAACAAAAGGAACTTTGGCCACTGGGCTTGGTGTGAACGCACAGCCCTTTGGTGAGTAGTTTGACCTCATCTGGGTGTGTGAAATGCACACCCACCCTGCCCTGACAACATCAGTAAAGATACAGGACCATACTGGCCCAGGAATGGTCAAAACAGCACCGTTTGAAACACTCCCAAATTGAAAATAACCCCAACAGCTATCCACAGTGGAACAGGTATGTAAATCACCATGTGTTTATGTAGCATTAAATTCAAACTAAGCATGCCTGGCAATTTGGATAAATCACAAACAAATACTGAACATATAAAAGCAAGACAGCAATGTCTACAGAGATGAACATTTGACTTGATAGAACACAAGTATATTTTCCTTCCTCCCCCCATTTGCTTTGTTACTGTTTCCTTCACTATCTTTGCTTGAAACAACTTTTGTAAATAGCTATGGGGCTAGCCACTCCCTCAGGCCACTAATTTATGGCCCGGGGAGGTATATATAATATAGTCAAAATTAAACTGCTGTTTAGAAATTCATATATTAGTGTAAACAATTACTCAATAATAATTCAGGATGGTCAGTTCTAGGCAGGGTGGACAGGACAGAGTACAGTGGTGGGAGCAAGATTGTGCTTCTCCATGGGCGTGATAGTTACAGGAGGGCTGGCTTCTGAATACTTTCTCTTTCTCTTACGTTTCAGATACTTTCTGAATGTATATGTTGAAAGACTCATATACATATGTGTGTGTGTGTGCGTATGAATGTTTTCTTTTTATATTTATTTTTATTGGATATTTTATTTATTTACATTTCAAATGTTATCCCATTTCCCGGTTTCCCCTCTGGAAACTCCCTATCCCATCCCCCCTCCCCCTGCTTCTATGAGGGTGCTCCCCCACCAACCTACTCCTCACCCTGGCATTCCCCTACACTGGGGCATAGAAACCAGTTCCACACAAACGCCCCCAGTGTATTTGGAGGAAAAGGAATGTCTTACCAGTTCTGTTTGGCTCCTCTCAGGAGCAGGGTATGTTCTCAAAGAATCAGAGAAAGCATCTCCCTCTGCCTCTTTGAGGGCTGAAAGTGTGGTGGTACTTTTGTGTGTTGTGGTTTCAGCTCTTAAACCCCCAACATAATTCCTCAGGGCTTAGCACACCATCAATATTTGCTTAGTAAAGGAGTGCATATACAAACGCCTCCATGTTTGAAAACAGAAGAAATAGGAGACAAAAAGGTAGATACCCACTTGCAGTGGAAAATGTCAACAATAATAACAACAAAAATAGTCACCTCTCGTCCCAGGATGACCTGCTATGGCAGAGTGTGCTACTTTCGTGTGTGATGCTTATTTTGTTTGGTATTTTTCTAAGAACAGTGCCTCTGCCATGCCCCCAGATTGTCTGGGTGGCTTGTAAATGCAATGCTTGAGACCTGTCTCCTTGGAGATGACTTGGGGTGTGATACTGAAAAAGGAACACAGAAACCTAGTCCATTCTAGCTGGGAGCTTCTAGCTGGGAATGGGGGCACAAGTGGGGTCAGGGCTCTCACTCCCCAGCTGCCCTGGGACTTGGGACTGGAAGAAAGGACACAGTGATGTGTGAAACACGAACTCACCAGGGTGTGAGAGCCACTTAATCGTCCAGTGGGAAGCTCTTAGTCAGTCCCGAGCATAAGGATGCCCATGGTCTACACTTGTAACAGGAAGCTGTCCACAGAAATTTAGTCAGAATTCAAAGGCACAGGCATGCCTGCTTGAGCATACAGATCCCATATCCTCAAGATTTCCTTGGGCCCGCATCAGTACCTTCCCACTTCCCACAGGAGGCTTGGCATCAACTCTGTGAAGTTTTGAACTAGGCCAATTCTGTGTGTGTGTGTGTGTTTGAGGTTTATTATTATGGCAGGCACTATGTTGACATTTGGACATGCATTCATTCATTTCATTTCTAAACTGATGAAGAGGGTTTTTTTTGTTGTTGTTCTTGTATTCTGATCTTGCTTGTGCCAACTTATTTGCTCATGGGCACAGCAGGTGGTAGAGGCAACATTGGAACCCAGCACAGCTGCAGAGCTAATAACCACAAGTCTGGCTTCAGCGTCCATTCATCTGTGCGATAAACTTCTGTCTACTGACTCTGAGTGTCAGGCTTTGTACTAGACACTGTGTGTGCCCCAGTGAGCAACAGTCCCAAACCCATCCTTGCTTGGGCCTTTGTTTCCCCGTTCTAACATTTAGGACCTAAGTGTTTTTCTTAGAAAGGTATGGCAAAGTGCTTAAAGAAGGCCTGAGGGGTCAGCTCTGAAGGTTCAGTTGATGGTGACTGTACTTTCTAGTAGAGTCAACTCAGAAGCTATACATACAAAGTATAAATGTCCCATGGATATTTGAAGGGTTAAACTTCCCGGGGTGCCCTTGCTCCTTTTTCTCCTGCTCTCACACACAACAGGAATATACCTTTGTCCCCTTCGAGGCATCCAGGTATCCCTAAGACAGAGAGCCAAACTACTATGTGTCTCATATAAATATGAACACTGTTTGAGATTGCTAAATATAGTCAGCTCCTTTAGTGCGGACTTCACAGATGAAGACAGCAAGCCCCCTCAGCTCTCTTTGTTTCAGAGTTAGCGGCTCACTTGAGGCCCCATAGGACCTACGACGTAAGAGGTTTACCATCCAAATAAGAGACGAATTTGTCCATTAAGGCCTGAGTGTGGCTGTTTATGTTAGCTGATGAATGGGGGTGCTGAGAGAGCTGAAAAGAAAAATTAGAAAATGTTTCCCGCTGTGCGCAATCTACCAAAGGATAATAAACATCCGGGAAAGTGTTTACACCTTTCAGGCTGCTAATTCTCCTTTGGAGGAATGTGTTGGGAAAATAGATTGATTGGAGTCTTGGGGAGTGGAACTGACCTTTTCTGTGTCTCGCCGCAGCACCGGAGATGTTCAGCTCTAGGAAGGAAATGGGCTACTCCTTTGCTGTCGACTGGTGGTCCCTGGGGGTGACGGCTTACGAACTGCTGAGAGGCCGGGTACAGTAGAACCACACCCTCTCCTCTTATTGTTCTAGGGAAAATGTTTTAAAAATCTGCTTGTTTATATGTATGTGTGCCCTATGAATGTGAATGTACCCCACATGCACGCATGCAGTACCCACAGAGGCCAGGAGAGGGCCTTGGATCCCCTGGAGTTACAGGTGTCTGCGAGCCACCTGATGCAGGTGCTGGGAACCATACCCAAGCCTTTTGCAAGCACAGCAAAATGACTAAGCCATGTCTCCAGCCCCTTCGGGTTCTATTTAGAATGAAAGAATGCATTGTTTGCTAAAACCAAGCAGTTTGTTTGAAATCAGAAAACACCTACACTGTCTGGTGTTAATAATACCCCCTTGAGATCTCTGCACAGGTTAATCCATGTGTGTCACTGAATCTAGCACTTAATATTAATTACACAGGTAAGTCAATAATACGGATATAAAAAAAACTCCTGCTGAAGGGAAATCAATATACCTCACTATCTTGGGTAAATACAGCTGTCTGTTTAAAGAAAATTATTTTGTAGTCACTGGATGGAGCTCCAATTCGGATACATGTCTTCAAATAAGTGTGAATTATAGGCACCAGACAACTTGTGCTCTATCTTGATGGTCTCTTGTCTTGTGTGGCTGCTGTGTATGAGCTCTTTGGAAACTGGAATAGTGTCCTTGTCAATAGAAACATTTCTCAAACAAGAATCTCTTCTCTAGAAAAAAAATCAAAGAAATATAATAAAATTATATTTTATGCAAATTTTACAAACTAATCCAGTATTCAGATACCATTCCTCCCCAATACCCAAGATTTTATTTTAGCCCAGCCTATCAAAATAGCATACTGTGAACTGGGTAACTTAAAATATTTATTTTCTCATGGCTGTAGAGTCTGGAAGGCTAAGTCAGATGTTGGGTTCTTGTGTCCTCACAAGACAGAGAAAGGAAGGGGAGGGGAGAAGAGAGAGAAGAAGATAAGGAGGGAGAGAGGACATGAAGGCAAAGGGGAAAGAGAGAAATCATCCAATCTTCTTAATTGGTCAGAATGTCCACTAGGAGATAATCTGTCTCAAACTATCTACCACAGTTCCCGTCTCACTGAGCATTAGAGCTCCAACATAGGACTCTGACTGAGGGACACATTCAGACCATGGCTTTTCTCTCTTGGTCTTCCAAAACCCACATAAAATACTCAATATATTCCCTTAGCAATAACATTTTCTCCTTCCAGCATCACCTCCAGTGTCTCAAGAGTCATCTGAATATCATCCAAACCCAGTATGAGTGGGACTTAGGCCATGATTCATCCCAAGGCAGAGGCAGAATTCCCATCCAGCAGGGACCCTGTAAAGCCAGACAAATCATGTGCTTCCAAAATGATGGACATAGACATGGTTTAGAAGGTCCCACCCAAGAGGAAACAAATAAGAAAGCAGGAAGGGGTAGCACGTTCAAAACAACAAAGTCCAACTAGTTCTCTTTAGCCATAAAGATGGAACAGAAGATGTTCAACTGTGTGGCACTTTTTCTTCATTCCAGCCCACCGTCTGTAACCCTTAACTGAAACAACTCTGCTGGCATAATCGCACCTCCATCTCAATTGGTTGTCCAGCCTTATCCTCCATGTTCTTTTCAAAATAAGACACCTCCGTGAGCTTGTATTTTGTCCTGTTTAAATTTTTTCTTCTCTTGTATATTTTTTTGTTTTGTCTTCTTTGCATTATTTTATGTTATAAATAGAATCCAACCTTGCAAATTTTCAGTCTCTGCTTCTTTGTTGCTCAATAATTTTCAACTATAATTCATCTCTCTTCTTTTGCATTTTCCTATGAATAGCCAGGAGAAGCCACACTTCTTGCACAGTGATCCCTGGTCCTTAGGTACAGAAGTTGTACTGTAGATGTATTAGTTGAGACCTGGCTCCACAACTCTGCATTTTGATTGGTTGTGGTTTTCTGTAATGGTCTCCATCTCTTGCAAAGAAAAATGTTCTTAATGAGGGATGAGAGAACTGTCCTTAGCTGTAGGTATAAGAATAAATATTTATGGATTATGCTGGCAGTGGGGTGTGTATGGGTGGGCTTAGAGGGTGAAAGGGAGGGGGAAATTATGTAACTCAGAAGAATTTAAAAATAGAAAATGTAAACAAACAAAAATAAAATCTGTACCAGCAAACAGACAAAACAAAAAATCTCCCTGGCAGTTTGTTGTACTAACTCCCAAAACTTTCTATTTTCATAAGGATAAAGCATCTTCAGATATTTACATGCAATTTCTAAACATAAACAATTCTTTAGCTTCCCATTGAGACAATATATATATAATTATATACATATATTATACAATAATATATGATATATAGTATATATACACAAATATATAACTTTCTATATGATAACACTTCAGTGTATTTTACTTTCATAATTAAATCCATTCACCTTACAAATATTTCCAGGCTTTCTATTCTACATGATCAGATTATCGAGTCATTAAAAATGGAATATATCTTTTACATAGTTTAATATTATCCACTGTGTAACTTTTGATCAATATTAATTCACAACATTAAATTTGTGGAGGATCAATACATCGGTTTTGACACATTCTAGGAAGGAATCACTAAAAGATGGGGCAGGTTTATGTTGCAAAGCACAGTTAATCAGAAGAAAAGGAACCGGCAACATTTAGTTACAAGTATCAAGGCAGGTAAACTACAGCGATGCACTAGTGAAACTGTGCCTGACAAGTCCTCTGAGCTTGGCTGCACTCTGGCTGCCTCTGACCTTAAACACTAACCTGTGTGTCATCTCAGTCTTTGCCACTGAAAGGCAAAGCTGTTCTGGCCTTCCCAGTTCTGTATAGACCTCATGGAGTCTGCAGCTATGTTGCAATTCTTTATGTTCTTTTAGGGAGACAGAGTCACTGTGCAGCCCAGGCTAACCTCAAGCACATCCTCCTCCTGCCTCGGCTTCCTGAGTTCTGGGACGGGATGGCAGGCTTGTGCCAAATACCCACCATTTCATTCTGTCCTTGCAGCAGCATCACAAAGCGCCACTACTCCCATCTCACACTTTACCTTTCCACACACCCATTCTTGGTATATTCTCCCTCTTGATTGACAGCACATTTAAGGTCCTTTGATATACGCCATCATGTTGTCAGCTAGCCCCAAGCCACCGCATAGAGAACTCACCGTGGATTAGGTCCACTCGTTTCGCCAGCAACCTCTGGCAGTGGGTCATTGTGCCGATGAACTAGCTTCATCTTGCACATGAAGGAACTGAAGGTCAGAGGATGAATGAGCTGGTTTAGCATCCAAACCCTTCTGACCTCAGAGCTCTAGCACAGGAATACATTATAAAACCTTTTAATTGACTACTGGGAAAAACAAACACTTCCCCTTCCTCCAATTTACTTCATCCATCATCCATTACGTAAACTCTGGAAAAGGGCAGTCATGTGACAAATGTGTACACACACACACACTAACCGTCCTGTGATTAATCTAATGTGGAAGGTCTGTCTCTGTGCATACAGTATCCACGCTGGCTTTAAGTTGCTTACAGTTTCCCTAGAACTCAGGAAAGCCCAGTAGAGAAATTACTGTTTATAATGACTGCCCTCCAGTGGACAGATGCAGCAGCATCGCTAGCTTGTTTTTATAAAACCAACCAAACAAAAACAACAACAAAATACACACACACACATTTTATTTTTTTAATTTTTGAAATAGGGTAGAAAGTAACAAGTTTCCAAATGAGATTTTCATATGTATTTAATTTTGTCTTTTAATTATTATTATTTTTTTAAATTCAAACTAAAGCCATTTGCCGGGTTTGCAAGGGCCTTGGTAGGGACAGAATGACATGGTTTCTGCCCCTGGGACAGGGCCAACAGGCATGGGTCTCTACAAGTGTTGATGGACTATGTGGGCTTAAGGCTTATTTGTATAATAATGTACATATTTTGTGTTCCTCCTTCAAGGAATATTAATGTTAATAACTCCATGATGAGAGACAGTATGAGTCTGGAAGGCAAAGGCATGGCTAATGTCTTAGCAAAATGGAAAACACTGGCTGGGACCTTCAGGACAGCCCTTAAGGCTGTGAAAAAGAGCTCTACAGCATAAGTTCAAAAATATTGAATTTCTCAAAAAATAAGGATGTAATATAAATTATATGAGAGGCTTCCCACATCTAAAGGAACAAAAGCAGCTGCATTGTGAGCCGACTTGTCAAAAAGATACTAAGCAAGGAGATAAAGAGATCTGGGAAGTGGTGTTCAGAGGAGATCCCACCCAGATAAGTTTTTTGTTAATGCTTACAAAGGCAGACAGATTCCTGAGTTCAGGGTTGGCCTGGGACAGAGCAAAGTTAGGCCCAGGTGTAATAGAAATGGTAATTTCAGGATGGGGTCCCACTCAGCTAATTTATCATCTGTGCTGAACAGAGGCAGGCAGATCTCCAAGTTTGTTTGCCATGTTTTAAAAAAAAAATGTGCTTGCTGACTTCTAAGAATTAAGGGACTGGGATCACAGGATGCTGATTCATAAGATAATCAAAAGGAAACCTGGAGTTAATGACTGAATTGATATGTAAAAATAAAAAACTGGGCTTATGATTTGCAAGAGATGAGCTATCCCAGTTTTTAAAAAAAAAATAGAAAAAATAAAGATAAATAAAAAATAAATAAATAAAAAGCTATCTGGAGATCTCCAGAGAAATCACAACTTAAAAGCAATCTAGAAAGCTGCCTTGAACAAAACATGTCGTCAGCTTGGACCCATGATTTGACTTCAAGTCGTTTGTTTTCGGTGCTCCCCAAGACACCCCTTCTCTCAGAACCCCTCTCTAAGCCAAAGTTGGTTCTTAGCATCCATAGATGACCTGGTTATTCTAGAAAAGTATTGTTGTTGTTTAAAAGACTCCACTACATACTTTATTGGATCAGAGTATTAGACACTAGAGTTGAAATTTTCTGAGCAATTTTCTATCCTTAAGTTTCCCATTATGTTTTTACTTTTTATGTGTTTTTGTTTTGTTATTTTTTTGTGTGTTTGTTTGTTTGTTTTAGAGCACCACTCTCAGGTATCTCAGGCTGGCTTCGAACTTGTTATATAGCTGAGGCCAGTCTTGAACTCCTGATCATCCTACCTCCCCCTCCTGAGTGCTGGGAGTACAGGTCCATGCCACAACACCTAGCTTTCAATGGATTTCAGATAAATTACAAGGATACTCTGGGGGAAATGATGGACCTGTAATTTTGTAATTTGTAAAATTTGTAAGTCTGTAATTTGTAATCAACTTTATATAATAATTGAAGGTTAGATTCATTATTTACTTTTTTTATAGAGAGACACCTAAAAGTTATATACAAAACAATTTGAAACCAGTGTGTCAGAAACTGGCTCAATCTACTGAAACATTTTGTTTGGATCTGTAAAATAACAAGTTCTTAAAATTTAGGATATTTTGATGAAAAGCTCTAGGTCTGAGACATTTCTTTAAAATTCTGTAGTACTCTATATGGCTCCCTGTCAATCAGCTTGAAGGGGTTCTTGTTGAGGTTTTATTGATTCAAAGTTCACCTTGTAAATACTTGCAATTTTTTTCCCCTTTGACCCATAAAAATGAAGGCTTTTTCTCTTTTTCTCCCTTAAGAGACCATATCACATCCGCTCCAGTACTTCCAGCAAGGAAATTGTAAACATGTTCGAGACAGCAATTGTAACTTACCCTTCTGCCTGGTCACAAGAGATGGTATCCCTTCTTAAAAAGGTGAGACAGAAGAAAGCACACTAGGAGGAAGTCCAGAAAACCCAATAAGGCGCACTCAAACTCAAATATATGGCTTCCTTAACTAAAAAATCTCTTTGGGTGTCTCAAGGCTTTCTCAAACTCTATTGTGTCCAGATTGTAATTCTTAATTTCTTTATATTTCCTGGGCTTCTGCCAGTGGTCTCTTTGCCAATGACTGGTCCCTTCTCCCACCTAGGCAAGACAGAGACCAGGGTTCACATGTCATTTCTGTATCTACTCCAGGTCCTAGATTAACACTTGCAATGACCATTGCAGCTGTCACCGTTCTTCATCGCCCTGGCTGTCTCTCTAACTCCTGCCACCATCATGCCTTTTCTGGTTTGTTGTATGTATATACCACTCCTCTTACCTCTGCTTGCCTTCCCTTACCCCAGCATCTCATTGTTGGTCTTCAAATAAAGATCAAACTAAAGTGTGCATTACAGTGGTTTGTCTTAGTCAGGGTTTCTATTCCTGTACAAACATCATGACCAAGAAGCAAGTTGGGGAGGAAAGGGTTTATTGAGCTTACACTTCCATGCTGTTCATCACCAAAGGAAGTCAGGACTGGAACTCAAGCAGGTCAGGAAGCAGGAGCTGATGCAGAGGCCATGGAGGGATGTTACTTACTGGCTTGCTTCTCCTGGCTTGCTCAGCTGGCTTTCTTATAGAGCCCAAGACTACCAGCCTACAGATGGTACCACTCACAAGGGGCCCTCCCCCCTTGATCACTAATTGAGAAAATGCCTTACACCTGGATCTCATAGAGGCATTTTCTCAACTGAAGCTCCTTTCTCTCTAATAACTCCAGCTTGTGTCAAGTTGACACACAAAACCAGCCAGTACAGTGGTTATAAACTGCCCTTCCAGTTTATAACCACTATAATCCAGAATTTTGGATACCCTTTCTCTGGTTTGGTTCTGTTTTGCCTTCTCCTCCCATTCCTCACTGTCACATAACTGCGGCTTCTCACATGCTACTCTCTCCTCCGGGATCACTGCTTCCTTCCTTAGTTCTTTTAGCATCTTCCAAGAGATCAGCATCACTTAGTGTGATTCGATGACTGTGGTCCATTGAGTACTTTGTACAATTTCATTGTAAATATAGAAATCAAGAAAAGCACTTTGAAACAAATGGGAGTTTGGCACTGCACTCTGTCAATACTACATTGTCACGTGGTCAATGGATGTATCTACTTGGGTAGCAAATGCACTTCTTTGGCTGCTGTTAAACTGAAGTCAGGTGTTGTACATATGGTCTGGAGCTTTATGTGAGCCAGGCACAGTTAAGACCACATATTGGCTTGAACAGGACATAAATGGAAGAAAAATAGAATGAAAAGAAGGAATTACTGGCCATTTTATGTCATTTGAAAAGCATAGCTTCAAGTCTTAGCTCTGCAAAGCAATGTTCACTTCAAACTGTTTCTTCATGATTTGAGCTTGGTAAGTGAAGGTTTCAGTAACAGGCTCATCCAGTTGGGGAATCAGGGAGGGAAGTTCTTTTTAATTCCTGGTCCAAGCCATTTGTACACATCATATTCCAAACACAACTTCTAGTGTCATTGCTAACCATGCATTCTCCACTTGATTTGCCTTTGGGGAGGAGAAGGGAACACGGTCTTGGCAAACCACTGGCTCAATTTCTGTACAAAGGACTCCCATTGGATGCTCAGTTTAGAACACTTAGTGGGGATGTTTTTTAGTCTACCTGTCTGACCTTCCTAGTAATAAAAGTGCTTGTGTTTCATTGGCAGCTGCTTGAACCTAATCCAGACCAACGTTTTTCTCACTTGACTGACATTCAGAATTTCCCTTACATGAGTGACATGAACTGGGACGCGGTCCTGCAGAAGAGGCTCGTTCCGGGCTTCATTCCAACCGTGAGTCAAGCTTCACAAGTCCTAATAGTTCCCCCACTCGGTCCACATTGCTTTGTGTACACGTCCACCCAGAGTCTCATTTGATGATCACACCAGTAACAGAATAACACCCTGATACTAGCTTTACAGAGGAGAAAATGCAAGCATACATAGGGTAAGTTGAATACCAAAAGTCACATGATTGACAAGGAGCTAAGCAGGATGCCAACATCTGGGCTTCTGGGCTTTAACCACACATTGTTCTGTAAGTGATTCTTTCCTAATAGTCATTTTCAGAAATAAGCTCGTTGAAAAAGATTTTTTTTTTCCTTCTTGCAAATAGGTAATCCTTCATGTCCATTGAGATCTATGTGTTGGTTAGTGGGAAACTCCAGAATCATTTTTCTTGTTTTGTTAGTTTTATTGTATTGATCTACAGTTTTTAGAACTAATAGTAAATAATAAATAAATAAAATAAAAATAAAAACAAACTAATAGTTATAGAGAAATAGTTTCCATAGGTTGAATACCCAAACAAGGGCTATTATCCCATGGCATAGTGCTGGATAAATCTTAGGCTAGAGCCCTACTGAAACTCTTCTCTCCTTCACTTTCCCTGGTATTCAAATTATGCTATCAGATATAGGAACACTGGCAAGTGTGATGTGCTTCTCCAGAGGCTGGTAGAAAGAAATCTGGGACTTCTGTTCAAGTCCAAGCGAGACACTTGTTCTGAGGACATGAGCACATGACTGTTTCAATGAACACTGGGGAGGGTCCCAATTAGTGTGTCAGGCGAAAGCTCAGTGGAAAGTAGGACACTGTGGTGGCATTCAAGTGTGCCAGTGTCTACGCTAGTGAGTAACAGGAAAGTGAGATGAGGTTTGTAATTGGATGCATGGCTGGTGCATGACCACGGGGGACCCTGGGTATTACCTGCTAGAGACACCACCTTCCTCCCTTTAGCTATTCCTGACTCCCTATGAGGCACTCCACCTTATAGATGTTGGGCCTTTCTGTAAATTTGATTCATTTGGTGAATTTATCAAGCAGAAAATTTTTGGTCTCATGTTCAGAAATCCCGATCTTGAAATCTGATTGTTGACCTTGGAAGGTGACCAAGCAATGGCCATGATTCTGATCTACTGAGAAACCCATAATTCCAAACCTTAGAAATATTATTTTAATATGGTCTACTTCATTACTCACCTAAGGATAGTTAGACGTTTGTAAAAATAACTAAACTATACAAAGTATATAAAAGATAATGCTGGCATTAAATGTTATAAATCCTCAGAGAGAGAGCGAGTAAGAGAGAGCAAGAGAGAGAGAGAGAGAGAGAGAGAGAGAGAGCCCAAGTTATTATTCTTGGGCTATCAATCAGGACTATTCATTATGCTATGTCTTAGAAAGGATACAGGGATCTGAGGACTTAGCCCTGCTTTCCTCTTTACAGAAAGGCAGGCTCAATTGTGACCCCACTTTTGAACTGGAAGAAATGATTTTGGAGTCCAAACCTCTTCACAAGAAAAAGAAGCGCCTGGCTAAAAAGGAGAAGGAAATGAGGAAACGTGACTCTTCTCAGGTAGGTAGGCTCCCGACCAAGTTCAGGGAGTGCAGTCCATTCCAGAGCTGCTGTGGGAGGTCATCTCAGAAGCCTGCCCCTGCCTGATGCTGGGGGCTTATAATAACAAGGGAGGCATAGCTACAGTGGCCATTAGGTTCTTTGGCTTCACCCCTGTGATACAGTAGCAAGCAGCAACAGGTTCCCAGGATAGGAAAGATATTGCCATAATTTCCCATCTGCTCTTCTGCAAGGTGTGATACAGGTTGCTGAAGGTGAATGTGCAGGACTCCTGTCAGAGACATGAGGGGTGGGATACCCTCTACTCTGTTAGCAGTGAAATTGTAATTAACCTGCACATTAGTATGGAAGCTGAGAGTGATATATATATATATATATATATATATATATATATATATATATATATATATATTCATTCCAGAGTTCAAAAAGCGTTGTACCTAATTCTGATGAGCAATAGTCCGGGTTGAGGGCTGTCTTAGTTAGGGTTTTACTGCTGTAAACAGACACCATGACCAAGACAAGTCTTATAAGAACAAAATTTAATTGTGGCTGGCTTATTGGTTCAGAGGTTCAGTCCATTGTCATAAAGGTAGGAACATGGGAGCATTCAGGCAGGCATGGTGCAGGAGGAGCTGAGAGTTCTACATCTTCATCTGAAGGCTGAATACTCACTTCCAGGCAGCTAGAAAGACGATCTTAAAGCCCACGCCCACAGTGACACACCCACTCCAACAGGGCCACAACTTGTAATAATGCCACTCCCTGGGCTGAGCATATACAAACCATCACAGGGGCTAAGGAGGGGGAATCCCTCTCCTGTCATCCTTTCAGAATCTTTGTGCATCTGGAAACATGACTTCTTCAATCCAGGTTGCTCACTGAATAGTCTAAGGGTTATTGGCCATTTGGGGTCCCCATGTGTCAGCTAAGTATGCTTCTGTTTCTTTGTTATGTTCACCCTGAAGACGTGCCTTCTTCAAGAGCATCTTGACGCTGTTCAGAAGGAATTTATAATTTTCAACAGAGAAAAGTAAGTAACTCTGGGGTGGAAACCAGCAACTTAAAGTGATATCATATAGGCAGATTTTATTTGCAAAGACTTCATATATTTTTAAGTTTTTATTTTTCTGATGATAAAACGGATGCAAATCTAGGATAAAGATTTTGAAATTTCAGGAGCCTTTTTTTTGGGGGGAGGGTACATGTGTTTTAACTGATAAATTACCCTGGTGTTGTATTTTTGTGAATTGGAATGTAAACACGATGACTATTTTAAAAGCTTTTGTCTTCACATTTTTGGGGGTGAGATGTATAAGAGGTAGCCATTGGACAAGCTACAGGGGCCAGTTCTCTCCTTTCTTCCATCTGTAGGTCCTGGGAATTAAAATCAGGTATTGGCTCATTGGTCAATGGCTCTACCCACAGAGCCCAACATGATGACCGGTAAAAGCTTCCTTAGGTCAGGCTTCATTATAAATTGAGGCAACACTGAAGGAACTCAGCAGCTTGTATTATATTTATTCATCTGTTTTTGTAACAACAATGGTTAAAGAGGAGAAGATAGTGAATTTGGGAGGGGCTGGGGCAGACATGAGAAGGGTGGGAGGGAGGAAAGAAGGGAAGGGGGGGAGAAATGACGTAATTATATTTTAATTAAGTTTAAAAGAATGAAAAATACTGGATTATATACTATCATTTCAAAAGTTTAAATTCAGTTTTCCTTTCAATGAATGACTCCCTCCCTCCCTCCTTCCCTCCCTCCCTCCCTCCCTCCCTCCCTCCCTCCCTCTCTCTCTCCCTTCCTTCTTCCCTCTCTCCTTCCGTTCTTCCATTAAGAGTAAAAAGAGACTTTAATCAAAGACAAGCAAATCTAGCCTTGGAACAAACCAAAGACAACACAGAAGAGGAGGATGGCCGGAATAACAACCTATAAAATGCTTCCGAATGTTTGGGGGACAGTGCTTCGCACCTGGCTGGAAACGCCTGATTCACCACACAAAGGAGAGCTGACAGCAGTCCTTGCCATTCCACATCTCGTGACTTACAGAATGTGAATGAAAAGTCTTTGAAGGTGGCAGCACTCTGCAGTGACAGGAGAGGAAGAGAGCCCTGGTTCTGAGCTCCTCAGTTCCAGCGTCAGCACTCATTAACTCTGTGACCTTAAGCAAATCATTTAACTGCTTCCTCTGTTTTAGTTTACCACTGCAAAGGTAGAGGGTTATTTCAGAAGAGCTAGCCTTTGCTCTGTTAATGCTACGAGTGCTCTAAACAGCCTTTATTCTTATTTTTAAATGAATATTTGAATGGAGATTTATTTTTTATTCTTTTTGATGACACTGTGAAACATGGACACTGTATGTACACAGTGAGCCTCTTCAGGGCTAGAGAATATCACGCAGGGGCCAGAATTCCAAAGCTTGATTGGGTAGGAGTAAAGATGTTCCATCAGAAATAAATACATAGGTCAGAGTAGAAGTAGCAAAGACTCATGGGACTTTGCAGTGGGGAACTGCATCAGCATGGAATCTGTCTGCAAGTGCCTACGACGCGCATGGCCTCTCTCACCTTTTCTTTGAGGCGACCTTGATTATGATGAGAGGGGTCACATGCAGAAGCTTAGCAAATGCTTCAAGTTGGGACACATTTTTATTTCAGCATAGCAGTTGTAAAATATCAGACTCTGGTGTGTTTGTCCCTGGAGGGCTAATTTTCCTCAAGATTAGCAGAGACCTGCTTCTGCAGAGGATCAGAGAGTACTGCTAAAGGCAGGGTTGCTTAGAACTGCTCCGTGACGTTACACCTTACAGGAGAGGTTTGCATGTTAAATTTGGAAGCCGGCAAACTTTCCCTTGAGTATCTTCTAACTCTACAAAGTGAAGGGGGACAAAGTCAGTTGCTTTTCTGTCAAGAAACATATTGCATTTTTGTGTTGTTTAGTCCTTTATTTTTTGTACTGATTAACTAAAATATGGAACAATTTAC
Source organism: Uromys caudimaculatus (assembly GCA_028551405.1). Taxonomy (NCBI): domain Eukaryota; kingdom Metazoa; phylum Chordata; class Mammalia; order Rodentia; family Muridae; genus Uromys; species Uromys caudimaculatus. Next base: position 29,690,218 of record CM052715.1, read on the forward strand.
ACATGTCTACCGTCTAGAGTTACATTTAAAGTGGCAGGATGGCTTATAGATCCCAGAGGTCAAATTCAGGGAGACTGGTGCCCCCATATTATATAATCACTGTGAGATGCCTGGCAGAATTGCCTCGCTACTTAAAATATTGTTGAGGTCTGGCTCTTCTTGTCTGTATATTTCACTCATGTGTGAAGTGTAATCCACCCAACCGTGCATGCGCTGTAACTCCACTGTGCTTATGCATACAAGGTCTTTGAAGAACTTCTTAAGGTGCCCCACTGGTGACACTGGATAAAATCAAAATCAAGATATAGGTGGCTTTACAGGGCGTTATTTTCAACTCTTGGGAAACTGAGGCCATCTAATGGTGTTCCTTATAGAGAGTACAGGCATCCATCATGACAGCAAGCTGGTTCAAGGGACCAGCTTGATTGATAGATATCATTTGGGAAAGGTAGACAGGTAGAAATAGATAGTAGGCACTGGGAGAAGAACGTTTGTGTAGAAAAACAAGAGCTGAAGGTGAGACCGGTATTTACAGTTCTCCAAATTCTGGCATGGCTGGGACATAGTGCCTCTCTACTAAGAGCAAACACACACACACACGGCTCCTGCCTCTGAAGTTCCCATGTGATATTTGTGACACTTTGCTTATATTCCATCACTGTTTAACTCAAAGCAATTGTTCTGGCCTTCAGAGGGGTGAATGGGCCAAACATAGCAACCCGAGATGACTGGACTCTGCTCCAGGCTGACATCGCACAAGTGTCAGGGACCACATGCATGCTCCAGCTTCCACCTTTTGTTCTTCTGTATTGATGACCCAATGTGTTAGCTGTGTTATAGATTTACCTTCCCTTGCCTGACCCCTCCTTTTCCTGGACCTTGTCTGCATCCTCCAAAACAGCAGCTTTTAGACACACTTTCTAAAGACCAGCAAGGCCAGCAGGTCTCCACAGGATGGTGTAGACTGTTCTGTGTCTTTAAACATTAAGGTGGCGGTAGGAGCTCATGCGACCTCTAAAGTTCAAATCTCTAGTTTGTATTCCCATTGGGCATCTTTCTGAGCACTGTTGCTTTCAGAACTGGGGATGTGCTGCTTACAGTGCAGGGTGGGAGTTGGGTAAATGATGGGCACACCGTGTGTGGCCAGTTACAAAGAAAAACACAAGCAAACAAATCCACTGGGCTTGGGCTGTGACTCAGTAGTAGTGCCTCGCATGCACGAAGACCTGGGTGGATCCCCAGTACTCCCAGAGACACAATCACTGAATTTGGCCATGCAGAAGAGTTGGTTCTGAGCACCACCCACTTCTGTGCATTTTAAAGAAGAGGAAAGACATCAACAACAAAACAAACAACAACAAAAAACCCAAGAGCTCCTGGGTAACTACGTCTTGGTTTTATTCCCTAATTTCAGCTAAAAGTTAGCACCCATCAGATGAAATATCCATATTTCTGAGAAGGATTAAGGCTGAAAACTTCAGAAAACAGTGGGACTACTTTATCCTTTCTTCTGCTACTCCAGGAATGTCTCCAAGTAGCTTCCTTCTTCCCTTACTCTACAGAGCATCTGAAAGGCCTGAGCAGGGCTGGAAAACCAGAGTGCCCTGAATGTAATACCACTGTGCCCTGCAGTTGAAAATCTCCAGAGCATTCCCAGGGACTCAAGAGTGGGGGGGTGGGGTAGCTACCTATGGGGCAACCCTGGCCAATGATCCTACTGCAGTCCTGGTGTTGGTTGAGGTCATCTTCAGGACAGGAATGACTCTCAAGCAGCACAGAGCATTTCTAAATTAATTCCAGTGATCTAATTAATTAATGGAAGTCCAGAAATGACTGGATTTCCTATCGTTTTGGCTTTCTTGGCAGTTTGTGAATAAGTAACTAGGGAGAAGAATGTTGCCGCGGCTTCTTGACACCCGTGTCGCTGCTCTAGATTGACAGAGATGTTGGGCTGCTTCGTTTCATATGTTCAGTGACTAGGCATGGCAAGTGCTTGGCTCGGCTCCTCTGTGTCCCTGTGTTCTGTCCACACAATATGTCTTCTACTTCTGCCCACCTGTGATTGCTACTCACTGTGAGTTCAGTGTGCCTGCTCAGTGTGAAACCCTGAGACCCCACATTTCATTCTATGTGCTGTTCTGAACTGGTAGCTGATTTAAAAGCCCCCAGACTAAAAAAAAATTTATATATATATAAATATATATATATATATATATATATATATATATATATATATATATATATATATATGTGCTTCTGTTGAGCCATAGTGTATGTGATATAAATGTGTCTGCATGGATTAAAATGTCTTCTGTAACAGTATGCCCTCAGACTTCCTTTGTCAACTGTGTCTGTGTGTGTGTCTAGTCGTCCCAGATCATCTGTTCTTACTTCCATTTCTATTAAGAAGAATGTCCCTTTAGCATGGATGGTGTTGGAGAGCTGTAGTTTCATATTTTAGTGGACAAACTTAAGGATTGCACCCAGCATCCTGGCTTCTGCCTTTCACCGTGACCTCAGGTTTATAGACAATCCATATATGACCCCTTCTATGTTCTCCACCCATCAGAGTCCTGTTTCTTTTCATATGCCATAGCCAAAGGTGGATATTCCAGGGCCCATAATCTGAGATAGAAGGACAACAGAGGCTTTGAAAACTTGCAGTTAACTCATAGGCTCACAGCTCCAAGCTGCAGGAGCAAGCTGCAGCTCCTAGGCTTATCTTGGAGTTAGTGGGCTCTGGAGTCCTGCTCACCAACCGCCCTGGAGCCCCTGACATATTATGTGTCCTCTGTGCTGTTGCCACTAGCCAGCTGTTCCAGCCTTCCCAAATGCTGCATCGCAGTGGAGATCATTGTAAATGCCCATGGCCCCTTTTAAAGCCACTCGCATCTTTAGCAGGCTTAGCTAGCTGTTTCTTGGTCATGAGAAAGGAGATGTATTTCACCAGTCCTGAGGGTGAGCCAAACTTAATCTCTTTGGCTGAGAATATTGAGGAAATCTGTCTCCTCCAGGGTTCCCTAGGCAAATAAAATGAAACCCTAGAGATGCCAATGACCAGTTTTGCCTTGACCAGGAATGAGCTTTACTGGAGCAGGAGCACTTTCTTGGGAAGGCTGGACAGAGATGGAAACTGCCTGGGTTCATCACTAACATCCAGCAAGGTCAAGTTTGTCCTACCTTACCCGAGCTCTTTAGACATCCTAAAACCCCACTTCCAGACCCACCCATGTACCAGTGTATACCTTGCCATTGGCTGCCCTACTCAAATGGGAACTGGATTCAGGAATGTTTCCCAACACAGAGAGAGACATGATGGAGGTTCATAGCCAAAATGATGCAAGTCCTGACTTCAACTTTTATCTCCTTGTTTATGGGGATTTTATGTTTCTGTTTTTGCAGTGCTAGGGATCTAACCTGGGGCCTTCTGCCTGCTAGGTAAATGCTGCATCCGCAAGGCTGAACAACATAAAAAACTCACTACACAAACCAGAACTTCCAACTTTCTAATATGGACAGTGAAGCTCCCAGAAGAATGGCTACAGTGAGCTGCTTTTGCCAGACACTCACTGAACTCTTTGAGATCAGCTTGCTGAAGGAAACAGTTCGTGTGTACTGATGTGAGGGCTATCTCTCCTTGCCCAGACTTTTGGGAGTAAGTGGATGGTATTTACAGAGGGGTATAATAACAAGAGTTGGCAGAAGACACAAACACATACACACATACACACACAAAAAAAAATACACAAAAGCACAACAACAACAAAAAACCTTTTTAAAGTTCTGTCTCAGAATCAGCTAGACCTATCCCCAATAAATGTTTTTACACTAATAATAATTGTGATTATTTATTAGAAAATTTTAATTGATCTCCAAGGTTGTTGGGTCAGTGGCCTACAGTTCAATCTCAGTGAAAGACAACTGTCTACAGGTAACCTCTGCTGTTATCAAATCTGATGTTTATTTACTTACTAACCAAATTATGGAGGTTTGTATGGTGTGTGTGTGTGTGTGTGTGTGTGTTAAACATGTACATTTACGTTTGACTGTGTACCATGTGCACAATCCTGGGGACCAGGCAAGGACATCAAATGTCCTTCTTTAATGCTTTCTCCCATTGAACCAAGGTCTCTCCCTGAACCTGAAGCCAGTAAACCCAGCTATCCTCCTGTCTCTACCCCATATCCAGCACTGGGGTTATGGGCATACATGTTAGCCATTCTTAGTTTTTTAGCTGGGTACTGAGATTGGAACTCAGGTCCTTTTCCTTACACAGCAAGCTCTCTTCCCCACTGAGCCATTTTCCTAGTCTCCCAGAGTTTCAGTATATTAGGTGAGACGCTTTACCTTGTACAAAAGACTAGAGAACGATAATGGTAATTTTATAATTATTTTAATAACCAGGTTTACATCAACAGTCACTTGAGCTTTTTTTTTTTCTTTTTTTTTTTGTTTGTTTCTTTAATCTCAGCTAACTCAATACACAGTTTTCTTCACGGTTCAAACCAAACAGCTCTTCAATATCCGAGCTGCCTCACAGCTAGCACAGGTCACAGGGAGACTCACTGTCTGTCCATAGCCACCAGACACAGAACTGAACACCCACACACCATGTCTCACAGGGGAATTACAAGGAATGCTGACTGCCTGGGCCAGCACGTGTCTGCATCAGGACTCAAGCTGGGGCTGTCTAGGGAGGAAGATCTGGGAGGCTTGTGGCAAGAAGCAAAGTTTCTTGGAAGGGACTAAGCAGAATGAGCAGAAGGAGTCCAAAGTTAGGATCCAGGCCTTGGGAGCTAGACCTCTGCATAACGTGATAAAGAAATGACTCAAAGAACCGCTGGACTTTGAAGTTAGAGAAAGGTCATTTTAGAGGATGACTATAATCCTTTTAGTTTGAAAAACCAACCCCCTCCCCCAAATTAGAAGTAACAGATTTCTCCACTGGGGAAGCTAATTTAACGCTCCAGAGAGACCTTTTTAACCACTTGAGCCCATGGCCCTTTCAGAAAGAATGTCAATTGATTGCCATTGGGGGCTCAGAAATAACCTGGGGTTTGGAGATTGCAGGTATTCTTAGAGGGGCCTTGGGGGAAAGCCCCGATGACAAAGCTCCTTGAGAGAAGATAGTACCCAGCATGCTTTCCCACCCTCGTATGGCATGTCCGAGAATTGGGAGGAAGCCCCAGCTCACTGTCATTTTTCTTCCCAAAACCCAGTGACTGGGGCTGTCTGTGAAGCAGAACCAATTTACTTTTAAACTTGTAACTCAAGTAACATGTTACTTAGAAAAATTCTCATGTTAAGAAAACAGCTGGGAAGCTGCTGAGGAATTCTCAGGATTAACTATGCTTGGGCGATACTAATAGCGAAGGAAGAAAGGGAGGCATCCTGAGATGGCGCCTGCCCACTTGAGGACTTCAAGAAGCTGCTCCTTGCACAGGGAACGCTTGAGTGGAACATGACATTTCGGCACAGTGGCACACTTCGGAAGTGCCGAGTGCAGTGCAGATGACCCAGAGGAGTTTATTTTTTCATGACCAGAGAGACCCTGGAGAGTCTCAAGCATGGGAAACCACACAGTTGTGGCGGCCCAGAATTACAGTTCATTTACATGTCTCTTCCCCCATCTGGTGGCCACAGATGGTACTACAACCTATGCTGCTGCCAAGCCTGGCTAGTGAGGTATTTAGAATACATGCTTCAGATCTGGCCAACTCCCTTTGCGTATAAAAGTCATTCTGTGTTCCTGGATATATCCCCAAATTTGAATTGTAATTCAAAACTTCATTCCCCTCTTGTTCTGCTAAAGTTTCCTTTAAAATGAAAGCACCATGAGGGCTTGAAAATCCTATAATGAGGTGAAAGAGAACCTTTTCCACGCTTAGAGCAGAAGCTAGCTTTCTCAGGGAAATTCCCTTCCTCTGCTATTTCCAAATTCTTATATATCCAAACTGTTCAAATTTCTCTCGTTCTCGGTTTTATTACAGCCTACAGTTAGGGCTGGGGGCAAGGGTGAAGCACAGGGGCAGAGTTTTGCCTAGCACTCGAGAGGCCCTGGATTCAATTGTCCAGGTTCACAAAATGAACAAAACAAAACAAAAATCCCCCACCTCAAAAAAAAAAAGAAAAAAAAAAAAAAAAGAAAAAAGAAACAAAACAGCAAAAACCAACAAAACACCTGCAGGCAGAGATGGCGGTTTCTCGTAAGTACTTAGAAGGTGTATGAGGCCTGCTCTGTTCTTCAGAGTACTTAATGCGCAGTGTGATAGTTCTCACCAAGTGGGCCCCCAGTGCACAGAAGTCTGAACCAAGGTTGCTACCACGTTTCCAGCAGGAGAGTATCCTGGCTTCTACAGACCCTGCCTTGCTCAGAGAATCTGGTTCACGCTGGTTTTGGAAATGGTGTGATAGGAACATGGATCTCCAACTCTGACAGACAAAGGGGGGCTAACGTTGCTGCTCACCACCCTTATGTGCCGCACACCAAGAAAGCTGCATCATGTCGCTTCATACATATCACCCTGGAGATTGAGTAGCAATGAAAAGTGATATCCCTGCCCCCCCCCCCATCCCCCGGGACCTGGTAACAGACAAGGGAACACTTGGCTTGGAATTGAAAACGTGGCTATACAGCCTACTCCTGCTTCTCAAGGCTGGCTTCCCTAAATCTCTGCTGTACCCCCACAGAAGTGGAAATTACTATTGGGAGTAAAGTTTAGGAATAACCAAGAAAATCAGTTCTCCAAAAAGAAATAACATCACAAATGTGTTTGGATCTGAGATGAAGAGATTAGCCATTCACCAAGACTCTAGCTCTGTCATGGTCCTAACTCAGCAGGCAAGAGCATGTGTCTCCCCTCAGCTTGCAAATCAGATGTGTGTGTGTGTGTGTGAGAGGGGGGGGGCACTTCTCAGGGCTGAGAGGAAGGCTGTCTAAGCTTCACTGTTCCCCCCCAAACAGAGCTGGGGCTCACTCTCCATGGCAGCCTTTGAGGAGCCCCAAAGAAGCTGAAGAGGAAGAGACCTGTCCATTTGTCCTCCATGTATGGCCTTTACAGCCTGGAATAGAAGAATAGAAAGCAACAGGAGAAAGAGACCCGAGCAAACACTGGCATCCTTCACCAGGTGGAAGAAATGGCTGGATTTTTTCATGACTAAAGGAACAAGATCTACAGGAAAGGACATGGCAAAGTTCCGAACCCAAAGACCTCCTGCCTTCTCTGCAGATCCCAGGGGACTGTGATGGAGCACCCACTGCCACATGTGGCCATCTTCCATAGAATTTAACACACATTATAATACAACCCACAATGCCCTTCTGCTCACCCAGCCCACCCACCTCCCTAGTACACCTCCCACCCCAGCCCCCTTGTGCCCTCCACCCTTCCCTGGGCGCCCACCACCCAATCACCCAAAGACCCTTCTCCGTGCCTTTGTTCACTTTTCTCGACATCTCAGCTTTGTCTGTTCCCTTGTCATAAGATGCAGCTCTACAAACGCTCTCAACACTATAATATGGAGAATCTACCTTAGTGGCCTGTCTGATTGCATGCAAGTAAGTGGGGGTGGGGTGGGGTCAAAGAAATCGAAGGTTTGCATAAACAGAAATCAAAGTAACTCATAAAGCTAGGGAAGCGAGCGAGCATAACATTGAGAAACATAAGGCTTGAGGCTTAGTGATTCTTTAGATCTCAACTGTTTTGATTCACGTTCCTTCTTAAATATCGATGTACCATTTTGGCTTCAAATTTTTTTCTTCTTGCTTCTGCCTCCCTCTTTGGGAGGGCTTGCTTAACTCAGGGAGGTGATGTTAGAACGGCCTCCAGGGGGCGCCACAATACGTTTGCTGGCTGAGCGGATGCCCTCATCCACTTGGGTGCCTACAGATGGAGACAATTTCCCAGAGAAAAACAAGGGGAAAGAGATGTATGGGGGAAAGAGAAAGTGAGTAATTTTAAGAGTGATCAATAGTAAATACTTTCCTGGTGCACAAGAAACTTAACACCAAATCTTGAACTTCGCATATTCATGACCCTTCCCCCCACCCCCAGTCCTGGAAAACTACTTTCTTGATAGGAAAAGCTAAATTCCTCCCTTGAGTCAGTCTGGTGCTAAACTCACCAATACTATTAGTAAGAACACAGAGATGGCTGTTTATACAGACTGCTCTTTGTTTTAAAGTCCAATGACTGTGGTTTGGGAGAAAGAATATTTCATTGTTCCATGACAGAGGGATTCTGTAAAGGTCACCAGTCCAAGGCCAGGAAGCTAGAGGGGTTACGTTCCCCTGTTTATGCTACTTGGTTCCATTGAGAAAGGAACTCTGGATGCCTTAGGACTGATGTGGTCAGAAAACCACAGGCACAGGTAAACATACTCCCAAATGCTTGGGAGCAGGAATAATCTCAATTGCTTGGCAAAGTTATCTCAAAACATTGAGCCTCTCTTCCTCCGTTGCTCTCTAGGTCTCCTGCAGCCTTTCCTCCATGGTCTCTGCTCCTTCTACTACTCTCTGCTTTCTCTATGTGCTGCAGTCTCACCTTTAAATGTCTTTTCTGTCTTGTTACCTTGCTTCCCTCACGTGTATATTTTCCATTGTAGGGAAGTACACCTGCATTTACCTTCCCCCCCTAAGAGAACTATGGAGCAATTAAACAACCATTCTCTATATTAAAGAGTCTTTTGGAAATAGATGAGGTCCAGAGCATGGCAAACACACGGTAAACATTCAATCAGCAGATGCTCTCTCTCGCCAGTGTCATTTTTTACTGTGAAGGGGAACTAGGCTCCAAGAAGCCCTGTTATAAACATGAAAACTGTCAGAGTTTTATGTGCTTTGAGATTTGAACACATACACAGCATACTTCTCACACCCTGATGTAGGAGATCGTTATTAATTCATAGTGGAAATCAGCTCCATTGATCTGTCCCCAGTTAGGTTTGCTCTCTAAGTAAAATTTGCTATCATTTGAACTTGACCTCTAACTTGAAGGTGCCGTGTTTGACTTTCTTACCAGGGCCACTTGCTGATTAGGAAAATTTTATGTCCTCAGTTCTCATCACCTCCTTGAAGAAGACACCAGCACTGGCTTGGGAAATGCATTTAACTTGACTTTGCAGAATTGTGTTGTGGCCTAGAGACGCTGGTCTTTCCCCCTCTCTCCCTCTTCCCTCCCTTCACCAGCTCATCCCACTTACCTGACAGGCTAAATCCCGACTGATGAAGGTTCCTCACCGGTGGGTTTGGCCGAGTGGGGGAGCCCCGAGTGGAGCCAGCTGGGGTGCCCCCCTTGGGCGTGGTGGTCAAGTCAAACACTGGTCCATCATACATGCCCCTTGGGACTGCATGCAGATCTGCCATCTGCAGCCAAGAAACAGGTCACCGTTCATTCTTCCATTCAATGACCCAACAGTGTAGAATGTGCTCTGGGAGGTGTAATTGTGTCAGTGGAAAGAGTGAGTGGAGAGGAGTCCAGGAGAAGACAGAAGAAACGGATGTGAAGGAAGAGACAGTGCCACAAGAAACTGAGGGTAGAGGGCATCCGGGAAGGTCTCCGTAGACATGAGATTCCATCTAGAGCAGTGGTGTTCAACCTTCCTAATGCTGTGACCCTTTAATACAGTTCCTCAGGTTGTGGTGACCCCAAAATAAAATTATTTTGTTGCTACCTCATACCTATAATTCTGCTACTGTTATAGATCATAATGTAAATATCTGTGTTTTCCAATGGTCTTAAGCAACTCCTAAGGGCCATTTAAACTCCTCCCCAACACACACACACACACACACACACACACACACACACACACACACACACACACAAGCAGTTGAGACCCACAGGTTGAGAACAATTGGTCTAGAGGATCAAATGACCATGTTGGCCTTGGGAGAGGGAAATGGCTGAGGGGATGCTAATCGTTGATGTGGGTGTCAACAGAGACAACATAGGGCCCAGCAAGTACACTAGTGAGAAGTAGAAACGTGATGGGATGAAGAACTATTATTAGACAGCTGGAGGAGAGCCAGTAGAAGGACAGGAGCCTAAGATGAGGTCACATACACTGCCGAAATAAGATCCCATGGGAGACCCACCCAAGACTTTTCAGGGCTTTTTACAAGTTGGGGCTTCGAAGCCCCTGTGGTCTGACCCATTGACCTTTGGCTGTGAACTTGCCTGGGGACTATGTAGTCAGTCAGCAATATCAATCAACTTTGTGTTTTGTGCTGGGATTACGCCAAGGGCTGGGGTTTACAGCCTTGTGAAATATGCTATGTCCCCCAGAGGCATTTATGGCCTATGAGACAAGCATGATGAGACCACCCAGGCAGTAGCAGTCCTGCATGCAACCCCTGCCACATCACGGGCAATAGTGAGGCAGTGAGGATGTGCATCCCTGTGAGCCTGACAGGGAAGGGTGAACCATGGTGAGACCTCTGTGCAGCCCTACCCCTGCCTTCGGTGCAGAGACCAGGCACAGTGCCGCTGTCCTCCTGGAATGAGGGCTGCGTCAGTAATCAGTACTCCTCATCCACCAACACTATAGCAGTGGCATTCCTTTGGTCCCAGAATCTAAATCATAATATGAAAAAGTCTACACTGGGGAAGTTTGGCTTTTCTTCTCTTTTCTAGAAGCCAAAAACTGAAGTAGGAAACTCATATCTAACACCACTGTCCCAGTCTCAGAGTCTGGGATAACTTTGCTTTGTGGAGCCCTTGAGATCCAAGAACATCTGGAAGATGGAGAGGGGGAGAAGAGAGACTGAGAGGAAAACCTAGACCCCATCTTTCAATCACCCAAACTACTCCAGTTGTGTGTGTGTGTGTGTGTGTGTGTGTGTGTGTGTGTGTGAGACAGAGAGAGAGAGAGAGAGAGAGAGAGAGAGAGATTTCATATGAACCACAGTAAAACATTGTAAGCCTTGGGCAGGCTAGAAGAGAGATGGCTGGGTGTCAACGTGCTCTCATATTAAGTCTTTGGGAAGAATTTTTCTATGAAAATATGCTATCATTACATCAAATCCTTACAATTTTAAACTAAAGTACTATAGTAATGTGTAAGAATTAGTTGGGAAAGATGAAAATTTTCTTTGGCCAAACATTTTTAGAAGTCCTCTTTGCAGCCTTTGAATTCTACATGCCATTGCTTCGGTGCCAAACTGTTGCTATGGCTTTGCCTGTGAGGGTCTGAGGAAGCCTAGTCCTCAGAATCCCAGTCACTGCATGAGACCCCTTTCTAACCCCATGGCTCACTGGTACTCACCTTCCTCCTTGCTTTAATGCGCTTATAGACATAGTCAGAGAATGGGCTGCAGGGAATGAAGCGGCCAGCCCCCTGGGTCACGTGCAGGTTGCCATCTTCCAGCATGATCTTGCCCTGGCAGATCACTACCAGAGGTGCCCCTCGAAGCTCCATCCCTTCAAAGATGTTGTATTCGGCAACCTGGATTCAGGGATCGGGACAAAGCCATGCCATGGGTGTAGGAAGAGAAGAAGAGGAGTGGGGTTATCTTCTGTGTTTGGGACCCTCCTTTGGTGTTACTAGGAACAGAGTCACTAAGTAAAACCAATCAAAGCTCAGGACACACCTGCCTGCCTTGATAAAAAACAGGAGACTGACATATTCTGGAGAAGGATGCCTCAAGCAAAGGAAAATGCCTTACTTCTTTTAAGATCTCTGATTGGAATTCTGTTTCTACTTTTGATCATATCATAAACTTAGCTATTAGAGCCCCAGGGGTGTTGCACATGACACTTGCACTTAGTGGCTTAGTGGTGAGTTCAGTGACACATGACCCTCTGGCCCCTGCTGGTGCACAATTCCATAACACCTTGTGATTTAGAAGCAAAGGCCATTAATACCAAGAATAGAGTTCCTGCCTGCCTTCCTCTCTTGTTCAGCAGGAAGACAACACTGCATGGTTGGGGATACTGAGTGGTGCTAGGGTTTGAATACCACCACCAGCTACATCAGCCATTTACTTTCTTGGCACTTCTAGAAGTTAGGCAAAACTACAAAAAGAAGATAATGGTACCCACCCAAACAGTATCCACTGGTCATGAGATTCAGTGAATGGAAGCGAGATGCTTGGCACATAACCACTTCCGATATTATTTTTATGACCAAGTAATTAGGACCTCTTTACAGTACTGGGTTTAGGTTTCAATCTTTTAGGAGAATTGGAGTAGATAATGAGGGCATTTTACTTTCTCTTCACTCAAAACTAAGTCTGTTTGAGCCTTTGTAATCCTGGAAGCATTCGGAGAGGAGTTGCCTCTCTGTGCCTCCATCCCCAAATGACTAGGAAGGGCAGCACTCCTCTGCTGACTACCTCACTCAGGAAAGCAGGGGAAAGAAAGAAATAGTTTAAGGTTTTTTTTTTATGCCAATAAAAGTTAGGGTAAAGTGGACTTGGGAGTGCTTACTGTCACACTAGAGCCTATGAGGCAAAAATAGAGTTATTAGTAATTCAAATTTGAAGACTGCCTGAGCATGGGAGCTTGCTTTCAACATAAAATGAATCACAGACAAAACAAAAAGCTCTTCAGGGCTAGATTAGTACCGCAGTCCATCTGAGTCTCTGAGATTGGTCCACCCAATCTCGGAGCTTATTCCTGAGGCAGCTCTACACACACATTTCCATCCCACCAGTCCGTGCCTCACCGACTGGTGGTTCTTGGCAGAGACAATCTTCACGGCATCTGGATCCCAGATGACAAGGTCGCTGTCAGAGCCCACAGCTATTCTCCCCTTGCGAGGGTACAGGTTGAATATCTTAGCAGCATTGGTGCTTGTCACAGCCACAAACTGGTTTTCATCCATCTTCCCTGTGGCCTATTGAAATACAAAGATTGCATAACTGTGCCTGTCTCCAGGTCTATGGCAGCTCTATTTATTGGATGCAAGACTTCTGAGTCCACAGCAAAATGACCCTCAAGGCCCAGGAATACAAACGGACTGAGTACAGATTCCGTCTATCCAGGAGGGTCAGCTGGGCAGTCTGAACTTCACAGGGAAAATGTGGACATGTGTGGCTTATGATCAAAGTTACTTTTCCTAAAGAATGTACTTTTTTCTAGCTCTCTTCATGTTATTTGCTTAAGCATTTACTTCTCCTAATTCCAAAAAAGAGTTAACAGTAAAAACCAATGTGAGTGTGAGCTCCTCCTCTAGGTATATGTGGATATTTGTATGCTCAAAGGATACATGTGCAAAGCCTAGCTTAGATGGTGACAGTGGACAGTCCTGTGTTATACAATTCCTGTGGGTTTTTTTTTTTTAATGTATATATTTGTCTGAGGTTTCTTTATTGAGAATGTATCATGTTACCAATTAAAAGACTAAAGGTATCATTGCTAAATGATAAGCATATGCTCTGAGAAATGTGTTGTGGTGATTTTGTTGCCCTATGACCATAACAGAGTTCTCTTCTATTGTAAGCCAACTATGATTATCACTAGGAATTTAATCTTATGGACCAGATATAGGCTCCATGTTGACAGGAGTATCGTATGCAGCATATATGTTTTATATGAATTTTTAATAAATTAAGATAGGGTTTGTAAGATAAAGCATTCATAAAGACAGAATGCTCACAAAAATAGACAAAAGCCAACCACATGAGAGAAAACAAAAAGGTTATAATTTCTCTTTTCTTGAAACAAACCACCTCAGTATGGAAAGAACCCAGTCTTTAAATTTCCATAAACAAGGAGCTTACTGGACTGCCCATGTAGATGAGTGAAGCATTAGTTCAGAGACACTGTACTGGACCTGCACATAGGGAAGGGACTGGACAATGAATTTCTTATGAATTTACTAAAATCTTCAGGAGTGTCTTTATTGATATAGTCATTTGTTTCATCAGTCTTTATGATACAACCAGGGAAAATAAAAAGTTGAGAAGACATGGAGAGTCAATCAATTTATAGCCTGGGGTATTCACAAGCCTTCAGTGTGGGATGCTCTGGCTGTGACTTTGTGGATTTAGGGACAGATGAATTGTTTGTCATTTCAAAGCTTCACAACAAACATTTTCAAAAGAAATTATAAAGCTCCTCAAACACAAAGAATAGATTCCCTATCCTGGCAAGCACAGACCATTCATGAGATCACATGACAGAATAGTCTGTATTGAAGCTGTCTTAGAGTTTCTAAACCTCAGAAGTCATTCCTGAGAGGTGAATGCCCAAGCCACCTGAGTCATCTGGTTCTGTGTGTTGTTTTTAACAAAATCTCAAACATTTGATTTTGCTAATAAACTCAGAAGCCAAATGCTGAAGTGAAAGCCTGCTAGCTCAGGGAGGCAGAAAAAGTATCCAGATGACCTTTGCTGACCTTCATCCATGGCTGATGTCCCAAAACAAAGTTCTCCTTCTCAGAAACCCTTCAAACCAAATGTCTCTCCTGTCTATTTCTTGTGTCTCTCTGTATTCATCTTCCTGACTTCCTCTTACTCTCTGTTTTTTGGGTTTTTTTTTCCTATGTTCACTCCCTGTTTGGTTGCTTGCTCTGACTCTTGACTAATGGTTGACTTTAACCCTGTTTACAATAAACAGAAAACTCTTGGGTTAAAGTTGTGTGCTAGGGCTGAGCCACACAACGAAAACCAGGTTTTTCCAGTAAATAGCATAATCTCGATGTACACAGTGTTATCAAACATCCTGCAACATCCATGGACATCTCAGATGTAGATGTCACCTACCTACCGGACATACTCTGCAGGGTATCCCCGAGGGGAAAGTTTTAGTTTGATTGGTGTCTGAGGCTTTGATTTGGTTCATGGATAGTTCTACCTGGGCCACCCTCCCTCAGTCCCTTACCACAGCTTTGTCCCAGATGACAGACATACGCTCCTCCACACCATTGGTGCCTTCAGGGATGGCTGTGAAGTTGTCTTTCCCAATGGCTTTCTGAGCAGTGCTAAAGGTACAGTGGGCACTTCCAGAGAGCTGCAGATCCCCGCTGGAAAAGGAGAAAGGTTCACATGTTTAGGAGAGATGGCTGGGAAATGCTGGGAGACCAGAATCATGTCTTTGTTTGAAATCTTTCTAGCCCCTACTAAGCTGTGTGAGTAAGCTTCCTCCTCTCTCTGGGCTGTTACCCATCTATAAAGTGAGGAAGTAGAATCAGATCATGTCTTCTGTGGCAAATTACAAAGAATCAGATGAGGGCTGGAGAGCTGACTCAGTGGTTATGATCACTTGCTGTTGCTACAGATGATCCAACAACGATGGTTCTCGGCAGTCATATCAGGTAGCTCACAACTGGTTCTAACCCCAGTTCCATGTTATCTTATACCTTCTGGCTTCTGCAGGGACCTGCACACAAGGTGCACATAAAGATATGTAGGCAAGAATGGACTCTTATGCACACACACTTGTATAAACATACATACCCAAATAGAAACTAAGCTGTAAACATGAAAGGACTCAAATGACCAGGGGCCTGATTTTTGAATCTCCCTATAATTGCTGGCTAAGTGTCATCATGACAAATGCTTTGAGTCCTGACGAATAGCTTTAAGTGCCTTGACCATCAGTTGCTTAATCTATAAAATGAGGCGTCACTCATAAAATTGCTATGAGGGACAAGGGAGAGCTCAAGCTTGGCCCAGTTAGGCATCAACTGCTAGGACCACGATTCATGCTGAAACCGTGTCATCAACTGAACTGTGATGTCGAAGAGCCAGTACTCAAGACTGCTGGAGAATTTGATGCTGTAGACTCTCATCTACCACCCAGACCACACGACTACAGCCCCCATCACAGGTGGCCCCAAGATGATCCCACAGAACACACAGCATTCCTATACCAACCTGGCCAGCAAGGAGTTGATGTAGTCAGGTGTGGTTGGGTCAGGGCTCAGCGGTGGGGATGTCACAAATGCAGCTGCCTTGGCCCAGTTCTTACTCCAGTAATGAGTTCCATCTATTCCCAGGCTGGCAGTGATGGGCTCGCCAAAGACCACATTTCCTGGAAGGAGTAGATATCAGGTTTGTAAGAGATAGGTACTGCTCTGGTCCAGCATATCGAATCAGAACTATAACTTTGCTCAAGACTGTGTCTCTGGAGTGAGGCAACCCTGGGTTTCAAGTTTCTATTCCCAGTTTGTTTGGTTTTTTTAGGTCTGTTTCTCTATTAAATGTGAACAATGTTTTGAATGACTGAATGAATAAATGTTCACAATAATAAGCTACTAGCTGTAAGCTCTAGAAGCTAACCTCACACTTTGAGGCAATTTTAAGTTTGAAATGAAGAAAATAAAACTATACACTGACTATGCAGATTACAGGCATCATGTTCATTTTTAAAATATTAAAATGTCAGAGCATTATGTTTTAGAACTGATGACACTTTTTACACTCCTAGACTTGTGAAAGGACTTAGCATACAAGAAAGGTCTGGCCCATGGTAGACACTCAATAAACACTTAGAGAGAGAGAGAGAGAGAGAGAGAGAGAGAGAGAGAGAGAGAGAGAGAGTGTGTGTATAGAAAGAGACTGGCCCAGACCCTTGAGCTTTGGCACAAGTGCATTTACACAGAGTGGCACCCCCACCAGCCTTAACTTATAGCTTTCTTATATTAATTATGGGCACCAGAGGTCTCGAGCAGCACTGGTGATGATGATGAGATCCTCTGGGAATTGAACAAGAACAAATTCACGAGGAAACCATAGTCCATCTCCCTGCTGGAGGTACTCTTGATTCTCCCTGAGAATGGTTGTCCAAAAGATGTTCATAGCTTCAATATCTGCAGCCCTTACTTTGTCCCAGATTTACACATCACCCAGCTGGAAGAACATGAAGGAAGGGCAGCATGCACTTCAAAACACACCATCCTCAGGGTAGTTCTGAGCACAGCGCCCACGTGGGATACAGCAGCAGAGGGCATGAGAGGTCAATGTACTGGCTGGATAGGGTGAGTGTAGAGGTCTCTCCTGCTCTTCCTTTCTCCCTCCCGTTCCCTCTTCTATCCAGACCCTACTAGCAAGGAGAATTTGACTGCTTTCCTGGTTCTCTCAAATGCCTCTTATCCAGGGGAGTAGGATTATTAACTGCTGAGAGATAAAGCAGCAGGTTTTCCATAAACATGGAAAAATGGGAAATACCCCAGAATCTCACCACTAGGAAGACATCTGGACACCTAGAAAGATTCCTCTCCCATTGGAAAAGGGTCCAGAAAGCCAGAGAGCTGAAAAACATGACCAGACGTCATCTGGACCTGCCCCTAAGCACCATAGTCACTCTGACATGGACGTTCCTCAGGACCACTAAGCTGATAAATCACTCATCTTAGGTCTCTCTACTAGCCGATGGCCATCAGCTCACAGCACTAGCAAAGCATGACTGCCTGGGGAATCTTCTTTCACAATCAAGCACAGCCCGAATCTCTAGTTTCTCAAACACACTGAGCCCAAGAGCCTATCACTAAGGACAGGCACAGAATTAAAACAAATAACAAAGCTTTGAAGCAGAGTTCAAGACACTGCGAGCCCTAGTTAAATAACAGCAGTGGACAGCGCAGCAGAAGGCAGAAAGGCAACAAGGTCAGAGCCCTGGGTCAGGAAGACCATGGCGTAAAGGTTATTCCACTCCTTCTAAAATAACTTGTTCTGACCTGAATGATCAGGTGGAGTGACCACACCCCTGCGATGAGCTCTCAGGACTGGCCAGACACTGCTGTCTCTGGGGCAGCCTTTGAGTCAGGGATGTGCACAGATCCCAAGCAAGATAATGATAGTATTCTTAGATGCTTGCTTGAGTCACTTCTTCATTGCTTTCTTCACCAGGAACTGAGGACACTAGATGCCCCCGATAGCATCTATTCCTGTCACAGTTAATACTGATTGTGAAACCACCAGGGAGATTTAAAAAAAAAACAAAAACCAACAACAAGAAAACAGTGAATGGGCTGGGCAGTGGTGGCGCACGCCTTTAATCCCAGCACTTGGGAGGCAGAGGCAGGTGGATTTCTGAGTTCGAGGACAGCCTGGTCTACAGAGTGAGTTCCAGGACAGCCAGGGCTACACAGAGAAACCCTGTCTCAAAAAACCAAAAAAAAAAAAAACCAGTGGATGGTTAGATACTAATGTCATTGCTGAAACCCATCAAGCTAACGCTAACCATGCCTCAATTACAACCAATACTTTAGTTGTTGGTGGCTTAGCTTTTTGTTTGTTTGTTTTGTTTTTTGTTTTTTTGTTTTTTCGAGACAGAGTTTTTCTGTGTAGTCCTGGCTGTCCTGGAACTCACTCTGTAGACCAGAGTGGCCTCAAACTCAGAAATCCACCTGCCTCTGCCTCCCAAGTACTGGGATTAAAGGCGTGTGCCACCACTGCCCGGCTTGGCTTGGCTTGTTTAAGCCAGTTTTGAACTCAATCTTTGACTTCTATATTCAGCATAATATTGACTGGGGTGTCTATTTATGAATCTCAGATAACGTGAACTGACATAGGACAGATGTAGAAGTAGAAGATGTACCAAGTCTCAGAGAAATTAATATGTGCTATTATTTCGGGCAACTTGCTTAACCTTCTTGAGCCTTAGTTTACTTAAATGCCAGATGGAAGAAAACTCTGAACTCCAGCTGTAAACAGGACTTCCTAGAGAACATGGTAAGAAACAGAAGAGATGCCATTTCTATTATAGTGGACAGCCTGGAAGGGAGGGGAAGAGCCATGGAGAGGAGCCATGTGGTGCAATGGGAGCGTCACCATCCTGAGAGCACAAATCACCTTTCTTCCTGGCTTGTGAGATGAGGTCAGCCGCACTCTTGCTCATGACCTTGGTGACGTAGAGGGGGCAGTTGGTCTGGCTGGCGACAGTGATGGCACGGAACACAGCCTCAGCTTCCAGCTACAAAAACAAGTCCCCACAATCAGTAAAACAGAGTCCCTCACCCTCACCACTTCCTGCCTCTATCACAGGCGGTGATAAAGTGCTGGGAGGAGGCTAAGAACCACCCAGGAGGATCTGAAATTACATGGCCTGAATCTGCTTCTGGGATTCATCTGCCCTGTTATGTTCCTGGGTTTCCCTGTGTCTCTGTCCATCAACAAAGGAGGAGAATAGCATAGGGCTATGTCTAGGGCACTGCCTGTCTTTGTACCTCTCTCCTCTCCTATAGTTAACACAAAGGCCAAACCCAAATAAAAGCCTCTGCTTCCCAGTCTCAGGGCAGGGATTCTGGGAAAGCACAATCCCATCATCCCCAAATGAAGACAATCAGGAACACAAGGACATCAAGACGTTTCCTGCAGCTATGGGGTCAGCAAAGGGTTAGTTCTAAGAAAGATTTACTAGAATAACTCAAAAGCTTCACTGTGTTTATTACTGATTTCTTCTAGCCTACTCCAACGTAGAGTTCATGCTTTCAAGTACACCAACTAACCCAACTGCACGTAATACATGAGAAATTCTGAGTAGTTTTCCCACACGTGATTAACCAGTTGAGACCTGGGAGCTCAGGCTCCCTTGGGTGACTGGGAGTGAATCCTGGTTCTGTTATATAACCTCAGGTAGATCTCACAACCTCTCAATGCTGCTGCTTTCTGGCCTAAGTGGCAGTACCAAAGAGTCCTGACATCTGAAGTCATTGTAAGGATGAAATAATCCCTTTGAGAAATCAGTGCCTGGAACAGCGGCTGTTGGTGTGATTTTTGGTCACAGTTTCTGACCAATGCGAAGTCTGCTATTGCCCAAACCCTGAGCAAGACCAGCTCAGTCTGGAGTGGAGACAGTGGTGATTCCCCACTGAATGAGCAGCCGTTCCTTTTCATAGCGATATGACTTTCTGGGTTAGCTTGCACAGACCAATACTTTCAAAAATATGCTACAAATGGCTCACAGATGTCTAGTGGCTGCATAATGCAAACCAATCACTCCATGGGGTTCAGTCCACTTGAGGAAGTAGGCTGGCTGAGCTGGCATGCTCCAGAAGGCTTTGGGGTGCCGGTAAAATCCTTTAAGCACCCAGACACTGCACCCTGGGGAATATACTCTGTGCTTGTGGCTCTGCTTTCTGAGCAGCATCCTCTGAGACTACATCTGGGTGGGCTTTGGGAAAAGGAGCTAGCTTTTCCTGAGCTCACTCTCCCTTCACACTGTTGCTGACCCCTTCAGCAGCCCCATGATCTCAGCCCTGGCCCCTTTGATCCCACTCCCTCCCAGCGCCAGCACCTAAGAGTTTTCTGCACTTTGACAACGGGACTATTTTAGAAGGTTACATCACGTTTCAACTTTACTCAAAAGAGCTTCTGGGGTTGGAGAGATTTACAGCAAGTGGCCTTCTTACTAAAAAGGAGAAGGGACTGGGAAAGGTTGAGGTGGTGGGGGTGGAGCGAGGTTGAAAAAACAAACCAAGGAACAAAAATAGACTCTGCTGTGAAATCCCCTGGCTATGTCTAAAGAAATCCGCCTTGCCAGCCAATCCCTCCAGAGTCCAGCATTTCTAGTTTCACAAACAGTGTTGACCACGATGGCCAGCTAACAGCATATAAATGAGTTTCCAGTCCTTCACACATGATCAGCCCATGGCTGACCTCCAACTGTTAGGTTCTTCACCATGCAAGGTCAGTACTTTGAGCGATAGCAAGAACACCTGAGATAATGCATGAAGTTAGCATTGTCAGGAATAAGTGTCTCTCAGAAAGAGCCAGAATCATTAGGGCATGTTTTTTTTTTTTTCTAGGAATGTTGTGGGTGTGACTGGAACGTCCATCATTAACTTACAGATTGTAGCAATTGGCAACATGTAGAAAGCTGACCGTGTTCTATGTCTCCTTTTGGATGCACCTGATACAAGTGTTTTAGTCAACTTGCAAAATATATAGCCATATTGTAATAGAAAAGTTTCCCTATATCTGTTACATTTAAATTTCTTGCAGGCTGTAGAAGAGATGAGGGAAGAACTAAATGTTTAGGTTCTTCTTCTTCTTCAGTGTAGTTTGCCTTAAGGGGATAAGGTTCATTGACATGGGGAGCCTTGAGATCACTCAAGGTGGAGGTTCAGAACAACCCTGCTCTCAGATTGGTGGGCAATTAATTCCAGCCCTGTGCCAGCAGCAGTTGCTTATGTAAGAGACAAGAATTGCTGCGCATATTGACTGTGAAAAGTCTATTCAACCTCCTTTCCACATTGTTAGTGTTTTGCAAGACTCAGTGCAATATGAAAAAGTGCATATGAATTTCTCTAGAATTTGTGATGATTAGCAAAGACTTAGACATATAGCACTCCTCCTGAAGGCCTAGAGAGTGGAAGGCAACCTCAGATCAGAGATGAGCATCTGTTACACTTTCTAGCCAGAAGAGGTCTCTGAGAGAAGTCTCCGGACAATGATAGATTGAATCACAGATTCAATCATATTCTTTCACAGATTCAATCACATTCTTCCAGTCGTACTTGTGCCTAAACTGTGTGCAGATGTGACTCAGGCAAGGCCAAACAGAAACATTCCAGATGTAAAGTGAGTGGCATCCTAGGACGGTGACAACCGGTCTCCCAGAAAACACTCACTCCCATCTTGGCTTTTCGATGTGTGGCCCTCACCTCCAACCCCCATGAAACCCACCTCTTCCGGTCTGCTCAGAACATGGCCTTCTGGGCCGGTTATCCCCATTTCCAGCATCCGTGCCTGCTCCTAAAAGAAGATAAACAAGATGGAGAACGTTCTTAGATGACCATAGCCAACATTTGGGGAAATTATATCTGCATGCTCTGGGTTAAAATGCATTGGAGGGGGGGAATAAAATTTATATGTTGGGCAAATATATAATTCTGCATTTGGAGCAGCAAAGTTGACTCTTTATAAAGTTAACTAGCTTCTTCTTCTCTCTTTTGTTTTTTTATTAAAGGAGAAGAAGATCGCTTGATAAGAGTGTCCTGTTTTGTCTACACTACCAGTAAAATGTCTCTTACTCTTCACCTCTTTCAGACCCAGCTCCCTGGGAACATCTCCTTGCCTGACTTGCTGGCTGGTTCAGTCTATCCTTTGTTTCTCTTCAGTGAAAGGTGTTAAACATCAGCTCTATGCTGTGCTCTGACTTAAGTACCCGGATTAAGGCCATTCAGCTTAAGGTTTAGGGCCAGATCCCTCAGCATATGGTCACCTGCCTTCTGTGTCAGATTCATCTGGGCTCTTTTAGACCAGGTGCAGATTTCCAACCCTATTCTGGCCTAATGAGAAGCTACAGTCTCAAATTCTGACAACTCATGTTTTAATATCAGCCTTGCCTCTAGGTTTGCGCATTTTAAATACATGGATTAGATGAATGAATTTAGAATTCAAGCAGGAAAAAAAAAGAAAACACTCCTTTTGACAGCATTAGCTGAGTTTTGATAAAATTCTATTTAAAAGGTCTTTTTCTCATGGCTGACTGTTATTATTTTCATACCTATGAACAGGGCTTATGGAGAAGCCAATGGCTGTTGAACACAGTTAGGGGTGGCAGAAACCCTAGGCTGCTGTTGTCTGCATTTGCACCCTGAAATTATTAAGGCTAGCCCCTAAGAAACTCTGCTCCAGTGATCCCGGCCTCGTGGCCTGGGAGATCCTGGAAAAGTAAGAGAATTGGCAGCTGAAACAAGTCTGTCTCACCTGGTAACTACAAGGTAGAGAGTTAGTAGGGCAGGAAGACAGGAGTGGGTGGGTGGGTGGGGAGCCCCCTCATTGAGGCAGGGGAAGGAGGGAGGGGATAGGGGGTTTCTAAAAGGGAGACCTGGAAAGGGGAAACATCTGAAATGTAAATAAAGAAAATATCAAAAAAAAAAATTCTTAAGCCTCTTTTATTGTTTTGTTGTTAGTAATTCAAATTAAGGGGATGTTAAGGAAAGCCCCTATTTGTGGTGATTAACCTTGGTCAGTCTGTTGGGAGCCGGGAGTCAACTCACAAAACATAGAACACTGACCTCAGTCAGACAAGGTTAGTGTATTGAACATTTCCCCAGAACTGATGGATAAGGGCCTCAGGTCAGACTGGGGAACTGTGATCTTGAGTCAAAATCCTATAGGGCTTTTTAAACCTGAAATCTACAAAGATCTGTGCCAAGTTATTCCACCAACATGTCTTTGTTGTACATTTACCCTGCTCACATTGATTGGGGTGTTCAGCTGTAGCCGGGGACTTGACTTGTCTAACATTCACGTCATAACTTGTTGAAGAGGATGGGACTTGTCTTACATTCATGTCTTAACTTGCCAAGCAGGAGGATGTCAGTTACCCACATACATGTCTCTTTCGGCCAAGTGACATATCCATTCCCAGGGAGATCTTGGGAACTTAATTAAACTATATTTGACTCCTACTCAAAATGGAAGTCTTATTCTAAATAGCTGCAAGTGTCTCTCTTATCTTGGGGTCCATCCCAGGGGCAGCTTATAAAGGCAAATACCATAAAAGCTCATACACAGGTGGGAAGTGTTGCTGAGTGGTTGGTTCAGGTTCAAGCTTATTGTGGCTAACTATACAAGGCAGTTCTATCTGACTTCTGTTGTGACTGGCTTCCAAAAACATCAAAGCGCAGAACATCCTAGTGACAGCAGTAACAGCATGTGAGAAAGTTTCCTTATGGAATTAATGATAGCACAAAATGGCAGGCTAGACAGGTAACAGTTAACTCAGGCTTAACATTCATCTACAACTTGATTGAATTTGTGATCACCTAGGAGACTGATTGGGGAGGTATACTTCTGGGTGTGTCTAGGGATCAACTGAGGGTGGGCCAAATTGTTCCAGACAATTAAATCAACCAACAGAAAGCCAAGGGACCAGCACTTGGGAGGTAGAGGCAGACAAATATCTGAGTTCAAGGCTGTCCTGGTCTGCAGGGCTATACAGAGAAACCCTGTCTCAGAAAAACAAACAAAACAAAACAAATCCAGAATGGGGCTAGGGGTGGGGGCTGGGGGACACACAGGAGAAAGCCTGCAGAACTTACTACATCACATACTATGAAAAATTCTCTAAACACCTCAGATGCTGATTTTTCTAGGGGACCACCCCCATTTTGTCTTCTGGCTGGCCATTCTCACTGATTGAATCCTAGACATATTTTCTTCCAGACTTCAGTAAGAGTCCTCCCTGATAAGGCACATTAGGGTTAACGCTTACAATTGAATATCTTCTGCCCTATATAAACTGTCTACTGGTCCCATGTGTTAACCCAGAATGAAGCCAGTTTATCAAGGTCAAATGCTTCCATACTGCTTCCATGAGTAAATCACGGCAATAATGACTTCACTATTCTGATCACAGCACAGCTGTTGCTTGCTCTAATGAGGAAATGACCCTTGCTTTTTTTTTTTGCTTGGAACATAGTAGATACAGAGGAAATATGTTTCTTTTTAAATTTTGTTGTTTATTTAATTCAAATATGATTACATTATTTTCCCCTTTCCCTTTCTTCCTTCCAACCCTTCCCATGTACCCACCTCTCACTCCCTGTCAAAAGCATGTCCTGTTGGCCTGTCTCTTTTAAAATTATAAGTGTAACATATTATGTAATAGCAGGAACAGATAATCGATCTGTTGAGTCTTTTTGGAGGGGCTTGTATGCACATAATTTCAGGGCTAACTAATTTCTATTAGATAACCAGTAGGGACTCATCCTGGGAGAGGCTAATTCTCCTCTTTTCAACAGTCATTTATTGCCTATAATTCTTTGCCTAGAGTTGAGGCCCCATGAGATTTTGTTCTTCTGGATTATTATATCTACTAGTGTTCTTGCCTAGGTCCTGTTTCAGCAGCTACAAGGTGGTATTAACATGGGTGAAGTTTCCCAGTTGTTTCTGGGAGACACAATCTCACAGCTGACTTCCTAGTCCTGTGGTTCTTACCACCTTTCTGATTCCTCTAAATGGTCCTTGAGTGTTAGCGGGGTTGTGTCGTAGGTATATCCACTGAGGCAGCACTTCTCTTGTGTTTGACCCGGTGTGGTTTCCTGTAATTTTCTCTGGCTACTGCAAAGGGAAGCATCTTTAATGAGGAGTGGGAGATACATTGCTCTGTAGGTTTAAGACATTGCTCAGTGTGTCGGTTAAGAAAGCTCAGCCTAGCTTGGCAATTTGGAAGATTTGAAAATTGTCCTTGTTTGTACCCAAAGGAGATTTCATTTTGCTCTTGCTTTTGTAGAAGTATAGCATGAAAACTCTGAGGATAGCAGCTGCCTTCATTTAGATGATGTGATTTAATCTTCAGCTCAAGCTGAATCTAATAAATACACACTAGAAACTCATCCAAATGGAAAAATGCCCTGATTCTTCTTCCTTATGGAGAACAGATCTTTCCAAGGTCAGGAAGAGGTGGGCTGAAGAGGAGGCAGGGAGCATCTGCACTGAGGAGCCACGGGGGGATCATTTTCAAACCAAGCAATGGCACTATAGGCCCTGTGGTAGCTACAGGCCTGAAATACAAGGAGGTTGGATCCCATGGCAGCAGAGGAAGAGCTGGAGCCTCTGGCTGCTGGGCTGAACACATGGAAAGAGGGGAGGGGTAACAGTTCTAGCGCCCAAGGGTCCATCCCCTGAAAGCTAGGCAAACTGGGCCCTGTGTGTGAAAATATGTCATTAAGTTTGGATGTGGGGGAGACATGGGAAGAAAGCATAGCACCACACTAATTAGCTTTCTTGGTCACAAGTCAGAGGGAATTGCATACTTAGCTCACCTCCTCCACTCTAAAGATATTGTCGAGACTCTGAAATCACAACAGCTAGAGTCCTGTATTATGGGACATGAAGAACAAAGAAGCCTCAGATACACCATCTCTGAGTCAAGATGCCTACTGGGGCATATCAATTTAAGAGATGAAATTTGGTTCTACTGGTTATTTATTACGACCTATAAGCCAGTGATAACATCCCGTTGAGCCTGAAATGGGTGGTTTTTTAAAAGTAATTATTTTATTTAATTGCCTCCCAAATGCTGTCCCTTTCCCAGTTACCCCCCCCCCCCCCGAGTTCTTCGTAAATGTAAACAGTAATCTGGTGTGTATTTGGTTTTAACCTTATGTTAGTCCCCAAAAACTGCACAGAGAAACCAAGCTTTATTTATTTATTTTATTTAAAATGGGCATGGTGATGACATTTTAAAGGTTTGGAAGTCAGCAAGGTCTAGTAGCACATACATTTCGTGCCAGCACATAGGAGACAGCAGGCAGATCTATCTCTGTGAGTTCAAGGACAGCCTAAGCTACGTGGTGAGAATGGAAGTGGTCAGAGAAGGACAGAAGAGCTAGCCTATATACTACTCTTGTATGCCTAATGACCACAGTCACTGACCTCTAGTTATCTTCTGAAGGAGAGTAGTTCCTGAAGGTTGAGCTATGCAAAGCCGGTTTGTGCTTGCCTCTAGAGCCAAGTGCCTGGCAGCAGGTGTTCAAGAGTCGCTGAATGAAGGAACTGTCCTCCTCATTGTTAATGCCATCAGATGAACTGAGATCTCCGTCTTCTTTTCTTGCTGGCTCCTCCTAGCAGAGGCCAACGCTGAGTGCATTTCGCAAAACGCGTCTTGCATCCATCCCATGAGACAGTCAGGAAACGGGTAGGGAATACCTTTGCTCCCTACAGACGATCAGTGTGGGCCTCATAGCTCTTGCCTTCATCATTCCTTCAGCACGTTAATCAAGATGGTTTCTAGGAAACCAGTGGATTCCCACAGGACCTAAATTCATTATTGAAAGCTCTGAGATCTGTTGTCCTGGATCAGATTTCTGGTTTTGAAGAAATGTTGTCGTAGGAGACACAGAGAATGTCACGTAGCTTTACTGTCCAGACCTCTCCTTGTTTGTTTGTTTGTTTGTTTGTTTGTTTGTTTTCATGACTTGCTCCGTCTTTTTGGTAGTTGCTGTTTCTGGTGTTTGTTCGTTTGTTTGTTGTTGTTCTTCTTCTTCTTCACACAGACTGGGAGGCTCAAGTGTTTATTTCACAGTTGTTTTTTTCTAAGTCAGGGTCTCCCTATGTAGCTATGGCTGGTCTTGAACTAACAACTTGTTTTTCTTTCTTAGTATTCAGATCTTCACAGTTGAAAGGGTTGCTCCTGGACTAGGATGGCACTCCAGGGCTTCTCCAAAAAACGTTACTGAAAGGTATTTTGGGTACCATCAGGGGTACACTTGAGCATTTGTAGGCTCTGGTTTTTCCTATACTTGGCTCTTCTAATCTTAAACCAACGGTGCACTTCAGATTCATTCATATACAGGTTCCTTGCAAGATTCTTCTTCCTGATCACATCAGGGTACTGAACTTCCTGAAAAGCTTTCTCCAGGTTGCTCAGCTGCCAGGGTGTGAGACCTCTGCGTATCCGTGGTCGAGTGCGCCGGGGCTGGGGCTGGGGAACTCTGGCAACTAAGTTCTCCCAGCTCCCCAAGTGTAGCTGTCTCAGACTTTGATGGCTCCCTTGACTCGAGAAGGCGACGGCACCACCTAAGTCGAAGAGGTTCTTATCACCCAGGATGCGCTGATACTCGGGGTTGTCCTCGAAGCCTAGAGCACATTCACTGAAAACGTAGTTCTCTTCTGCAGCTCCTACCTCTTGTTCATCCTCGATTTCCACCTCAATCTCAGGCTCCTCCATGTTGTAGAAATTGGGCATATCGTTACGGTACATGAGTCCCTGGTCTTGAACTCTAGAAGTAGCCTTGCCTTCACAAATAAGGACGTATGGTCAGCGTAGTCCAACAGTCAGTGTCTGTCTTACTCTGAAGAAACTGACAATCCCGGAGTTGCTCAGTACACGAAGAAGTTGGACTTCTCCACAGTCTCAATCTGGCTCAGAAGGCTGAAGGGAATTCCGTTGTGCTATTCTCTGCAGTCTTCTGTCGTTGAAATTGCAAAGAACTTGGTCCTCTTTCAGTGAAGGAGCGGTGACCAACAGGACAAGGTAACTTGCCGGCAAGACCGAAGACAAGTGGCCGAAAAACAAAATTTCCTTCTATCGCGTCCTTTTATCTGGGTTGCGGCCAATAGGCGCCGCCCACATTTAGGGAGGGTCTTAGTAGCGCACGCCTTTAATCCGTGCATTCCAGAGGATCTCTTTAAATTCATTGGGGACCAGTATAGTGTGGTGGCGCACGCCTTTAATCCCAGCACTTGGGAGGCAGAGGCAGGCGGATTTCTGAGTTTGAGGCCAGCCTGGTTTACAGAGTGAGTTCCAGGACAGCCAGGGCTACACAGAGAAACCCTGTCTCGAAAAACCAAAAAAAAAAAAAAAAAAAAAAAAAGTTTCAGACCAGTCAGAGCTAGTTAGTAAGATGCAATCTCAGAAAGGGTATGGGGGTGGGGGTGGGGGTGAGAAGAGATAGAGGTAAGGGAGGAGGTGGAGGGACAGAGAGGGGAGGGAGAAAGGAGGAGAGAGAGAGAGAGACAGAGAGTCAGACACAGAGAAAGAAATGCATGGACTTGCTCAGGAATTTGTTTTTGTTGATTCCAGATGCAATTAAAAGGACAACCAAGACCATAGGGACAGAAGACTTAGCAGGTCACTTCTAGACATCCCTGTCTTCACTTCATAACTAAATAAACATCTAAGTTGAAGTTGCTGCCTCAAAATTAAAAACAAGTGGAGAAGACATCAGGTAAACTGTAAACAAAAGCTATACATTTAGTAACATGATTTAAGGTGACATTAATCTGAAGATTCTTTTTTCGTTTGGTTGGGCTTTGGTTTTCTGAAACAGGGTCTTACTATATAGCTTTGGCTGTCCTGGAACTCACAGTTCTTACCTTTCTTCTGCCTCCTTAGTGCTGAGATTAAAGGTATGCACAACTACCTAACGTGGAAAATTCAGACTTGTTTTTGTGTTTTGTTTTGATTTTGAGACAGCCTTTTTCTTAGTCCTGGGTGCCCTTACACTGGATTTGTAGGCCAGGCTGGCCTCAAACTCAGAGAACCTACTGCCTCTGCCTCCAGAGTGCTGGGATTAAAGGATTTGCCACCACTGCCTGGCTGAAGACTAATTCTTTAAGAACTGAGACACACTGCTTCCAGCCAGGAATACAAAGCTTGCTACCACATCGAATTGCCTTGAACATTTGATGATCCTCCTTTCTCTGCAGACCCAATGTTGGAATTAAAGTGTGAGCCCAGAGCTGTAAGCGTTTTGAGCATAGGTTTTGTCTTTAGCAATGTGTTTATGGCAGAGTCATGAACACTTGGGGCATTCAATGGGGGAGATGCAGACCCACGCTCACACAGAACGCTCACTCCACCTGTTTACCTGGGCAATGATATCTCCATTCTCGGCATGAACTTGAGCAATGGCTCCCAGCTCTCCCAGGCAGGTGAAGATCTCATAGAGCTAAAAACAGAAATGAACAGCATCCCAGCATCCTTTAGCAGTGTGACATAAAGGCCAGTTACTAAAACCAGGACAGAAACTGTCCCAGAACAGAGAAGAATGTAGTCCAAAGACATCTTAGGAGGCTTCGTCTCTATAAAAGATTTGTCAGGACTTACATACAGTCCAGACCAATATCTAAGAAGCCTTCTCTTGGGCATCCGGATCTAATGGAGTCGTTTTCCATTGAACTTAGACATGGTATCAGAATTCTTTTCAACAAGTGCTCCAAAGGCCCCCAAGAGCCTGGTCAAAGCTCATATGCATATTCAAGCTCTTACTCTGAGCCTTTCAAGACAAAATGACTCTTACTCCCCAACAGGAAGTTAAGAGCACTAATTTCTTGCATTTCCCATGATTGTTTCAGATCCACCAAAACTCATGCACATCCATAATTTCCTAGGAAAAGGCGAACTGATACAAATATGACAGCCACGCTGATACAACTGGCAGGAAGCCCACCTGATTCTTTAAGGCAGAGAACTCCACATTCTCCCCAGGTTTATGAGAGGTTTGGAGACAACAGCTTTCCCTTACTCAAGCACCTCTCTGCTTTGCCGTAGGCACCCAACCCATCACCTTCTTTAAAATGCAGTATGGACTGCAAGGGCTTCAACATACAACCTAGCACAGTGGCCTTGCACAGTAACCACAATGACTCAGGTCCCAGTGGCCAAGGTCCTCAGCAACAATAGGGACCCATGCAGACCATCCATATCCCACAGCCGAATGGATTGTTACCTCGGTGTTGGAGACTTGATATAAATCCTTGTAGGCCATGTAAACCATGAAAGAGTTAACGCCTGTCAGACAAGGAGAGGGAAAAAAAGTCAGGAAAAAGACAACATTAATTATCACCACCACCTTCTCAGGTCTATCGGGCAGACTCAGGCCCTGAGCACATGGCTCGGGTGCCTACCCAGTAGAAGTGAAGACATTTGGAATGCTTTTATCTTATCATGCCCTTTCTTGTCCTGTAAAATCCCCAGTTTGTATAAGTAGTGTCTTGGCAGAATGGTGTCTCCTTCTGCATCTTTTGCTAACCCTAATTCCCAGCACTGCAGAGTTTAGAAGATCAATGATTAATATGATTTGGGGAAGCAGATACCGGAAGTTGCACTACCATACCAGCTGTGCACAGACCCTAGGGGTAATAGCACCTGAATGTCCCACCACACCACAATCACCTGCCGGTGCTTACCTTCCAGGCTTCTGTTTCCTCCCCCTGTAAATTGGAAAATAACTCCCACCTCATTGCGAAGTAGTTCACCATTAAAGGAGCCAATGATTTAAAGGCTTTTAGTCCCTGTGAGGCAAGCATATGGTCTCCACGGGGTGGGTTTATTTCACTATTTGGTGAATGACTGTTATATATTAAGCTGCAGGCTGATGTGTCTAAGAGTAGAAAGAGGGTAATAAAACTAACCTTAAAATCTACTTCTGGGCTAGACCTGGTGAAGGGACAAGCTTCTAATCCTATTATTGGGGAGGCTGAGGCAGGAAGATTGCTATGAATTTTCCTTTCTATCCCTTGGTGCACTCATGAGTTTTGCCAGTCAGCTGGGCTACATAAAAAGTATCTGGCCAGCCAAAAAGGCTTTGTATCAAAATAAAATAAAATAAAAGTCAAATCCCCCAAAATCCTGTATCCTCCCTTAAAATCCGTTTCTAAGTTGTAGAAGGTATGAACTTACATGTTGTGTTATAATCTGTCATCGAAACTATACTTTTGAATACACACGTGTACACATGCATTCACACATACATAGCATACATGCACAGTTTTTCTAAGCATACTGCTTTCCCTCCATTCTCTACAATTTGTTTAAAGGGTAAGGCAGGTGATGGTGGCACATGACTTTAATCACCACTCAGAAGGCAAAGGCAGGCAAAACTGTGAGTCCAAGGTCAGCCTGGTCTATAGAGCAAGATCCAGGACAGCCGAGGCTACACAGAGAAATCTTGTCTCGGAAAGAAAAAAATCTAGTTTTTCATCTAAAAATACCATGACTTTTATCATAAAGGGATGCAGACTATATACTCAGTGTGGTGGTTTGGGTTGGAATGTTCCCCATAGGCTCAATTATTTGAACGGTCACTAGGGAGTGACAATACTTGACAGGGATTAAGGTTGTTGGGTTTAGTATGGCCTGTTGGAGGAAATTTGTCACTGGGGGTGGGGTTTGGAGTTTCAAATGCTCAAGCAAGACTCAGTGTCTTTCTCTCTTCCTGCTACCTACTGACCCAAACATCTAACTCAGCCTCTGTCCCCACGTCTGCCTCTGTGGCGCCATGCTTCCCAGCATGGTGATAAGGGAGTGAACCTCTGAAACGGTAAGCTAGCCTCAATGAAAGGTTTCATTTTGATAAGAGTTGCTGTGGTCATGGCGTCTTCACAGCAAAAGGACATTGACTAAGACACTCAGTTTGAAGAATGACTCTTTCACACAGCACTAAATTTCAAATGTAGAAACAAAAAATAGGTATAAAACCTGGCATCAGTGAATTAGCAGAGTGGACAGAGCGATTTGTGCTTTGAATCTGTGTCTTGTACTTTCATACCTAAATCATCAGCATTATACAAAAAGATCTGATTTTCACCCAAAATAAATAAGTAGGTGGGATGGTGGAACAGAAAATCATTTTGACGAAAGGAAAATGATTTTGGTTTAACCATTAGGGTCAGCTTAGCCCACAGTCTCCCCAGCCAAAAGTGGATTATAGTTCAAGAATGTCCCTACTCAGCGTGGGTAAGTTCAGGGCAGTTTTCCACACTATTCCCACTTCCAGAAGCCTCCAAGTCACCCTTGGAATGACCCAGGTTCCGTGTTCCTTGTAAAGCCACTGAATTTTCTACTGCAGTTAAGATGCTCTGTGTGACAGCCAACAGAGAAGGAGGGTGGGGCTAATTTCGTGTTTTGTGTTCTCAAGGATTGGGCAGGATTTATGGGGTGCAGCAAGGGATAGAAAGGGATCCTCTGAGGGAGCAGCCTCCCCCTGCAACACAGACACACGATGTTTCCCTGAAGGTTCTGCACAGTGGCCAGACCGTTCTTGTGCTTTGAAGCATCTGATCTGCTGCCTTTCCTTCGGCTGCTTTCCTTCTAAGCATCTAAGGTGATAATAGAACCAAAATCATCATTGCAATGAGAGGCCCCCCTGCCAAATACACACACACACACACACACACACACACACACACACACTGCATTTTTTCACTACTAACTGTAGAATCAATCTAACCTTGCTCCTGGCATGTCTTAGACTTTCTTAAGAATGTGTCATTATTATATAATTTTAACATTTTGGTCTTATAAAATTGATCGAGGTTAGAAACCTTTGCTCTCAGATTTGTTAAGAATGTGACCTCAAGAAGGGTTATTCACCTTGCCTCAGTTTCTTCCTTTGCAAAACTGGCAGTAATACATTGTGTTGGTTAGTTTTATGTCAATTTGATTCAAGCTAGGGTCATTTTGGAAGAAGGAACCCCAGCTGAGAAAATGTTTCCACCTGTTGGCAAGCTTGTACTACATTTTCTTGATTGATGGCTGATGTGAGAAGATCTAACTCACTGTGGACAGGGCCATCCCTGGGATGGCAGTCTTAGATGCTATAAGAAGCAGACTGAGCAAGCCATGAGGAGCAAGCCAGGAAGAGGTTCTTCTTCAAGCTCTGTACTTTAATTCCTACCTCCAGGATCCTATGCAGTTTGAGTTCATGTCCTGACTCCCTTCAGTGATGGGCTACCAGCTGTAAGATGAAGTAAACCCTTTCTTCCTCGAGTTGCTTTTTGTCATGGTGTTTAATCATAGCAATAAGAACCTAAGATACCCATGGAGGTAAAAAGCATCGTCTTTGTGTAGATCTATTGCCTGTTGAATGTCATCCTAGCGAGTTATTCTGACACTCTGTTTTTCCAGCTGAGAAGTGACTAACAATATTTATCCCATGAAGATCCTACGTGTAGGACCCTACATGTAAAGTTGTATAAATATAAAATGCCTGGAACAAAGTAAAAGCCCCTCATACAGCCCTCATGCTTAAGGCACCAGACTCCAAACTAGAGGAGTGACTTATGTAAGTGGGATCCTGAGGGAAACACAGACAGGGCAGCAGCGAGACGGGGCTGGAGAGCTTGCTTTGGCTCACCTTTTTCCTTGCTGAGGTTCTGCACCTCCTGCTTGACGCTGTCATTCCAGTGGGTGATGTCCACATGCAAAGCGTAGTCACAGCAGCTCTTCCCATCAGCCCACTCACGCCACTTTTCATAGGCCTCAGTTAGGCTAGACTCAGGTTCAGGTACCACATGGTCAACTGAAAGACAGAGGGCAAAATGGGTGACTCAGAAACAGCATGCTCTCCCTGCCCCCTCTCCTGCACCTTCTGCTTACCTAACTCTGGGACTTGGAACGAATTACTAGCTTTCTGAAGCTTCAGTTTTTTCTTTTTAAAAATGGGTGTTAAGTAGATGGGGAACATGTTATGATAGTATTTTCCATCTGAGTTTGCCATATGACTAAGTGAAAACTGCATATATAAGGTGCTTCACTGATACCTGG
Source organism: Uromys caudimaculatus (assembly GCA_028551405.1). NCBI lineage: Eukaryota > Metazoa > Chordata > Mammalia > Rodentia > Muridae > Uromys > Uromys caudimaculatus. Next base: position 29,724,111 of record CM052715.1, read on the forward strand.
TGCATACTAAGTGTTCAGTAAGTGTTAGTACCTCATGACTACCTGCTATTTATGTTGTGACTACTGGCTCTGAGTCACTATTAATGACCAAAGTTATGTTCTCTTCCCTAGATAGAAGAAGTTCTAGATGTATAGCAAGCATGGATAACCAAAGCCTACATACTTGCTAACAAGAATTGGTTTCTCTGAATTCAAACCCACTTTTCTCTGCAACCATGGATGATACATATTTTTAAATAATTGTGGGTGTATCTGTATCTGTCTGAGTCAGCTGCTGGGTGGAGCCTCTCAGAGGACAGGCTTACTAGACCCCTGTCTCAAGCATACCAGAGTATCATTAATAGTGTTGGAGATTGGTGCTCGCCCATGGGATGGGTCTTAAGTTGGGCCGGTTATTGGCTGGCCTTTCCCTCAGTCTCTGCTCCATCCCCTGTCACTGCATTTCTTGTAGACAGGATAAATTTGGGGTCTATAGTTTGGTGAATGGGTTGGTGTCCCTAACGCTCTATTGAAAGGACTGTGGGAGCAGGTGACCAGGAGGGGGGCAGTGAGCAGGGTATAAGGTGAGGGGCATGGTAGTAATCCCAACACTTGGGAGGCTCTCTGGGAGCTCAAAACCAGCCTAGCCTACACAGCAAGATTCTATCTCAAAACAAAACAACAAAACAAAACACACCATGCCTAAATTAAGATAAGTAATACTAAATAAAATTATATTTTTATATTTAAAAATAATAATTGTGGTTGTTATACTAAGGATTAGGCAAAAGCTCCACTCTCAACCATGTTCCATCGGGTAGCTGAGGTAAAGTGTGAAATTGGTTCAACCTTTGGGAGAATGACATTGAGATATGTATCAGAAATCTGGACATTTCCCAGCCAGACTCTATTTATTCTCATGCCTAAGCCTCGTACCTAGGAAAATAAGCTGTAGCTGTCAGCAGCATTTAGTATCTAGAGTATATATTGATGCATTTATGAAAATGAAAAACCGGAAGTGTCAGAAGTGGAAAAAAAAATTGAGAAGTTTAGTTAAAAACATAGAGACAGTTTCACAGAGTGACGAGAGACATCTATTTTAAAAGCTATGGTAGAATGTAAGTAAATGACTGACTGGAGTGACACTCAAGATCCACCACTTAGTGAAAAAACTCACAGCTTTAAATATGGCCCAGATACTAGGATCCCCTGTGAAATTGGAAACCGAGTAGTAACAAACTCTAATAGTGAAGTAAGGTGATATGGATCCTTTGCTTTGTGTGCATCTGGCATTTCTAAGTTGTCAATGAAGGGCAAAAATGCTTCTATGGCTCCTTGTAAGCTTTATTCTTCACCTAAACCTCTCGTCTGCTCTCTGTTCCTTTGCTAATGTAGAAGACCAAGTAGACAGGACTTTACAAGCATGCAAAACAGGCCCAATTCCTGGTCCAGATGGCAGCCAGCCAAACCAAAGCAAGACCATGTATTTCCTCTGTCAACAGAGCCGAAGTGCACTGATCGGAAAATATAATGCATCCAGCTACATTACTAATGTCTTCAAGGACACTAGGGCTTTCTTGGGCAGACAGCTGCTGAGAAGTCAGCTGGCTTCCTACTATCAGTAGGGGGAAAAGGCTCAGGCCTCCCTGAACCACACCTTTTATGGCCTTGCTAAAGTTGAACCCTGCTAGTGGTTCAGTCAAAAGGAAGGTCAAGACAGACTGTAATTCTGGCTCAGGCTGCTCTGTGCCTGTGGGTAGAAGAATAGGCTGTTAAGTAAATAGTGTTCTGTCTCCTGAGTTTGAGGTTAGCTCTGGGTCAGTACCCAATTCATTAGATTCCTTGGAACAGGAAGGATTGCCTGAAATATTATCAGTTCTGTATACCAATAACATGCAATTTCCCAAGTTTCTCTGGAATTAGTAGTTACCAGAAGCAAAACAAAAGAAAAATAAAGGAAACCACTCACAGCTTTCCTAATCTTAAAGATACAAATTGGTCAAAATATAGCAAAGACCCAATAGCACTAAATCCACTGAAACCCACTAATCTCCCAAGAACTGCCAGTCTCAATGATCATTCTTTCGGACTTGGCTTTCTCTTGGTTGTTTTCAGTGTCAATAAACTCATGGACCTCCTTTGTGTAATTGCAGGAAGTTGGCAGATTTCCTGTTTTTCCCACATCCAGGCACATAGGTTCCATGAAGCAAATTAAGAGAAGTGGGTCTAGTTTCAGTATTTTCAGAAGACAGGTGTTCGACCCCTTTGTCAAACACACAGGGCTGGTGAGGACTTACTGATCATGGTGGTGCCTCCCGCTAAGGCAGCCTTTGTCCCTTGGAAGAAATCGTCCACAGTGGTCATTCCCTTGTAAGGCATCTGGAAGTGGGTATGGACGTCAATGCCTCCAGGGACCACCATCTTCCCATTGGCCTCGATGGTCTTCACACCTCCAGGGACAATCAGATTGTCCCCAATTTGCCTGGGGAGACATTGGAACAACTGGCAACGAAATGGAGCAACTCTCAAGGCAAGCATAGGGTATAAGGACTTTAGACCTTGGGGTCTTCAAAGTCACCAGCCCTTCAGCCTTTAAACAAAGACAGATAGCTGTGTATACAAAACTATTGACACAAAATCACCTGCATGGGACTACGTGTTATGGTTTTGTACTGAAATCTATAGATTGCCAATGTCTAGAACACAGCGCATGACTAATATTTTTGCATAACTCTTTTCATTATTTCTTTCATTTTGTTTTTTTTTTCTCTCTCTAATGTGGGATGACACTGGAAGAAGCAAAGAGGAGTGTGAAATAAATGACTGTTAGGCACAACAGAAGATAATGACTTGGAACAACAACAGGTATGGGAACTTAGTCATCTTCTAAGCAGGTTCTCTGTGCCCTAATCAAAGGCTTCTGCTTGAGTCACCACCCACCTCAAGTTTCTCTTTCTTACTCCACCATTCCCTGATCAGCTAATGGCGTCTTGTTGCAGATGCACAAGAACAGAGTCAAGCATGCAACTCTCTCTCACCCCCACTGCTTTTGTATGGTCAGTATTTCAATAGAGGCTTCAGACAAAGAAGGATGATTGTGGAGACCCAGAAAGCTTCAGAGCATCCCAGGAAAGAGTGGGGGAAGAAGCTGGGTGAGCAATTAAATGAGAGTTTCAAACGTGCATCTCACAAGAATGTGATAACTATTCCCCACAAGGCTATTTGCAGGTCACTGGTTACAACATTGCCAGATTTTTAATTTTATTTTTAACTTTATTATTTTAGCTTTGATCTAAGCATCTGGCCAAGCTTGTCCCCCATAGTATACCTAGAATTCACAGTTTATACTAACACTAAGTATCTCTTACCTTGGGCACATGTGTGCCCCACTATTTGTGGTGTGAATACTTTCCCTTCTGTACACAGCCCAAAAAATTCTCTTGGGGTAGTAAAAAGTCCACCACTGACCAGCAAACTGTAGGTTCACAGCTAATGTGTTCCTGACATGTCTAAGAGTTTAGCTTCACCGCATCACCATGGGGGCCATTCCAGGGCCACCACAATTCAAAACACACTGTGAGGGAAAAAAATGCAGCCTCTGACTGTAATTCTCTTTTATTCCAGATAGTGCCCAGTCCTGTTCTTGTTTTTCTTAGTTTTTCCTCCAGGAGAAATTGAAAATCAAGAGGATGAAGAACTGACGGACCCATGTGGTGTGTGTTTCTATACTTTCCCACTCATTTTTGTAACTAGTGTAATATCCTATCTGAAGTATGCTTCATCCACTTTTCCCCAACACACTGAGACTACAGCGATCTCTAACATCTCAGCTTCTACCTTCTCTTGTAATCATTTTTTCTGCGGGCAGCCATGACTAACCTGTGTAGGTGTGCTACAGATAGAGGCTACCAGGATTCAGTCTTGGCTGTGCTAGCTGCCAATCATGGCCAACTTTCTATTTAATCTCACCATTCCCCAATTCTTTTGGTTGTAAAATGTAATAATTCCCCAATAGAGATTTGTAGATTAAAAGTTAATCCCTGCTAAGTCCACAAAATACTATTAAGCATATTAGAGATCAATAAACATCAGCTGTTTTAATTAATGATTGCTCTCTCTAAATTTCATCTAGCCTACCATTTGGTTCTTGATAATGCCTGATAATGCTGGATCCTCTGGTCTTTTAAAAGACTATAAGGTCCCAAGGACTGAGGAACGCTGTCTTGAGCATGCAATGCCCACTGTAAAATGTGACATAGCAAGTGTCCACCACCTTACATAAATGCTTTGCCATTAGCAAGTAGCCTTGCTAACAAGATGAATTGGGTTCTCTAGACAAATACGACATCTTATTAATATGATGGTATAGCGTGCTGTTCACCATGTTGATCAAATCCTGTTCTGAAATTCATTATTTAAAAAACTGATACATAAACATTAACTGCCTATGCTTCTTCAGTAGCAAGTGATTTTACCAAGAAATTGTAGATTCCCCATGAACATATTTGGAAAATCGGCCCAAAATGTATGCCCTATTTGTGACTGCTCTTTTAAACCTTACCATTTTGTTAAGTTTACTTTTAAGGATTTTCTCTAATGTAAAGCCTTACAGATAAAAAAGTCTGTGAATGCCCTGATTTCACCTTAGAACCTATTACATATGCCTTGATATTTTCAGGATGCTATCACTCATGCACGATTCTCAACATCCCTAAGGACAGGCGTCACATCCTCCAGTTGTCTATGACCCATGACAGTCCCTTGAATACAATTAGAATAAATCCTCAGAAGTTATTCTTTTGACCAAATTCAGAGTTTTCACTTTATGAAACTGAAGCCTCTTTCTCAGCAGAAATGGAGTAGAAAAGAAGTAGAAGGTTTCATGTACGTACTTTATTAAGCCATCTTCCATGTAAATATCAGCATAAAAGGACTGGTCATCATTGACGATTCTCCCTCCCTTGATTAGAAGACGATCGCTCTGGAAAAGAAGGCAGACATGAGTCATAATGACAGGACCTCAGGGAAGAGTATGTTGCCAGGGTCTTCTCAACTCAACTGCTGGAGACATCTAGCAGGAGCACAGTTGGTAAATGAGCTCTGTGTGCTCAGTGCATTACACATTTGAATGTGCTGTATTTGTTGGGAACCCAGTTCTAATTCAAACTAATCCAGTGCTTCGCTTCCCGTAGCTGCAAGCTGTCATTGTCATAGGCCTTCAAGAATATTTATATTACCTATATTGTCTTAATGAAACACTCAGTTCATGTTAGTTACATCACAATTTTGTTAGCTGATGAACCTGCAAAGTGTAAGAGAACCATTGTTGGAAAAAAGACAAAAAATGACTGTACTTATTTAACATGGGAGGGGGAAGAAAGTATGATTAAGATTTGCTTCATTATATTCAGTATCTCTCAATCCTCTTAATGCATTTTCTTTTTTTCTTTTTTAATATCTACGATGTGTAGTATTGAGTTTCATAAGAACATTTTCATACAACTATATGATGCACTTTGACTATGAATGAATACACATTTTTATTGCTTTAATCATGAGAAAAATAAACTTTCTTTTAAAAAAACATGCAACTTAGATGAAATTTAAGAGTGATCCAATGTGGAAAAATGAAAATATGCTCTGTAGTTGGTCATGAAATACATATATATGTTCGGTATGTCAGAGGGATGTAAATCAGGGTCAGTACTGCAGATCACAGATTGCACTGATTGAAAGGAGATGAGTACCAGGTTATGAGCTGTGCCTTGGTTGAGCCATGGACTTAAAAAATATTCCCGGAAGACTGGCTGAACAGAGCTATGGCATGGATAAAGACGATCATTTGATTGGATTTGTTGAAAAATTCAACTGACAGACCTTCATTTCACTTCATCCATTCATTCATCTGTCTGTCCATTCATCCATCCATGTCTCTGTCCATCCAGCCATCTGACCACTAGCTCCCCACTGATTTAGCAAATAACTATTTACTATCAAATAGATGGGGAACATGGAGTTGTATAAAACACTCAGGAGGTTACTGCCTTCATGGAACATAACGGGGGAGTTTAGTAACAAAGAGCTGATATAAAACAATGTAGAACTGGATTCAGTGTCATAGGACACAGGGAAGTGTGATTAGTTCATATACAAACTATGAAGGGTCTAGTAAGGGGAAGGAAATCTACATGGGGTGGCAATAGAGAATTTTTGCAGAAGGACAACATATATTGAGGCCTCAAGGTAGAGGAAATACTTGTTTCTTTGAAAAGCTGAGGAAAGTCGATCTGCAAAAGCTTCATGTTTGAGGAGGTGAGTGGAAACAAGATAAAGTTAGGGAGGCAGGGTGGTTACTCATCCCGGAATTGTTAAGTGTTTAAGTTTGAATGAAAAGACACTGAGACATGTAGGGCAATTATAAGCAGAGGGATGAGGATAATGTGGAAAATGCAGTTTTACATCTCAGTATTCAAAGATGGTACTCATCTTCACTACACAGAGCTTAGGGTATAGACCAGGCTAAAGGTCAGAACCATGTAACTCTACCGTCACTGTAATGTTCCTTCCCTGTTCCCTGTTGGAGAATACAGCTTTCAAATAGGAGAGAGGTTCAGAGAAGAAAGTCCAGATTCAGTAATGCAAGTTGTGATCATGACTAGAAAATGGGAGATGATGCTTGAGTCCCATGTGGGATACAAAAAATTACCTCTTAACTTCTGCTTCCAGGTGTTGCATGAGAATAAGAAGTTTCATCATGTCTTATCACCAGGGGAGCAGATTTTTCAAACACACAGATTAATTATTTAGAAAAACTCTACATGTGCAGCAAAGAAGCAACATGGAGGTCAAAAAGGAGGCCTCACCACACACGATCTATACACCTCTGTTGTTCTGGGTTCTGTCAGCATATCTGCCCTCATTCTGATCCTGCATTGCCCAGTATTTAGCTTAGTGCTAAGAGTATAAACATGGGATTTGAATTATATATTGGACTCCGTGGCCCTTGCAAATATGTCCTCAGTGCTTTTTTTCCAAGTTCATCTGGCATTTAAAACCCATCTTCTTTGCCACACTGCTAGCCCAAATAATGAACTTGCCTGACTCTAGAACAGATTTTACCAGCTTCTACTTCAATTAATTCTGCACTTCTCCAGAGGCTGACTTATTATCTCTGACCAGGCAGGCAGCTCTGTCCATGTTGGGAACACGTGTCTTTTGATCTTTCAGTCTTTATTCTCCAGAGCTATTATATGTTCATCAAATGAATGAAAGGCGGCTGAGACATGGACAAGGATTCTATTTTGTCAATGTAGATAGGATGAGGTAGAAAGGCTTGAATGAGGTATATGACTTGACTGTACTGACTGACTTTAAAAGAGGAAACCTGAGCTAGGGGTGGTAGTGCTTTTAATTCTAGAGCCAGGGAACAAGAGGCAGGTAGATCTCTGTGAACTCAAGACCATCCCAGTCTACATAGCAGCTTCCAGGCCAGCCAGATAAATATAGTAAGATTGTCTCAAAATAAATAAACGAATTTTAAAAATTTTATAATTTCAGCTTTTAACAATACTGCAAAATTATGAGAAGGCTCTGGGTCTATGCTTCTGAACTATGTACACATGAACAAATTATCCATGCCCAGTCCCTGCCCTTATCTACAAATCTGTATTTTATGAGTTCTACACATGACTTTAACATAGCCACCAGCTATGACACAGAGCACACCACCTGTAGCCAAGACACAGAGCAATACCAGAAGGAGGGAAAAAAGCCCAGTTCTGTATGTCAATGAGGGCAACATTTCCTGTAGAAGCTGCCTGAAGAAGTAATCATCACGGTTAACTACACAAGTTCATCCCCATACGGTAAGCCAGTTTTTGGAAAGGAGCCACATTCTACCTGAACTAACTTATGAAACAGGAATAACCTAAAGATCCTAAGTCCTGAACACTTTTCTGGTCAAGCAATGACAATCAGCACAAGGGTAATTGCTCTCTGGGTAGCCTTGATGTCCCACACAAGGAGAGCAGTAGTGGACCCAAGAAGAACACCACCCTTGGGGTCACATCACTGGGCACTCTTCAAATAGTAACTCGATAAACCAGTTCTGCCTTAATGAGGATGCATCTAAACAGAGTCCAAAGACAAGTGATAAACCTAGTATAGGGTTTTTTTGAGAGGTGGGGGGACAGCAGGGCCCCTGATCCATGGGTTATAAGAATTACTATTGATACTATTACTTGTTTTCATTCTGCAGAGCAGAAATATGAAAAGTTGAACCAACCGGTCACAAAAATATATGTTCCCTGGGGACTCTTCACCTTGCTGTCCATTTCTCTCACAGTGACCTACTTGGCTTACTTTATTCCCTTATACAACGGCTCCATCATGAAGAGAAGCCTAGGCAAACTATTCGACACTAAGAATTGGAAAGGCAATTATTGAGATTGATACCAAGGGACTGTATCAGGGCTGTAAAAAATGCAACTACTGGTCACCCCCAAACCAGGTATGACTAATTATCCTTGCACACACAAAACAGTGTTTGTTATGAGTTCATGGACTAGCCTCACAGATGTACATATGATAGAATCAAAACCCAACAATATGAACAAACCCACAAGGCAGTTACAGGTACAAGCAAATGGAGTGGTCCGAGTTTGGCACAACACTAATCCTCATCCCAGGCTACTGTACTAAAACTATTCACATCTCTGTCAAAGGCTCTTTGTGGCAGAGCTCTCTTCTTTGATTCTCAGTCTCAGTCGTGTGGTGTTTAAGCTGCTGACCAGTTCTCTGTGGTAGGTAACTTCATGAATCCATTAACTTTTAGCCTCTGCTTATAAATCAGTGCATTAGGCTTGCCCCTTATGGCCCAAAAGTGTTAATGTAGTTTATCAGGGAGTTGATTTATGATCCAGGGTAGTTAAGGCTTTTAAAGTGTGGTAAGAGTCTTACGTTTTTCTTTTACTGGGGTTTAGTAATGATTAGAGAAACTAAAAATTCTAAGTTTGTGAAAGGCATTGCAAATGAGAAAAGACAGAATGAGGGAGGGGAAGGAAGGAAAAAATAATATAAAACAAAATCTTTACCACTGCTAAGAACAGGAATGAATGGAGTGATGGCTAATTCAAACTAGATTAGAGAAAGAAAGGGCTAAGTCCGAAACTCAAGCCTAATGGACCTATTGATTGACAGCTTTCTCCTCTAGTCTTCAACATACAGAATGTCCTGTGCTGTCTCTGTCTAAAGCAATGAAGACATATCCAGTTGAAGCCAGAGCCTTTCTCACAACTCCTTTCCAGTCATTAGGTCAGCCAGAGAACACTACTTAACTCTGTGTGTTCTATACTCTGCTGACATCCCAGCTGCTCAGAATAAAGAGCTACAGGCGCAAGAAGAGAAAAGGAAAACTTAGGAAGAAGAATGAGTTTTCCAAAAGCAAGTCTCTTGTGACCTGGACTCAAATCACAAACAGACTCTGACCCTTTGTGGAGATTCATGATCCTTTTATGATGTAGATGAAGGCACAGGTGGTTATTTTAAATAAATTCCCATTTGGGCAATTAGATCGAACTTCCTAAAAAAATCTTCACCCTTAAGAAAAGATCAGGTTGGGTGAAGTAGATGGATGAAATCTTGATGTTCTTCCCCCAAGCAGCATCACTCGAGAGACAGAGGGAGAGAGAGAGAGAGAGAGAGAGAGAGAGAGAGAGAGAGAGAGAGAGAGAGAACCTAGTTCTCTAAGATGGTCCTGTTGATTCATGGATGGTGGGTGGGGATGGATTCAGAAAAGGGTAACAGTGAGGCTCTAAGCATTTAGAGTGCTCAGCCTGCCTCTGAATAAAATTCCTTTTGAGAGGCTTAACACTATCTGGGTTTGGACAAGTGACTTTACCTCTCTGGGTTTCCTGCACTTTGTCTGTAAAATAAGGACAATCATGTCACGTTCTTGTAATTCTGGTAAGGATCAGGGGAGAGGGGTACTCTGTTAAGTGCTAACCTCTGCTTGAACACTGAATTTCCAGTGCATGTGAGTAATTATAGTTCATATTATCATTCACACTGCAGAGCTCCTGTCATAAAGAAGAGTTGAACAAATACTTTTTAAATCAAAATATAACAAACTTTTCCATGTAGTGGATTTCAGAGTCTCTGGACCCCAGCTTGCTCTCAGCAGCTGTTCTTTCTTACCAAGGGCAGCCAGGCCTTCTCCTTCTACACCCACCCCCACAAGGCAAGTTCCCATGGTCCTTCCAGGTCATTCTTCCTCCACAAATAAGCCCTCATGAAAGGTAGGAATCTACTCCCTTTCAGCAGTCACTGGGAGTGGGTGGTGAGGTCTTGAAACTGGCCCACGCCCACGCTCTTCACCCAGCACATGGATCTGTTTCCAGTGCCCAGGGTGACAATCGTGACTTTGAACACAGAGAGAAAAAGCTCCACATGAAGATGGACTCTCAGGAGCAATGTAAGTTCTTAGCTCAGAGTCCTCCCTGAGATAGGACACAGTCTGACAGAGTAACCCATTCCAAACTCCTAAACTGGTACTGATAAAGGTCTCAAACCCACTTTCTTCCTCTTGTCATCTAAACACACAAAGGACCACTGAGGTTTGCTGGATGCACATGAACTTGAGAGACACATTTCTAAATATAGCCCACTATGCAGAGTACACGATATATGGAAAGCACTGCTTGCATTTATCATCTTGGGTTTGGCCCTGAATGGATAAAAGCGGAAAGAGAAGAAAAGGACCGAAGAAGGCAGTAGCTAACAGGGGTATGAACCAGGGCATGGTGGCTGCCCCAGGGACTAGAGCATCAAAGCCAGCCACGTGCATTCTTCTCTCGCCAGAACTTGGTGTCAAGCATTTTAAAGATGTAATTATCAAAGGGCTTGATGAGTGATGGGGTCTGTCCCAGGTCACAGTGGACAGGAGAATGAACTCTAGATGGCTCTTTAATCCCAGCTCTTTGATAACAGTCAATCTTCAATGGGAGTCTAGACATAAATAAACTCAAGTGGATAATCAGGCAGGGTAAAGAAGCCTGGAGGGAATGATGCTAGCACAGGACAGGAGGAGCCAGGAGAAATTTCCATTCTTGTAGGTCAGCTGGATCTTCAATGGTCAGAGTACTCATCTGCACCCCTCCTTCACGATGCTTCAAGATCCTCATCGAAACTATGCTTTCATCTACTTAATGTCATCCTTATATAATGCCTTTAATCCCCAAATAGTAAACCTAGGGATATATGCAATTAAAACACTCCAATTCCATCTCTAATCAGCTGCCTTAAAGAGTTCAAAAAGAAGACCTCAGTTGATTATTTCACTTCAAAATTGCTATAAATACTAAAATACCATTGCTGCACTGAAACACAGGCCAATCTTACACAGGTTACACGGACCGAGATGTACCAATAATAAATGTTAACATGGGCCAGCAAGAGCAGGACCCAAAGTTGAATGGAAGAGACTTCTCAGATATTAGGCAGCTCTTTAGAGAGTAAAGATTATGAGGGAATCACCTTATAGTCTGCTTGTGGGGACAAGGATAAGGAACAGAATAGGGAATAAGTATAGTTTATCAGAAAATAAGGTATTTCAAGCCAGAAAGGAGAAATGTGGTATAGCTTTCACTGGGTATTTAATTGGGGTAAAATGGAAAAAATTGTTCTCTGGACAATTCTCTAACTGCACTTTACAGGGCTGCCCAGAACTCAAAGGGCAGGGAAGCAAGGGCTGCATTTGCATCCTGGCCACTATATTGGTGAGTGGTTTTAGACAAGGAATGTAGTCTCTCCCTGTGCCTCTGACTGATGGCTGGGAGAAGTATATGTCTCTCTAAAAGCACATTCATAATCCACAGAGCACAGATCAGAATGCTTATGTCATGGGCATAAGAACTATCGGCGTAATGGAGGGATGGACACAGAGATGGCCTGTAAGTGGAAGCTTTCTAAGGATAACTGCAGAGTCTGTTCTATGACTTACACTTTATCGTTTTATTATGTAGATGTTGATGAAAGCTGTGTTGGTTAGTTTACTGTCCATTTGACACAATCTATCATCTGGGAAGCGGAGACCTTTAGTTGAGAAAAGGCCACCATCAGATTGGCCTGTAAGCAAGCCTGTGGGACATTTTCTTTGATTGATTGATTGATTGATTGATTGATTGATGATTGATGCAGGAGGGTCCACTTCATGGTGTGTGGTACCACGACTGGACTGGTGGTGCTGGGAGGTATAAGAAAGACTGCTGAACTTGAACCTCAAGGGAAAGAAAGTCATAAACAGCTTTCCTTCATGACTTCTGCTTCAATTCCTGCCCCAATTTCCCTCAATGATAGATTGTGATGTGGAAGCGTAAGCCAAATAAACCCTTTCCACCCCAAGATGCTTTTGGTCATGGTGTTTACCACAGCTGTAGAAGGCAAACTAGGACCAAAGCCAAATCCACAGAAAGTTAGCACAACAATAAATTAGCTGTTTTCACTATGCTAAACCATGCTTTCAGAGATACTGTGAAATCCAGGATGGACCCAAGAAAATCTAGAACTTTGATGGCCGACTTCATACCATCTGCTCTAGATTTTGCATTGTTCCTTGGATTTTGTGATGATTAATTTTGAGTGTCAACTTCATAATGTTGGAACAAACCTGGTGCGGTGGAAAGAAGCCCCACATGTCTGTCCCGAGCGCTGCAGCTCTGGGTGGGACAGGAGACATGTGGGAAGTGGCCGCACATCTTCCCACACAGTCCAACAGGCAGGTGGGGGCTGTGGAAAGCCTTTTCGAGCCCTGCCTGTGGGAGGGGGAGGGGGCCATTCTTGGGGAACTCATGGCAGCCGTCTCCGTGGGTTCTCTAGCCGAGGGGCACCACTGCAGGGTGCCGCAGACAGGCTAGCTAGAGCGCAGCTGGGATTCTTGCTGAGACTGGGTTTTGGCAGCTTGGGGAACCAGGCTAGCTGCTTAGGCTTGGGTGAATGGGTATCGTCTGGGAGCTCTGGGAAGCCCTCTGCGAGAGATTAGAGGTGGTTCCTTAATCGAGGGTCGGATCCCTTGCTTCCCACAGTGGGTCCAGATGAAGAGGCAGTTCATAATTCTAAGATGTTTATTGTCATCGTGTGGAGAGTGGCATGGATGGAATTGTACACCCCCCCCCCCAGCCTTTCTGGGAGAGGCGTGGCTAAGCCTCTAGGTGTCTCATTAACATGGGGATGGCTTGGGGCTGTGTGGCTATGCTACCTGAGGAAGGGTGGTACATGACTATGACTGGAGCCAAAAGCCTCCCAGAGGCATTGGCATAACATTTTCCAGTCCCTTGTGGATTGTTCCGTTGAGTCGCCCAGATTTTACACCTGTGCTCAACCGGGTGCCAGATTGCCTGTCACAGATCACTGCCCCACATCATAAGGTCCAGAGTCAACCGAAAGATACATCTGAGTGTGTCTTTGAGAATTACTAGAAAAGATCAACTGAAAGTTTAACTAAAAGGAAAAGGGCCTCTTTCAATGGGAAGAGAGGGAAGCACACTCTCGTGGACCACCCAGATATAAGGATGGCCAAGAAATGATTCAGTCTTGCTTGCCTGTCGGACTTTGTTTCTTGCGGGTGAATACATCCTAAGCTTCAACTGGACCCAGATTCTTCATGCTTCCAATGCAGACTAAAGAGCAGAGACTCTTTTGGAATTTCTCAGTCTTCAGCATGAGATTAAACAGTTGAGGGATCTGGCTTCATGAACTGAGCAGCTATGGGGGTTTCAGCCATTACCAAGTACAGATGGCCATTATTGGACAATCCAGCCCTTATTGGGTAAAAGCATTCTAGTACCACCCCTTTTATAACATACACACATTCTACTGCTTCTGTTCTAGAGAATCTCAAACCCACCCATGTACTATAGGTGATCTCTCTCTCTCTCTCTCTCTCTCTCTCTCTCTCTCTCTCTGTGTGTGTGTGTGTGTGCGCGCGCTAAGGAAGTTGGACTGAGCTGCTATTGAGCAGAATCCATGTCCTGTCAGCATTTTGCCTATGTCATCAGGAAATGAACACAAAAATCCATTCTTGGCCTTGATTCTAAAGACAAACAAACTGAATAATTCAGTACTGAAACACAGGCTTCCATAACAATTAGCCAGGGTGTCAGGTATAGGCAAAAACGAAACAATAATTAAGGTAACTCCGGAGCACAAATACAATTGCGGAGTAAAAACAAAAAAGGATAAGACTAGAAAGAGTAAAAGTGAGTGCCAGCAGATAAGAGTGCGGGGCTGAGCTGGTGAAAGTGGCACACCGAGGCTCTCCATGGTTGGGAAACTCTCTGGAGGAACGCTGCAATGGCGGTACACAAACAATGTCTGTCTGTTGTCAGGCATTCTGCAAAGGAAGAGACTCCAGACAGAAACTGGACTGCTATCAACTATCAACAATGGTATGGGGGGGGGGAGAAGGATGGAGAGAGATGGAGGGGAGAGAAAGGGGGAAGGGAGAGAGAGAGAGAGAGAGAGAGAGAGAGAGAGAGAGAGAGAGAGAGAGATATCTTGTTTTGCAGAGATCAAAAAACTCACATGGGCTTTGTCTGACATGAGCCTGAATTGCTGATTTGAACACACAGGTGTGGTCAGAACAAATTCTGATCAGAGTAAGGAAGTACTACTTCATAACAGTATTGATTACTGTGATTTACAACTTTTACTTGAAGTTTGTTAGATGTTGAAATGGTCCTGAGTTTATATACTTTTGTTCAAGAAAACCTCAATAAAATGCTGACTTCCATGCCTTCCTCAGCCCCATGAATGATGGGGGTGAACTCACAGTCTGACATCACATAGCTAGCCAGTGGAGAATCAGTTTCCAATGTAAGAAATGTGTTCTAGTGGGGAACTGAGGCCCTGCTGTGGATGCCTGTTACCAAGAATATTCAAACAACGGCCAGAGATGGGAGGCAAACACTTGGGGGATTCAGGTTTCATTGTGTGAATAATAGAAAATTCTTAGAAACCATTTCTTAATGGTTTGAAATTTAATCCCAGACTTAAAAAGATGTAAAAAGAATTAGGTTGACAGAATGATTATGCTGGAGATAAAGAAACTACCAGGAAAATAGCAGCCAGAGGGGGAGAAAAGGACTGTCTAGAGGTCACCTTACCACTCAGGGAAAGAGCAGGAAATAGAAGGTAACACTGACCTTGAGTTATTAAGCAGAGTTTAATGATGGGATTATCTGACACAGTGTGGACCCAGGTTAAGGAAATTCACTGGACACGCACATCCAGGGCCAGCCAATGGCATGAACTCAGAACTTGTGACCACTCAGCCTTGAAGATGACAGAGGAGAAAGTGGCTCCTAGAACTGGAAAGGGTTGATGTATGTTGAGGGCTGCGTGGTAGAGAGCTGTACTCCTCCTCTGGATATGTTCAGCTACGTCAGGCCCCACAGAAAGGAATCAAGGAGGAAAAACACCCCAACTTTCCCTCCAGTCTCCTACTGACACCATGGGAATGAAATGAACGAGAGCGTGGAAACAACAGAGATGGTTAATGAGGGACATACAGCCCAGGGCTTAGAGCAGGGCAGAAAAGGAGGAGAGAGAGAAGCAAGAGAACAAGGAACATCCAACAATGAGCTACGACTTAATAACTATGAAAAAACCACGGCATGAGTTACTAGTAATAAAATGATTTTATTAATGTTTGAGGGAGTTTGTTTATTTTATTTTCTCAATATTGGGACCATCTCAAGAGCCTTCAGTATGCTATGTAAGTGACTGACCACTGAGCTGTACACTATTTCCAAGGCTATTTTACATTTGGGGTGTGTGTGTGTGTGTGTGTGTGTGTGTGTGTGTGTGTGACATACACTCCACAGCAAGATTGTGAAGGTCAGAGAGCAATTTTGGGGAGTTGGTTCTCTCCTTCCACCATATGTCCAGGATATCAAACTCAGGTCGTCATGCATACCAACAAGCATTTATATCCCCTGAGCCATTTCTCTGGCCCAAAATTGCTTTTTACATTTATTTATTTTGTGTGCCAAAGCAATAATATTTTGAGCTAAAAAAAAAAAAACCCAAATAACCACACTTCAGTTGGATGAGCAAAATAGGATGCAATTCTTGTAAAAATGCACAGAATAATGAAATCTACACATGTATATTAGTCTAGATTTAAGGTGGGTTTTCAGACCTCAAATGATCCAGATTTACACAGCAGGTCTTCTTTCCTCAAACAATTCAATCAAGGAAAAAAATCCTTTATAGGTGTGCCAGATTCTTGGGATTTAATTAGTCCCAGATGCAATCAAGCTATCAGCAAGGATTAGAGATCACAATTTGTATATCATGTTTTTGTGTGGACAGGAGGAAGATCTGGAAGGATAAACATCAGATTGCTATCTTGTTTGTAGCAGAGTGGGATGCAGAAGGTAATATGAAGAAAGGCAAAAACTAACTACTTGTATTATTTAGTTGCAAAATATACAAGGCACTTTATAATTTTCTGAAGAAATTTTATATGGAAAGATTACAAAATGGGTAAGGATTGAATTGATTGCTGATGTGACAGGAAGAACAGAGATTTTAAAAATGCCTAGCATATTATCAAGGAAAGTTTGATTCCTAAAGGGCTGAAGGAGAGGGAATGATGTATAAAAATTCACCACTGCTCAGCACAGGATTCTCATCAATAAATGCAGAGGAGCAAGAGAGTAACAAAAGTGAGATACAAGACTGAATAATAATTTTAAGGCACTGGTCAACCAAAGAGACATGAAGCAAAAATGGGATTTAGGAAGATGATATTAGTGGATAGACTTGAGTTAATACCACACTGGAAATTCCTAAGTCCATAGAGAGAGACAACAAATGATGACAGATCATTAGGAATCAAGAACCAGAGATCTGGGGCTCCAGCAAGTGATGTCTTATCTTTGCTGCTGAGTGGATGAATGGTCCCCACTCCTCTGTTAAGAGGGAATTCTCCTCTTTAATCAGTTTTGACAGACAGCTAGCTTTGACTGGATCTTTACAGTGTCAGGGAAGCCTAGTGAATACTCACCCCATTGCTTTTCAGAAACAAGAAACCTTTTCACTAAATCTGAAAGCCAGCCAAACTGTAATTCCCAGAAGTAAAATGCAGGCTCAGGCCTTGGAATATGTGAGCGGCACCTTCAAATGACAGGCGATTGCGTCCAGCAATTTGTAGAGGCCACAGGGGTCCTTTTCCAAGTCTGAGATTATACTTTAAAACTTGGTGGGGACTTCCTGGGAATTGTGGTTAAAAGCATGCAACCACTGTCTTATGCAACTCCCAAAAACTGTCCCATGGACACGTTTATAAAAGGCACAGCTTGCAGTGTCCTGGCTCCCACCAGGGAGAGGGCTCAAGCTTGCTGTAACTTAGAAGTCCAGACTTGATTCTTCTGAACAGGAGAACAAAAAGAAGGGCTACTCTTTCTCTTTGCAGTCTAAGAACCCAACCCTAACCCTAACCCTAACCCTAACCCTAACCCTAACCCTAACCCTAACCCTAACCCTCTTTGTGTGTGTATGTGTGTGTGTGTGTGCGCGCGCACACGCACGCACGTGCCAGGGTAGCCTGTCAGAGAAAGGAAGAAAGGCCTTCAAGAACATGATTTGTTGCCCTCAAAAGACCACCGTGATCCCAAATTCTGGGTACAGAAGACATTCAACAAATGTCTGTTCCTTTAAGAGTGAGAACCCACATCTCAGGATGAAGTCATCGATCTTGTTGTCTACTGGCTTCCCTTTCCTCTGTTCTCAAATAACAGTTGGACTTCTCACTTTGTTGTTGTTGTTGTTGTTGTTTGGTTCAGCTCAGTGAAGAAATAGGCCTTAAATATTTTTTAGTAAAGACCACAGTTCTCTCTCTCTCTCTCTCTCTCTCTCTCTCTCTCTCTCTCTCTCTCTGTGTTCCATTTTATTGGTAGAATACTTAATGTGGTAAGAAATATAAAAGCAGATATTTGCTTTTTTTTTTTTTCTGGACAGACAGTCCAATCCCTTGTGTTAGAGAAAAGTTAAGAGAAACCCAAAATTTGTCCTGCCCACAAGATGTGCAGGGATAAGGATGGAGCAGAGACTGAGGGGATGGCCAACCAATGACTGGCTCAACTTGAGACTCATCCCATGTGAGAGAACCAACCCTAACACTATTAGTGATCCTCTGCTATGCTTGCAGACAGGAGCCTAGCATAACTCTCCTCTGAGAGACTCCACCCAGCCACTGATGAAAACAGATGCAGAGACCCACAGATAAACATTAGAAGTAGCTTGGGGAGTCCTGTGCAAGAGTGGGGTTAAGATTGAAGGAGCTGGAGGGGCAAGATTACCACAAGAAGAGCAACACAGTCAGCTAACCTGTGTCTGTGGAGGTTCACAGAGATTGAGCCACCAACAAAAGAGCACATAGCACAATTCTTATAAAGAAACTTAGGGTGGGAAGTCAGGCCGTGTTTTCTGTGGTCCTTTCTTGACATACAGAACGTATTATGGTCATGAGTAATTCTCTTGGTCACCATCTTCTATCTAGCTGAAAAACTCATATATCCTCACAGCCTTGTTTTCACCAAAAAGGGGCCTATTAAAGCAACAGCTATTTTGACTCACAGGCCCCAGACTTCCCTAAATTATATTGACAGAGAAAATTACAAATGCTTTGAGAACAAGGAAGGCCTGGACTGAAATGAACTCTGGAAATAAATACAAAGGAGGCCCCACTTAAAAATAATCTGAACTTGTGACAAAGCTTCCTTCATCTTCAACAAATTCCTCAGGCTCTAGAAACAAGTGGCAAAAACCAGGGCATTCGAGATTGCTTTCTACTGGCCAAGGGTATGCTAATATTATAGGAATATGTCTTCCATATTTAAAGACAAGCTGACTTCATCCTTACTCACAAAGCCATGAAGCTATGCTCCTTCTAGGTCATTACTTAACATTCTGTTTTCCTAGCATGTGGGAGAACAGCTGTTTGGAATTGTTCTGCAGTAAGTCCTTGTGATGTACATCTGGCCAGAAATGTTTCAGATTCAAGTTTATAGTTGCCCACCTTCTATACTCAGCAGATATACACTGTGAGGTGTTAATTGTGTCTAAAAAAAAATAGCCAAGTACAATCTCAGACACATATCTGTTAGCGCTCCCCTGCCCCCTGCCATTCCAAGTCTTCCTCTTTCCTTCCTAATCTCACTCCTAAGGGTAGACCAAGGAACTTTGTTTAGATAGCATGCAACATACAGTAGATATGGTCCCTTTATCACAGAAAAGATAGTCTAGTGGCCTCTTATTACAATTAACATTTTTTTAACATTACTAATGTGTTTCCTTATGACATTTCACACAAATGCTTCACTATACTTTGACCTAATTTGACACACACACACACACACACACACACACACACACACACACACACACACACACCACTGCTCTCCCCAGCCTCCTTGGCTGTCTCTGGCTGTTTCCCTTCTCTAAATGGTCCCACAGTCTGTCTTCATATATCATCCTATTTCCTTGATGCCCTTGAACCAATTAACCTGGGAGAGCATATTAGTTTAAAGCCAAGGTGCAGTGTGATGTTTTATTCATGCATGTACCTGTTCCTTTGTTTGATGTCTGCAAATGTATCTAGTGATATGATAGTAAACAAAAATCAATCTGCCACTATGATGACTGAAAAGGGAAAGAGCAAACAAGGGTCTAGACAGATTGCAATCTCAGCAGAGACCAGGGACATTTAGAAGACAGGAGACAGAGGAGGTGAGAGTGTAGAACTGCTTTTGCTTATTTTCCAAGAAGGTACATATACAAAGTTGTCAGTAAAGAAAGATCTGAACGGTGCAGTCTTAGAAAATATCCTATGCTCCCTTTGAGACAAGAGGAAATACAGACACTATAAACTAGAGGCAAGCACATGACCAAAGACAAGCAGGATGGGAGGCCAAGCCACCAGAACCAGTGGCAGCAGGAGGCACATGTAGCCACTGGAGCCAGGGCCTGGGTTTTATTTGTGGTACTACAGAAGACATTTCACCAAAAAGGTCCCAGTGGCCTGGTCTATATGTTAAAGGGGCATCATGATTAGCCATGAAGGAAACATTTAGGGATGAACACAGTGGAGCACTGAGGGGCTTCTTTCAGTAAGATGAGGGCCTTGAGCTAGGCTGGAGCCAGTGGCTGGTTTAAAGATCTTGTTGCAAAGCTGAAGCTTGTAGAGGTCAAGCCAACAGGCAGATCAAGCAAATTCAACGCATCTAAGCAAGCATCTATCTGCAGACTCCATGGCCACAGACAAGAGGGAGCACTGCCGGTCCATTTTCTACTTTCTTCTTGCTTTTCATTAATTGCATGTTCATCATCTTATTATTTTAATACAAGTAAAATAAATCTTCAGATTAATTGAAATAATTCTAAACTATGTTACGGAAAAGTAGGGTTTTTCCTCATGATTTTTGTCTGTATGGATTTGGCTTGGTGCTTTAGCCAAGGTAATCAATTCTTTTCTGGAGGGTCAGAGTTCTTCAGGGTCAGGGTCTGTCACTATGCATGCTAATTCTTTATTACATGTAGATATGTATCCCCTCATCTTTTGGAGGTCTAAACTCTAGAGAAAACTAACTACATTGTCTGCTTATATTCCCCTACCCCACTTTTTACTCTAAAATTAGAAGTCCAACTTGGCTAATCTCAGAATTGGTTTGAAGTTCACTGAGGCTCTGGGGTCATTTGATTCTTCTTCCCAGCATTAAAGCTCCTGGTAAGTAAGGGTTCTTCACATCCTGGTGAACATCTTCACTGGAAAGGATCAGAGTATAGTATGTGAAAACTTAAGGTCAGCCAAGAAGGTAAGTTAGGGCCTCCCTCCATCAATAACCACAGGCCTTAGATCCCTGTCTAGGAAGTAAGGCTGATAGTCTCTATAGCCAGGCATGCTACAAGGTTTGAATATCATTCCATCTCTGAATATAGTTTCTTATACATAATGATTTCTATCACAAGATAAGGGTTCAAAAGTTCTCCTTCACTGACTTTAACCTTCACTCTGGGTGGCTCCGTGAGGTCTGTAGATCTGAGGCTATGGGCCAGCAGGTGTGGCTACTGAGACTTCCCTCCTGAGTTCCTGCACCACCTTCTCTTCTTCCGAGGGTCTTTAAATGTCCCTCCTCTGCCTGTGGATCTTGAGGGGGGTATGGGGGGATAGGTATGTGTGAGTTATTTTATTCATATTGGATGAAGACTAACTCTTAATGGCTTCTTTTGACTTGATTCTTGTTTTAACAATCCTGTCTCCAAACAGACATATTTTAAGGACGGGTTCTTTGGAAGCCAATGTATGGATCTATGTGGGACAGGAACAATTTAGTTCCTAACATTCTCTTCTTCCCTACCTAAAAAAGTTGGAGGAAAGTCCCCAAATCCAGCAAAGGGAAATATGCCACTTAAAGGAAAAAAATTCTTCTATGACTTTTGGCAAATGGCATTACCTCTTACCTAAGTGTTTTAACCATATAAACAAAGGGGATGGAATAACAGGACGTTTGTCTTCCTGCCCTTACCCAAGCAAAGCACACTGTCCTATGAATTCTTGTGGAGCAAAGGGTCTGTGATAGGATCAGGGAGGGACTGAAACACAAAATGTATCTTCATTGGGAATAACCCTGAAGGAAGTCTCTAGAAGCAGAACATTATATCCAATTGCCTTAAAATGGCTTGAAGTTTCCCCTCTCTATCAGGTCCTAATTTAAGCCTGCCTTGTTGGATAAAGCAGAAGTCTATTTCTGAATTATCAACATCTCTAACACAAAATGATCTCCTGAAGATCTGGGACAAATATCAGCTCTGCGGGAAAAGAGGGGATAATTTCAAATGTAGATTTCCAGGAAAGAATCAAGGAAAGCAACACACACCTAGAGAAAATAGAAAATGAAAAGCAGCTTCCAAGTTTCCAGGTTAAGCCTGTGAGGAGAGGGGCAAGGCAAAGTCAGCCAAATTCTCTCTCCAGCTGTGGAGCCTCAGCTTCCTGGACATTGCACACTTCCACAGAGATCAGCATTTTAAGAAAGCAGAAAGGCTAGCAAAGGGCCTTGATGGGGAAACAATGTGCTCATTGGAGGAGGGAAGAAAACAGAGAAGAGGGCTTTTTGGTTTTTGGTTTTGGTTTTTTTTCATGAAAAAACGGTGTAATGTTACGGAGATCGAAATAGTGAGATTCCAGGTAAGACTAAGATTCAGATCTGAGCCCTGTGAGCTGAGTGACTAGACAAATTATTCTTCTCCCCACATGGTGGCTTTTCATTTGATCTCAGATATAAACCTAGAGTTTAAAATTAATGCCATTTCATTTTTTTTGTTACTAAAAAGGTCTTAGAGGCTATTCAAGTTAAAAAAAAAAATCAACTGGATTAATTTAACGGGATTCCTCGAGCAATGGGGTAATATATTGAGCAGGTTAAAAAAAATTTTATGGAAAAGTATTTAAAATAAAAAAAAATGGAAATATATATTGTAGAAAGACAAAAGGGAACATTTAAGAACATGAACCCACACGTGGTGCTGTTTTAATAAATGACATTAAAAAATCCTTATGGGACATGCTAATAAGGTTCCCAGTGACTATTTCTTGCTAATTTCATTGGCACTTATGCTTATTGCCTTTACTTTATATATACCTTCAATAAAATCTACAACTACTTTTTTATGGAAAAAAATTTTAAGTTTAAATGCTCAATAATCTACAATCAGAAATACCCTTATTCAATTGAGTCTTTGTTTCCTCACCTGTAAAGAAACACTGAGCTTTCAATTATAGCTCTAGAGATATTTTGACTACTTGAAATTTTCAGAGTCACGAAAACCAAACACCTCCGGAACCTTGGCTACAATGAGGTGTAGCATAGGACCTTAGTGAGAAAGTGAAGTTCTCATTGTCAAAGAATACGTCCGCTGGTATTTTCTCTATTTGTTCGCAAAGTAGCCTGGGGGAGGAGACTGAGGTCCACCTCCCTGCCAAGTTGTTCATGTAAGGCAGTTTGGGATCAGTGCTGTGAGTATGAAGGGCAAAAGGCTTCTAGTTGTGAAGCACTGACGACTGGACCAACCCCCATGCTTGGGCCGGTTACTAATTAGCTGCTCTTCATATTTCTTATACCACTTATGCCTCATGGAAAACAAGAGAGGATATAGTATGGACTTGAAAAGAGACAAAATTTTGTGTCTCCAGATTTTCCTAACTGTAGTACTGACTGGTTTTGTGTCAACTTGACAGAAGCTGGAGTTATCACAGAGAAAGGAGCCTCCCTTAAGGAAATACCTCCATGAGATCCAGCCGTAAGGCATGTTCTCAATTAGTGATCAAGGGTGGGAGGACCCCTTGTGGGTGGTGCCATCCCTGGCTGGTAGTCTTGGGTTCTATAGGAGAGCAAGCTGAGCAAGCCAGGAGAAGCAAGCCAGTAAGTAACATCCCTCCATGGCCTCTGCATCAGCTCCTGCTTCCTGACCTGCTTGAGTTCCAGTCCTGACTTCCTTTCATGATGAACAGCAATCGGAAGTATAAGCTCAATAAACCCTTTCCTCCCCAACTTGCTTCTTGGTCATGATGTTTGTGCAGGAATAGAAACCTTGACTAAGACAGTATGCAGGTAAGGTGGCGCTGCACAATATGTTTCTGTTGCATCTGGTTATACTATGAAGTCACCATGGTAACATGTTTTCCATGTTCTAGGCCCATGGATACAGTGACCTCCCATGCTTTTACTTCTCCTGTAGAACAAAGTAGTCCAATGACTTCTATCACAACAAAAGTATTCTGCTTTGAAATGTCTCTCATAGGCTCATATGTGGGGTCACTGGTTGGCCCTGTGGGATTAAAAAGTGGTCCTGTCTTCCCCCATCCTCAGCTTCCTCTTCACTAGGATGTAAGAAGATAAGGAATCTCTCCCATCACCAGGGAGGTACCTGCTGCAATGCTGCCCCTTCATGACGGACTGGACCTCCTCAAACTGTGAGCCAAAATAAACACTTCCCTTTTTAGGTTGCTTTGAAAAGATATTTTGTCACAGCAAAAACAGAGACTTATTGCCACTGCATGGTTCATACTGACATGAGTGCCTTAAAATGTGCTTTAACCGACTCTACTCTGTAAACCAAAGAAGGAAGTGTGATAGTTAATCTAAATCACTAACTTCTCTGGGTTTAAAATTTTCTACAAGTGCATCTCAGTTTATGTTTCCAGAAAGGTGTAACTGGGGTGGGAAGGCCCAGGCTGGATGTGTGCTGCACCATCCTATGGGCTAAGGTCCAGAATGAATAAAAGAAGAAATAAAAAATCCTGATCCAGGCTGGCATTTCTCCCTCTGTACTTTCTGTCGTGCAGGATGTGAGGGGGTGTAACATCCTAGCTTCAGGCTCTTACTGCCCTGGGCCTGTCTGCCACTATCCCTCCCCTGAAAACATAGACTATGAACCCAACTCTGAACCAAAATAAACCCTTCCTTTTCCAACAAGTTGCTTCTTCTTAGGCATTTGGTTACAGTGGTGTACCAAGTTAACTAATATATGAAATTTACTAAATAATCTAATGCCAAGAATAACTCCAAATATAAGCTCAAAGGAAGATGACAATTGTCGTAGGGTGAGACTCTGAAAATCTTTGAAAACACATGAGCAAACATAAAAACTTTCTGAGTGTGCAGCTCTAATGGGAGGGGGAGCAACGAGCTGCTTCCTAGCCAGGATTTCTAAAAGACAAAATTAGCTGCGCATGTGCCAATGGACCTAATTGCTGCTAATAATTCTAATGACTCCGTGGTTTATGTACAAAGGCAGAAAGAGAAATCCATTAAGATTTATATTGTATTCAGGTTCAAAGAGTCATGGTGACAATTTCCTTTATTTGAAAGAAAAGTTAATGATCTGAATGAATTCTTTAAGTCATTTGTAGCTATAGAAATGATGTCTCTGTTTACAACTAGAAATATCCAAGCTGACCCCTAAACCATGCTCAGAAAGGGTGCACAGGTTTTGAGGGGCATAGACAGGGATGACAGAGGTGTAAATGCTAGAAGGGTTTCTGGCACATTTTCTCAGAACAGACTCTACCTCTCAGTAACCTGTTTGTTTTGCTATGTTCCATTTCTCTTGGCTCAGTGACTTGATGGCAGTTTCTTACAATTGGACCTTATCTTGAAGTCTTAAGAATTAAGATTCTCTCTGGGCACACGCCTTTAATCCCAGCACTTGGGAGGCAGAGACAGGCGGATTTCTGAGTTCGAGGCCAGCCTGGTCTACAGTGAGTTCCAGGACAGCCAGGGCTATACAGAGAAATCCTGTCTCGAAAAAAAAAAAACAACAAAAAACAACAAAAAAACACCAAAACAAACAAACAAACAAAAAGAATTAAGATTCTCAAAAACAAACAAACAAACAAGAAACAAAACAAAACAAAAACAAGAAAAGAATATTCTCAAAAGCTGTCAGTGAGAGGGAGGCTGGTGTTCAGAAGCAAAAGTAAATCCTTCAGGTTATCTTCCCCACTGGAGTTAATGCTGCGGGTCAATGTTGAATGTATCTATTCATTCAGCGTTGCTCGAGGATTTTTCTTTTCCATAAACAGAGGACCTAATATGCATGAATCAAAGATTTAGGTGCAGGAGGCTCCCTGATAACCTCACACAGAGCCCATGGTACTACTGGGCTTTTGAGAAGAGAGCTATTTCCACTGGACAGCAGCCATCATATTTAAAATATCAGCACGGGCAGCCAAAAAGGCTCCAGTGAGCACAGTCTCAGAGCTATTTTCTGTTTGCTTGTTTGTTTGCCTAGTCTAGATTTGGGGCAATTGTAGCCTTTGTGCCTTTATCAATGGCAGCCTTCACTGAAGGAGACACAGCAGTGGCAGCAAATGAATCATGACATCACTTTAATAATGCTCGTTTTCATTGACCTAAAGCTCTGCTTAAAGAAAAGGGCCTATCCCTCATTATTACTCCACTGTCTTCTCCTATAGTCTATTAGCTAAGTCTACTCCCTAAATAAGAAAAAGGCAAAGATCTTAAGGGTGAAAAGCAACCAGAGTCCGTTATATCCAACACAGATGTTGACTGGTCCTGCTGAGCTGATGCCAACTCTCATGCATCCTCCTGCTCATGATTTTCTCATGGGAAGCAAGAGCTTATAACTCAGGGGGGAAAGGCTTGCTCCCGGGGTCATTTGCATTAGCAGGGACCTCGGGGATCAGAGAGTGCAAAGATCTGTTTGTCAGTGCAGATTCTGAGGTTGCCTAAAGTCTCAGGTAAATGAGAAGCAAGGGCAGACCCGAGAGTACTTCCTTCCAGAGACCTCTTGCAGTGCCGTCACAGTGAGGTTCTTCCCTTCTCTAAGGGATGCCTCTTTTCCAATAAATTCTGGGCTATGGCTATAATAGTTCAGTGTAGACTTGATTCGACGTACTTTTGTGAGATGTAGAAGATGTCTCATCATCATGGGACAGCCCACTTATCCTTCTGATCTTATTAACTATTTATATGACATACACACAGGCATACAAAAGTAAGCCATGAGAAATGTGTCCTTGAATTCCAGACATTTCTAAAAGGTTTCTGGGCCATTCTATTATGGAGCTTCCATCTGGCTTAGAGTACTGGGTGTGTCTCTGTTTGGCTGAATAGGAATTGGAACTTGGTTTCTTCTGTCTGGGAAAAGGACAGGGACAGAGAGTGAGAAGGGGCCTGGGGACCCAGACCCTCAGCTAAATAAGGCAGAAAAACAAAACCCAAAAAAACAGCATCTGCTTTCCCATCCTGTACTGGTGCATGCTCCTGGGTAGAAGCCAGAAGCGAACTCAGACAGCTGAAAGAACTGTGTTAGAAGGGCAGACGCTCAGCAGTTCTTCCTGAAGTTATGTTCTTCCTGCATTGGCTGGCTCATCTCCAAAACCCTCACACCGCCATGGCAAACATTTGATGTGTGAGCTACCAGGTCTATAGAATTAGAGGGGAGGACAAAGGGACCAGTCACATGTGTCCATGGAGTTCCTGCTTCCTTGACTAGGTAACTTGCCTCTTGGTAGAACAATACCAGGGCCTTTCTTTTTACCCATGTGACGTCAGTTAAATGAGGTCATCTTTGTGAGTCCCTCCTCTAGGATGAACGATAGTGACCTGTAACTGTATGCACAAGAGTTGTAGTGAGCTGCATGAACTAATCCGTGTGGCTTTCAGTGGGGTGCATGTGATCATTCTAGAAGTTTGTGCTCAGTTGCTTAAGGAACTATTTTACCAGCCCCATCGTGCTTAGCTTCACCTTGCTAGTTCAAAGGACACATTCCTCAAGAGAAGCCAGATATCTACTCCACAGGACTGTGTCTCAGGATAAAGTGGAAGGACTCATCCTATTTCAGCAGGTGAGCTTTTATTTTGGTATTCATTCTACTTCACGGGTTGACATAGACATGTGTCAATTTGATTTCGTTAAACAGGGACTTCACAGAAGACTCTGTTTTCCAAGGTCTTTGACTACACTTGTTTCTCATTGGCCTGAGGGAAGATCGAGGACAGGTGAAGCTGTGCATGGACCACATGGGGGCGTCACTGGGTGTAGGGGTGTGGTTTCTGCTCCTCTATTCACATCAGTGAGCCACTGAAGGTGACTCCCATCTTCTTGTTCCCTTCGGCTTAGGAGCAGTGGCTGGATCAAACAGGCACACTTGTACCCTAGGGACACATCCCTAGTGTTGTTAACGTTTTGCAGCTTTTAACTGTAATAATCAGATATAAATGGTTCTATAAAACACGCCAGGAGCTAAAGAACAAAGCGGTTTATAGGATACAAAGAGGGTTTTGTTCTTTTACAACTTTAATTTCTCTAACTTTGGAAGAAATGATAGAGAAAAAAAAAAAAAAAACCCACTACAGGTTGAGTTGTGAACTACCTGCTGGAAAGGGTATTAATCCTATGCAGCTCTAGATTGAAGCTAATTAGGACTGAAAAACAGTAGAGTGCAAATCTATTTGGGAGGTTTCTGGGTCTGACGAAAGGGGATCTAGCAGCCTCTTGTCTGGTTGTCAGAAATGAACAACAGGCACTATTCTATAGACTGTCACATAACCAAGGCAAGAAAAATCATTAACATTGTATAACATCATTTTCATTTTTTTCTATTTGAAAACATATTTTAAAAGTTTCCCAGGAAAAATTTCTTTACTAGACAGCTGCCAAATGTTCCTTTATCAATGTTTACACTCAGAAGTAATTGAGACCTTATAAACAAATATTTACTATCTTGAACACGTCTGGGTGTTCACAGACCACTTTCAGGGGTCAAAGTTCATTGAATCTTCCAACAGCTCAGAGGAATGAAAAGGAAAGGGTTTTTTTTGTTTTTATTTTTTGCATTTGTTTGTTTGTTTCAAGCTGGTGATTGAAACCAGGTAAATTTCAAATTCTGTTAAGAAATCTTTCTGGAATTCCCCCAAAGTATGTTACTGGTTTGGTCATATTAACTTGTGCTCAAAGCCCTTATTACACCTGAGGCATTTTGCTTATTCTTCAGAAAGAATAGCCTGGCTAGGAATCATGGCATACCTGCTCAGAATATAAAGGAACAAAACAGATAGCCCAGGCATGACCTGCATCAACACTTCCACAGTCAGATAGCTCAAATGCTTCCCATTCCTAAGTGTTTAAGAGTTTTCGTCTGTCTTTCACTCTGGAATTTCCCTTTCACAGTGCTTTACTTGGATGGGCTGGCTCCTTCGTTTGGTCTTCTAACTCTGAATTCTTTACCTCCTAGTATTTTTTTCAATGAAGTGATACCTACGAAGCACAAAGGATACACAGACGCATGCATTTAGAGAGAGGCAGAGTTCACTGGCTCCTTCCTCAAAGTCAAGTCCAGTTCCCGAGCCCAAAGACCACAGGCACTCCACCAGGTCACTGCACACACACACAGCCTTTTTAAAGTAATTACCATGGAACCCACAACCTGACAATAGTCCCCTTTCTAACAAGATCTCAGAGCTCAGGCTCCATGCTCTATATTAAAATTGGCAGCTGGTATCCTTAGATATGTAGCCCAGCAATGTCCAAAGAACACACAGGCAACGCAACTTCTAGAAAACAGAGATGTAGTTATCTACAAGATACTATTTACACAAGTCCATTAGTCATTAGAAAAAGCCAACTCTCTGTGGTTGGTCAGAGAGAGAGTGAGGGAGGAAGGGAGGCAGAGGTGGGGGAAGGGAGAGGGAAGAAGAGGAGGTGAAGGAGAGGACAGGATGAATTCTGGGGCTCTTTATGTACCTCTGGGAGGCAGCAGCTGCATAAAAGTGACTTTGAAGTTGGACAAGCCATCAGCATGATTTCCAGCTTTTCCTCCCAACTCTCACTGTGTAACTCCGAGTAACTGACTTGGTCTACCTAGGGTTCCATGCTCTAAACTATGAAGTGGTTTTCTGTCAATGCTCAAATAAGAAAATGCACAGGAAGTACTGGTACCCACACTTCAGGGGTCTTCCCAATCCTGTAGACAGCATCAAGTTGGAGCTTACATAAGAGAAAGAAAAAGATTGACAGTTAACATAAAAAGGTGTCTCCAAAATTGATATGGTAGATACCATTCCAAATGCTATATATTTATTTGAATATAATAGATAACAGAGATTTTTGAATTTTTTTTAAATCCCTAAAATATGGATACTCTCAGGCTGTATTGATTCTAGGCTTGAATGGAAAAAGCATGCAGTGTACACAATCCTGAGACAAAATAATACCCAACGGATACTCCTTAGGTGTTATGTGCCCAACACTGTGTGAAACAGTGGAGCTAGAAAGTCTTATCTAATTTGTTGAGCAACCTAGAATGCCTAGTGCCTGACACTGAGAATCAAGGGCTGGCCTTAAGGTAGAAAAGAGGATTCACCTGCTTCCCTAACAAGGCAAAATAAGATCCAAGCCTGAACAACTCAGAAGAAAAGCCCCTTCCCAGATCCACCAGAGGCAGCAAACCCTCCTGCTCCCAGGAAACAAATGCACACTTGCATGTAGAAGTGTTCTCATCTCAGAAGAACAGCAAGAGCAAGTGGAAGGAGAAAAGCAATAAAAACAAAAGGCAAAACAAAAACCCTATTCCCAACCAAAAATGGTTGCAAAAGGCGGTATCTAGTGAAGCAAGTGGGTCAGGCCAGGGAAGACTGCCTCCTTCAGTCTACAGCCTCTAGTGACACTTGAGCTACTGGGTGGGGCTGCCTTAACGGAAGAGAAGACAGGGACAAGGATATTTAATTAGAATTTTAAAAGGTTTGCATTTTTAAAAATGAACCAATATCAAGAGTAGGAAACACATGTTAGACGTATATGTTTAATCACATTTTCAATCTATGGAGTGTTGTGTCCATATTATATTTTTACCTATGTCTAGGAAAGGTATTTTAATACTTGTAGTATTAAATCATCTTTTATAGCCATACAGACACACAGAGATGTTTTATTCTAAGAAAGAATCCCTGTTCAAAGAGGAAATGCAAACACAAAGCATGAGAAAAATCTAGAAATGGATTCCTTATCCCCAAAGACCAGCCCCGCCCCCTGCCATGCCCTCCTTGTCATCTGCTTGGTTCTAACAATGACTGCCAGACAGCCTGGCTTGAAGAAATTCACACCCACTGTCCAGTCCTGTTCCCACCGCTGGAGATGCAGCTCCAGCTTCCAGCACAGGCTGTGTGTAGCACCACGCCCATGCACAGAGAAAGAATGGGAGGCACACTGAAAATGAACGAAGTACCCCACGGGAGAGCATCCAAGCAGAGACAAAAGGGAACCCCTTATAAGCCCAGTCCCGAGAACAGGGCAGGGCACAGCCATAGTTTCTGTGGATCTTAAGGCAGGCTATTCGGCCTAAATGTCTTTATCATTCCTTAAAGGTGACTTAAATGATACCTAGGAAAAAATGGGTGTGGTCCTCAATGCCATGTCACAGGCTGGGTCTGTAAGCTGAATGAATGAAACCTTTAAAAATTGGGAGGGGCGGGGATGGTTCTCTGCCTGTCCCCAAAAGGAGATTTGGCAAGATTGTACATTAGATGTCAATAAGTGGCCTGCAGCAGACCTCCAGCTGCAGTAACAGGAGAGATGTAGTCCTAATCACTTCATTAAAGAAACCAATATTAAAAAAACAATGCTGAGATCCCGATTAGATTCTTTCTGGTGATACCTTCTATATCTCTTTGCAAAGACAACTGGCACCAGGCAAACACTGACACTGCTGAAGCCGCATATTATTTTCTCAAGAATGGAGAGTAAATGTTCTCAGGTAGTGACACAGGAGTACATCCTTTAAGCCCAAAGCCTCTTAGGCAAAAGGATCCCTAGCCAGCTCAACTATTCTCCCTGGGGAGTGTTTCTTCCCTGGGATCAGGTGGACAGCTGGTAGGGGTGGGGTGCAATTGTCACAAAGTGAAGTAAGGCTCAGGTGCCAGCTGAAGGTGAGATGCTGCAACAGGAATAAGTCACTTAACAATGCGGGCCTTAGGGGCATGAAGAAGGTTCTTCATTGCAGTTGCATGGGCCATTCCAAAACGGAAGAGGAGCAAGTGCACGACTCAGGCTCCTGGCAAAATCTAGGCAGATCTCCTAAGAGTTAAATAGGTGGCAGGTAGAAGTCAGCCCTGGGGCAGCTGTAGAGCCTCCCAGAGGCCAGCTATCACTTCCTTTGTTCCTCTTGCAAAGATGGAGTAGCCACCCATTCCACACACACACACACACACACACACACACACACACACACACACACCCACCCCACTTCTTAATACAACCATACTGCTTCCTGCAAAAGTACCAAATGCCATTGGCTCTTGCTTTTTTGTTTTAATGCTATCCTTGATTGCCATATGTCCCTACTATTCAGGACATTAAATCAACTCATCAGGGAGGAATCTCAGGCTGAGAGAGGTATTTTGTCCAGGACAACACCTAGCTGGGAACTGGTGAAGAGGTTGCTTCCGAAGCTGATAAAGGCATGTCCCCACCCTAGTTGCACACTTAGAGCATGACACAAGCCAGTCTGCTATGGTTCATTCTAGCACACAATGGCAGTTGGACACCGTATGCACTCAGAGTCCGTGTGCAACCGCAAACTAAAACGTTCTCTGCAAACTCAGTTTTCTCTGGGAGGAGAAATAGGAATGACACGAAAAAGGTATACAATTAAGATGGAAATAAAGTTAATCATTTTCATTGCACGTTAGCTATTGAGTCTTGAATCTGACACACCCAAACCTATTTATGGGGAAAAAGGGTATCCCCCCAGGACTCATAGTCCAGGCACCCATAGCGCCCTCTCGGGCGCTGGGATCAAAACCGTAGCTGGGATCAAAATCGTAAGGCCCAAGAAAGAAGAGGGGCGCGGTCCGGCTGCCAACTACCAGTAGAGAAAGGTGTCATCTCTCATACCCTACCAGACCTAAAAGAAACACTTACAAAAAGCACACCTCAAGCTGCAGGAGAAACCCCCACCCGTCCCCGGCAAGGCTGGGTTCGGCGGAGCCCAGTGAGCCACGCGCCCTCGGCGGTGGAAAAGGACAAACAACCCGAAGTTCTCCGCGTCAGTGTTTAAGGTTTTCCTCTTTGTTTTGATTTCCTCAAACCCCAGGGTCGCTGCATCAGCTTGGCGCCGTCTGCGCCGTCTGGACTGACCGCCGTACTCCAGCACCCGGACCGCGCCGGGTCCCTATTTCCCGGGGGACCCGACCGGGCACGCCAATGGCATCCAAGCCACCCCGCCCGCGGCCGGCAAGGAGCCACCGGCGGACTCACCGTGATCCGCGGAATGTTCTTCTTGCCCTGGTAGGACATGGTGGCGATTCTGGCTGCAGGGGATGCCTGCCTCGCTGCTACTGCTGCTGCTCAAGCGCCTGGCTCAGCGCACAGCGCCCCAGATCAGGTGGAGCGAATGGTGCGCTGGCCGGTGCTGCCGCCTCCTCTCGCCTCCGCCCCCCTCCCGGGCTCCCGCGGCGGCTGCCAGAGACAATAGTAAATCTCCCGGGTCCCCCTTCGCCCCGACCCGCCCCCCGCCACTCGCACCCTCCTCCACTGGCGTTCACGCCCGGCTTGGGGTTTCTTTTTTGTATTTTTTTTTTTTTTCTTTTGTGGTGCCAGCTGGGACCTCGTAAGGCAGGAATGGCTGATCTGAAACTCCTCCCTCTTCTCTCTTATCCCTATTGATTTTCTTCTTTGCATCTGCCTCACCCACTTTTTCTTTTCTTTTTTTTTAACCCCGCACCCCACTCCACCCCTCCCTCTACTTGCTAGCTCCACGGAGTCAGCCCACTCCTCGACCACCAGAGGGCGCGAGGGACTTTTCCGGACAAGGATGCGGCAGCAGCCGCCGAAGCAGTGCTAGTGGTTCCCTAGCCTCCAGGGCCAAACCCCTCTAAACACCCACGCCTCCCATCAACCCCTTCACAGAGCTCCCATCTTCCGAACTAAGCTTTTAAAAAGAAAATGGCAGCAGACTCCCCTCTGGGGTCGGCAATCCCCCACCACTAGCAGACCAGCGTGGCGCCGCTGCCGCCTTTGTTCGAACCAAAGACTGGGCGGCGCCTCGGCTGCCCTTAGGATATTTGTAAACAGCAGACAACCCCTTGGAAAGCCTGGTAGGACTGTATGCAGTCTAACTCGGTGCCTGGTGCTCCTAGCCCCTAAACATATGCATTTAGCAATGCAAAGTAAATTCACTCTGGAAATGGATGTGTGTGAGGGTCACGGCTTTCTTGCTCATACTCCCTATTTTAAGAATACTCTGACTCTTGCAGGTCAAGGCATTGTGCTGCTCTGTGGACACGAAGCAGAGGAAACCCAGTAGTGGGAAGGGAGAAACCCTGCACATTCTGCAGTACAGTCACAGATTTGTGAGTGGGGGTCTCTTTTGCCAATGTTGCTGTCTTTGAGCAACCAGCCAGGTGTGCAGCGAGAAAACCCGAGTTTATTGTTGAAAGACACAGTTTATGAGGGCGAAAAGTGGCTTTTGAAGCACTGGGACACATAATGTTCTTTAGTTACTTGAAAAACCAAAAGAAACTGGAGAGGCCACTGTGGGTGGGGTTCTAAACAACAATGGAGTGGGGCAGACTTTTCTAAAAATATAACCCCAAACAATTTAAATAATATCCAAAATTTTCCTTGTTGTGCAAAAAAAAAAAAAAACAACAGCAAAAAACAAAACAAAACAAACACACACACACACAAAAGATTAAACAGGAATTCTGTACATGTCATTAAGTATGATTCAGTCTGTTAAGGATCTGACATTGACATTGCTATAGGCAGACCCTCCAACCACACTTCTTGACATCTTGTCATTAAATTGAAGACTTTCTTGCAACAGAACAGCTATATAAGGCACCTGCAGAAAGAGGGCTTCCAAATGCCATAACCTCTGTTTTCACCACCAGGAAATGAGGTAGCATGATCACAGAATCAAAGGGCACACTGACTACCTGAAACACTCCCTCTCTAGTAAATTAAGCCAAAGGCTTCCAGTTAGTCATGGCAATTGGATGGAATGCAGTTTTCAAAGGAAAAGTTGCAACAATTTCCAGTTTATTTCTGGCCAAGAGGAGGAATGCCAAGCATAGGTCACCACCTTGAATTCTTTTGCAAGACACAAGAAAGAATGAAGAAAGACAGGGAAAGAAAAGACTAGGCCAAAGAAACACCAGAAACATTTTGGTTTGCTCTTACATAGATGCTAAAACTACTAGACAGGAGTTGTGAGATCACAAAGCATTCTGGGACTGACATGCAAATGAGAAAGGTTATATTTAGAGCAAAAAGAGAATTAACTACATGCTATAAAACTGTGCCTACCCCCCCACCCCCGCACACGTGTGTGCGTGTGTGTGTGTGTGTGTGTGTGTGTGTGTGTGTGTGTGTTTCTGTCTGTCCCTCCTGGATTCTACTATTCTAAACTTAACTCTTACTGGAAAAGATCTTGTTAAGCTTGCTTAGGAAAAGCAAAGGTGGATACGGAATGTTTAAAATCTTAAACAAATCCTACTACTACTATTCTTATTCCTTGCCCCCTCCTCCTCCTCCTCCTCCTTCTCCTCCCCCTCCTCCTTCTCCCTCTCCTCCTCCTCCTCCTCTTCTTCCTCCTCCTCTTCTTCCTTCTCCTCTTCTTCTCTATTCTCCTCCCTATTTCATTCTCTCGTTTTTGTTCACGTCCTGGGTTTCTTTGCCTTCCTTGCATCTGAATTATCACCTTGGATATTGTTATTGAGATCCAGAACCTTCTTTACTGGATTCCTGTCACTTTTTTTTTAACCACTTAATGATCATGTGTTATGTCTGTGTGCTGTTTTAAATCACAAGAGTTGACTAAAGCTGTTGAGGTCAAGATTATATGTATGCGGCCAAGCTCAGTAGGACCTGTGCTGTGATAGTCCAGGCCAGGAATGTATAACCACCAACTAATTGACTCAAGCTGTTGCCCTCATCAGAACCATACAACAAACAATTCTGCTACTCGACCCCTTCAATCATCTTCTTCATTCCTAAAATAAAGCCTTCGGGATGAATTTGAAGAAAAAAGGCTTCCTTGGCTATTCCAGGAATATGAAAAGCAAGACAACCATCAATTCAGGCTGCCTCTGTGTCTGGTCAAGAAAGCAGTGGAATTAGCATGATGCTTTCCACAGAAGGACTCAGAATGCTGTTCCTTGGATACACAGCAGGATTTGGCTTTAAGTATCTCAGGAAAGTGTGAGACAGAGATACTTGGACACATAGAAATAGAGACTTGGTGTAAGTCCCAAAGACACTGAATTTTGGGCTCCAAACCTGCCACACCCCAAAACTTTAGTCATTGGTTACTTTAGTCTTGTTGCTCAGACTAAAAGTTTGTCTTCATCCTTGGCTCCTCTCCGTCAGTCATGCCTCAACTCTTCATGTCAATCTTTCAGCAAATACGGTCAGTGTTTGCCTTTGAATCCACCCAGATTCCTCTCTTTGTCAAGCCATCATCTACTCTGTTGGCTTACAGGAACAACTCTTGTCAGAGCTCTTGAGCATCTCTCGTAAAAACACACCCCCTAAAACTCACACAATGTTACCTTGGACTTACTACAGACTGCCATTTTTCTAGATGATACAGTTAGAAAGGTGAGTGGCAACACTGCCATTTATAGAGTTTGCTTCCACATTCATTCAGCAGAATACTACCTGTCCCTGCTGGCTCCAGTCTCTGACTTACCCTTCCTCATAGTACTGTATAGCATGTGACATAATAATGTTACACTTACCGCTATTGCTGAAAAACAGCGTTCTTCCCTCAAAAGAATGTAGGAAACGTGCCAATATTGTTCATCGAATGGCTCAAACAAGTCCCTGATCATTGAAATTTCTAAAAAATTGCGAATGTAAGAATTTTAAAATACATGTACGTTAAGAAAGACTATACACATGTGGAATAATTTTCCTGCAACTATTCCAATAGTTGGAATCTAGATTTTGAAGTATTAGTTTTGCTCCTCTGTGGCTGATATTAGGGTTTCCTGATTCGAGATTCAGTTCAAGATGGTGGAGAATTATTTTACAAACATGGTGAAACCCAAAAATTCCAAGGTAACATAAAGTCCAAAGAATAACTAAATAGAATACATCTTATCCTTGAACACTGATTAAGAGGCCATAGCTTTGAAAAAAGCTTACATCAAAGCTTAAGGAGAAGATGAAGGGTTTGAATGAGGTGTCTCCATAGGATCCCACATTTAAACCCTTAATCCCCAGCTGGTGGTGATATTTAGGGAGGCTTGGGAGGAATGGCTTTGTTGGAGGAAGTCTGACACTGGAGGTAGGCCCAAATATATTTTTCCTATAAAAATTGCTTTGGCCATTGCATTTTATCACAGCAATGGAAAAATTAAACATTGGTTTAATTAAGAATTTTGAAAAATTTTGATATTGAATTTCAAGGAAAAATTATGGACTGGGGTCCAGAAGGTTGTGCTGCTTAAGACCTGGACTTGGAAACACAAGGAGATTGGACTATAGGCCAATGTGCCGATTTCCTGTTTCTATGTTCTTCCCCAGTTCTCTTCTATCTTTGGAACCTTGGTTTTCATAGTGGTTTGAATAAAAAGGCCTCCCATCAACTCATATATTTGAATGCTTGGTGCACAGTTAGTGGAACTGTTTGGGAGGGATTAGGAGGTACAGCCTTGTTGGAGGAGCTATGTCACTGATGATGAACTCTGAGGTTTCAAAATCCCATGCCAGGTGCAGTCTCTCTCTCTGCCTGCTGACTATGAATCAGGCCATAAAGGTCTTAGATATTTTTCCAGCACCGCGCCTACCCATGCTCCCTACCAGAATGATAATGGCGAATCTTCTGACACTGTGAGTCTCCAATTACATGCTTTCTTTTATAAGAGTTGCCTTAATCGTGGTGCTTCTTCATAGCAATAGAGCCGTACCA
This sequence comes from Uromys caudimaculatus, assembly GCA_028551405.1. Taxonomy (NCBI): domain Eukaryota; kingdom Metazoa; phylum Chordata; class Mammalia; order Rodentia; family Muridae; genus Uromys; species Uromys caudimaculatus. The sequence goes on from CM052715.1 coordinate 29,761,585, forward strand.
TAGACAATTTCCTTGTCCTTAAATCGAAGTCTGTGTTACCTAGCTCACAGTGAAGTGGTTTTGTGATGACTTATCATATAATTCAACCAATATTTAATGAATTTCAGTCATGATTCCAAGGTAAGAGGAATACAAAAATGGAAACAAACCAGATAAAAGTCCCTTCTTTCATGAAGCTTGCATTCTAAGAAAAGAGGTGAGTCAAGAATATAACATCTAAATAGTATTTAAAATGGTTGCTGATACATTGGAAATGGGTGACATTGGGAAGTGGAAGAGGAAGTCATTTAAATTCATTGAGAGTTTAGAGAGAAGTTTACACATAGGGTTCACCAGAGGTGCTATGAGATGCTGATGCTAGCGTGTACCTAGATCATCGGGGAACACAGAAACAGAGTCTTATATTGAGTGCCTTTTAACGTAAAACCATCAATACTTGCTGGTAGATGTGACCGGGTTATGAAAAAGGATTACACTTAATTTTTTTTTCTACTTGAGCAATTCAGTGAAGGTGAGGATGCTGTTGGGGTTCAGAAAACTAGGGCCCAATGATGAATGCTTTGCTGGGTCAAGGTATTTCGGGCCCTATCTGCAAACAGAGGCCTTCGTTTGCTTCTTCCCTGTTGGCAAGGCTTAGAAAACATTCTACAAAGTTCCCTGTCTGCCTGGCCAGATAGCTCTACCAAGGGAGAGAGAATTGCCTCCTTCTCCTGACTGAAACTTTATTAACCAAAGTTGAAACTCTTACACTAGGAAGAAATGCTAAAGTCTGTTATTATGTCTGGAGGTTCTTGTCACACACGTGCCTATTTCAGTCCCAACATGTCTCCACATCTACTCCGTGCATTACAAAGCCTTTGTCCTTAGTTAGTATGTTCTCTCCAAACCCATTTAGTTCCCCTAAAATTATTCACTAGTCCCCTAAAAACGGTCTGCAAGCCCTATTATCCACCTCTTCTGTCGAATCAGGGTACACAAGTATCTGAATCACACAGAGTTGTGCATGATTGCATCATGACTGCCTCTGTGCACATCATAAATGTGCTTGTCTCTTTTCCAATTAGCCTGTCAGTTCAGTCCTGTGAACCTTAGAGGACAAAGCAAGGCAAAGCAAAGCATACTTTCCTTCATGCCTAGGCCAGTCAAACGGATGAAATGAGCACTGGAAATCAGCGGAAAGAATGAGAGTAGAGGGAAAAGTCAGAAATGTGTCTGTGAGCATTGCTCTTCACTGTCCAAGTGAAAGGCTGAGAAGGTGGGTGAACAGTTGAGATTAGACTCTTAGGTGTCTTTTAAAGCAATGGTGCTGGAGGAGGTGAACCAATAAATATGTGAGAGGGTGAAGCCACTGTGAGGGTGTGAAGGTGTGATGTTCCATGTGTCACAGAAAACAGATGTGCTTACTTTTAAAAGTATGGGCATGCACACGAGGTGTGTGTGTGTGTGTGTGTGTGTGTGTGTGTGTGTTATAGGTAAGGGTGATTAACTTATTGAAAGATTGCTTGGAGGTAATTTACTGGTGAAAAACCAGCCTAAAATGTGCACAGCTCTAGATCTAATTCCCAGCATTCCTTAAAAAGTTATTAAAGCAATATTTCCTGGATACCTATATGTGCTGGAGCAGGTTCCCTGTTGTTTTGGATCAAACCTTGCTAGAGTCTTTTCGGGGAAAAAATAAAGGTAGAATATGCAGATATCTAATACAGACAACTATTTCACAAGACTTTATGGTAAGCAGAAAGAAGGAAATGGAGGAGTAGCTAGCACATCAAGCAGATGATAATTCAGCAAAGAAGAATGTATTTATATTTCAAATGGTAGACTCAGTAAGGAGGCACTAAAGAAATAAGAAAATAGCTTCATAAGATTCTTGAACAGACAGCACAGGTGACACCTACTGTTCAGGTGGAAGGCTTGTCCTAAGTTGGGAAGCAGATGGCTCATCCACAGTCACAGAGACAGGCAGCTAGGTCAATGGAGAAGGTTGTTTATGAAAATTGTTTCGTTGTATGCACTTGCTCTGCCATCCACTCAGACAGCCTACTAGAGGCAGTAATGGAAGTAAGCGGAGAGTTGAAAGGGATGAGGGAGCAGGGGTGGAGTCACTGTGCAGCACAGTGGAGTTTGTCTACAGCAGATCGTCATGTGTATAGAGCCATTTCTCTAGCAAATGGTGATTTTCTATTGGAAAGAGTGATCAACAGCAGTTTGTACACTCTTGTACTCAAATGTATAGTCCTAACCCTAGATTATACTAACTCTGCCTCTCTCCAACACAGCATGAAAGATCCAGGCTTCTGTACAACCTGAGTATCTAAATGTTACAATTTGTTGATGACATAATACAAATCTAACTAACTGAGTAAGTACATTGGTGGCTTTGGTAAGATATATGAACTCTAGAGACAGGGAGGTAGTTTGCAAAGCTTCTCCACCCAGTACCTCCAGAGCAGAGAATGGAGCATTGTACTGAGCAATACTGTCTTTTTTTAAAAGCCTGGTAAACTTCCACAGGTTTTAGAAACCACAAATTTCATTCCTAAAATTTATTAAAATCCACTCATTCAAAAATATTTCTCCTTTGTATGGTGTGTCTAGAATAAAACCAGGCTCCAGAGCATGCTCTAGCTGCAATGCAAGTACAGCCTGCTACTGTGACAATGATCCCTAATGACTCCTATAATATCAGGATGGTAGGGGATGTCACTTGGAGGTTTTATATGTTCTAGTAGGAGAATGATAATTTATACTCTTCTGACTCTGGTACCTGATCAGTATTGATTTACTGGGAACTAAAAAGAGAAAAATCGAAAAAAGAAGGAACAACTTTTGATAAAAGCATGTGGGCATGCCTATTTGGATGGGTACCAGGAGTGAAGGTCAATTATATGTTGGATGTTGTTATCTTCCAGAGAACATCCATTCAGAAAGAGGCACTAAATAGTAAGGCAGACAATGTGATTGCCACTTGACATTAGTCAGACTGTCATCAGTCACATCAGAACTAGAATAGGAACATCAGTGGAGTAGACACAGTGGCATGGCTAGAGAATCTGCATGTAACCAACACCCACTCATCAATACTAACCCAGTTACTGTTGCAATCAATGGTCACCTTGCCAGCAACAGAGAACAATACTGGTTGGTTGCCAAATATGCTACCATCTGGCAAAGACACAAGAGCCACTTGGTTACAAGCTGAATACAGCTGAAGATACAGTGATTCATCTTTATGGAAATAAAGCTTTAGTATGGACTTGGCTTTCCTGTTCCTAGGGTGTCACTGATGCTACTACCTGAGGATCTCAGGAATGACTTATGCACTGGCATGATCCCACGTAATATCACATCATAACAAAACATATGGATGATAGCAGATGACTTGCAAGAAAGGCCACATGGTCATGTGTTGTGTCCAATACTACGGGACTCTATTATTCTGAAATAATGTATAGAAAAGACAGGGTAATAGCTTCTTGGAAATGATGCACATTTGACATTAATGTCCTTAAGTGATATTGGGTGCATAAGGATGTCCAAAAATGGTTTTAAGAAGAAACAAAGTTTTAGTTACCTTCACTCCCAGAACCTAAGTAGGCAATGTATACTCCCTACTTTTACAATTCTAAGTTATTAGTGTCTTTTCACCAAAGAATATTTCCACCAGAGGGCAGAGCATGGGTACTACTGAACTATAAGTTGAAACCTCTACCTGTGTTTTGTGCCAATAAGAGAAAGAAAAAAAAAAAAAAAAGCCAACCTCATGGTATGACCCTTTTAGGAAGATGTAAGACTTCTGACTTCTTCTATACCCTGGGGGCAGGGTGATGACAAGTTGCCAAATTTTGATGGCACTATGGACAAGCAGGGTTCTAACTTCTCAAAGTGATTCCTGACTTCGGGTAAGACACTTGATCCAGCTAAGAGAGAAGAGAATCTGGAATGGTTGGTAGAAGACAACACTGGGCATCATTGTAGTCTAAGACCAGCTGTAGAAAGGAGGCCATGAGACCCTCTAGAGAGGAGACATCTAGAACCTGAAGTAGTTGCTTTCAGAATTACACAAAGAAGTAAGTATTGGAGGCTGGGGGATGGCTCACGAAGTAAAGCGCTTGACTTGCCTGTTATCTATAACAGGCACTGAAGCTCCTTCCAGATCTTTCAGACTGAAAACATCCTACCAGAGGCAGCTCTCCACAGTCAGCTGTCAACCCTTTCTGGAAAGTAGCCTGTGTAAGTCATTTAAGAATTGCGTAGCAAGGGCAGCCTATTCCAAGGACTGACTAATGTAAGCACAGCAGGGGCGGCTCCTCCACTCCATTCCAGCTTTAGGCCTGCCTGTCTCTTCAGAGGAAGCTGTTAGTTAAAATGCATTACGGCTCAACTTGTCCCTCTGCCCGGTCGCTCTTCCCTTCCTTCCTCTGCCTTTCAGCAGAGCGTGACTCCAGGAAGACCCGCTAATCAACTTCTTGATAACCTTCTTCAGAATCTGCTTCCTAGAAAAGCCAGCAACTCCACAGCAGATTGGCATCAGAAAACATCTGAATGACACTTTATTTTTTATTTAGCAGTGTTTTGAAATTTATACATTTTATATTCAGATTTATATTTCTTATTTATTTTGAATTTTTGTTTTCTTTGATATAAAATCTCTCTGAGCAGTCCAGGCTAGTTCCAAACTCACAATCCTCCTGCTTCAGCTTCCCTAGTACTGGGACAAGAGGTATGTGGTACCTCCCGTAGTATTTAGAGATATAAAAAATGTAGGAACCTGGCAACTTTGAACTCACTGATAAATTAGCACCCACACACTACGTGCCAACCCTCCCTGCCATCTGGTGTAGCATATCTTCAATTAACTGCAATTTCTGATGCTGGGTTTCTTTACAAAGCTCTGGTTTCCATTTCTTTACACCACCTGCCTGGTTTGCAGTCATTTGAATTTCTGGCATCAGACCATTTGTAGACCCCAAATTGTTCTATTGCAAATGCTCCTTTAAACTCAGGGGAGAAGCAAGTTGTCTGCATGGTGCTGCCGCCTCAGGACACCCCACTCTACACATGGGAGCCCTGCATCACAAGACTGAATTTCTAAAGGATGCTGTCTTTTAACAGTCTATTTCATAAGGTGTGCAGGAGCTGCTGAGTGCTCCATTGAATGAATTCAAGAGGGTGACTGGAATCCGATGAATGGATTCAGATCCCTCCACCCTCAGCACACACAACAGTGCACTCCCACAGAAAGGCCATGAGTGTCACTCCTGAATGGAGACTCAGAATAGCAGGCCAAGCAAAGCACAAGGCTGCAGCTCCGGTCTCGACTCCAGATTTCTTATCTGTCTCCAGGAAAGATCTTAGGCTCTGTGTTTTTTCTCTCATTTCCTGTACTCAGCTACAGTAAATGCTCTAGCACTAAAAGCCCTCTCAGCCTCTGGCTCCCTATCTTCAGAGAAGCAGAAGGGAGGAAACAGTTACTCCAGAGACAAGCGATGCTGAGAAAATTTGTAGGGAGCACAGACTGAAAATCAGGCCTCTCTTATGCATACATGTTTTATTAATATATGATTACTTCAGTACTGAGCTAGCTTCCTCCATGTTCTGATCTCCATAGAGACTTTTCTGTATTCAGGATACCCAATATCAGATAACAGGGTCCTAAGCAGAGCACTTTGGCAGTTTTAAGGATGTACTCAACTACTTTTTCCTTAACAATATGGACACCAGTGGCAAAACCCAGGACATGTTTCTAAATTGTTCTCAAAATTTTGCCATCGGAATCAACAACCTGAAAAGTCTTATAAGCTTACTTGTCTCATCTGTAAAATGGGTGGAATAGCTGAGTGGGTATGCTGCTGTAGGCATGAGACACCAGGTGTGGAAAACCAGAAAGATGTGCTGTTGCATCACTTAAGAGAAGCAGACAATGTGTAATGTTAGTTATATCAGAGAGGTGTGGTGGTGTGAAGGAGAGGTGGCTCTCTAGGCTGAGATATTTGCATCCTCGGTCCTCAGTGGGTGGTGCTGTCTGAGGAGGCTTAGGAGGTGTATCTTTGCTGTAGAAAGCTTATTGCTGGGGAGGGTGTGGTGGCTTTGAGAATTTATAACCCTGCCCCGGTTTCAGTTTGCTCTTCTGCTTTGTGTTTGGGGTTGAAATGTGATCTCTCAGCCTCCTGCTCCTGCCACTATGCCTGCTTGTTGCCTTGCCTCCACACTGAGACAGACTCTTGTGCCTTTGGAGGAGTCAGCCAAATGAACCTTTAACTTCTATAAGTTGCCTTGGTCAGTGTTGTTGTTTTCTTTTTTTCACAACAGAACAATAGCTAATACAGAAGCTATAACTAAGAGAATGGACTTGAGAGCCTCAGCAATAGTGAGTGAATAGAAATAGACCTCTGCCCTTCCTAGACTCAGGCAAATCTTAATCTGTCCTCAGAGCCACATGCTGTGATAAGGGCATTCTGTGTCTGGAGTACAGAGCATTACTACACATTGTAAAAAGTAACTAGGCTGGATTTCTGCTATCTGATAGCTGCAAAAACTTTACAATGATCTCTAAACCACCCCCAGGGCCCACTGACAAAAGAAGCAGTTGTTTGACAATAGGAACAATTGATTTGCTTCAGCCTTTCATGGGGATTATCTTGGTTTATTCCAGCTGCTGTTACAAAATGTCTTATATTGGGTAATTTATGAACTACAGAATTTTCTCATGTTTTGTAAGGCCAGATGTCTAAAATAAATATAATCTCCCAGTCTGTGTTGGTAAGAGCCCTTGCCTGTATCCTTCTAGGGTGGAATAGGCAGGGCCACTAGCTCCCATTAACCTCTTTTGACAGGGCACTAACCACATACATGCCTTATGTTAGAACCCTCATAGTTTAGTACTTTTCTCTAAGGCCCCAGCTTTGACTACTATCACACAGAGTGCAGGGATTGCACTAGTACATTTTGGAGGGACACTAATGTTCACACAGTAGCCAGGGTACTCCCAGCATAAAGGAAAATGGTGCACAAAAGATGCTAATCTGTAGGATGATGATTCTGAGGGTTTTAATGGGCTCCTTGCTGGCTTACAGTGAGAACTGGGAAGTCAATGAGTGTAAATACATTTATGACAAAATTTAAGTTGAATCTATACTTACTATTTTGCAACTATCAAGCTGAGTTTCTCTTTATGCATCTCTGATTTTTATAACAGCCACATAACTTTAACTCAGCTTTCATTAAAATTAAAGTTCATTTCATGGCTTTACATTTCTTTCCTAAGCAAACGCTTTGCAAATCGCGTGTGTGATGGTTTTGAAAAGCACTGCTACAGGGCTGGTAAGATGGCTTGAAAGAAAAGGTTGCTTGCTACCAAGCTTGACAACCTGAATTCTGTCCCCAGGATCCTCAGGGTAGAAGGAGGGACAGATTCCTTCAAGTAGCTAAGTTGCCTTCCTACACCCCGACCCCAACACACACACACACACACACACACACACACACACACACACACACACACACATGAATAAATAAATTCATGACTGGATCAATGGCTCAGCAGTTAAGAACACTTGCTGCTTTTGGAGATCTAAGTTTGGGTCCCAGTGTCCACACTTAGAGGGTCACAACCACCTGCAATTCCAGCTCTAGAGGATCCAATACCTGTTTCTGGCATGTCTGGGCACCCACACTCATGTGTACAGACACACACACAGATACAGACATAGATGTGATATTTCTTTGAGAAGAAGACACCACCACACAATTTCATGATGACTGTGCTCTAGACCGATTGGCAGCTTTCCTTTGTTTAGAAAGAGAATTGGAAAGTCAATGAGTATCTGTACATTTACAATAAAATTTAAGTTGAATCTATACTTACTATTTTTCTACTATACAGCTGAGTCTCTCTTTACACATCTCTGATTTCAGACAACTTTCTATACCGTTGAAAGTGGTTTTATTTTTTTAAAAGTAGGTCCAAGCTATGTAAACACGTTTTGTTTTGTTTTGTTTTGTTTTGTTTTGTTTTGTTTTGTTTTTTGAGACAGGGTTTCTCTGTGTAGCCCTGGCTGTCCTGGAACTCACTCTGTAGACCAGGCTGGCCTCGAACTCAGAAATCCACCTACCTCTGCCTCCCAAGTGCTGGGATTAAAAGCGTGCGCCACCACTGCTTGGAAACCGGATAATCAGAATGCTTGTTACAAAAGATTCTCCTCAGATAAAGACAGAAACACTGCTTGCTGTAGAAAGTCAACTTAACTTCCTAACTCTCTGATGACTCTTTTACCATGACTTGTTAACTGAGTTCTGTAACTAGTAAGAAAGCCGGGTACAGTACAGCAGTGCAGAGCTGTAACACCAGGGCTGGAGAGGTGGAGCCAAGCAGATCCCTGGAGCTCATTGGCCAGGCCGTCTAGCTGAACTGGTAAGTTCTGGATTTAGTGAGAGACCCTGCCTCAGTAAATAAAGTGTGGAGAGATGGAGGAAGACATGGGATGTCCTAGCCTACATGAACATGTATACCTGTGCATTCGCACACATTTGCACACAAACATGTATGTAGCATACAAATGCTGAGAGAGAGAGAGAGAGAGAGAGAGAGAGAGAGAGAGAGAGAGAGAGAGAGAGAGAGAGAGGAGAGAGAGATGAGCCTGATAGAGCCAAGAGTATTCACATAAAATATAAAATTTATTTAAAAAAAAGAAAGAAAATAACCAATTAGCATAATGTGGAGGCTTTCTCTTTTCTATTACACCAACAAAACTGAAAAAAAAAATGACCGAGGTAGTCAGTAACCCACCATTAAAAGCAGGTAGTAAGCTCTTATGCTTTCTGGGCCACTTTTAACCTAACAGCCTGTGGCTCAGCCTTATAGTGGATCTACAGCCTTCTGGTCCAGAGCCTGGCTCTGTCTGCCCAGTGCCAAGGCTCATCTTTCCCAGCAGCACACTACCTCACTGAAAGATGCCGTGGGATGGTTTCAATAAAGCTCCTGGACAGAGCCTCTTTGTGTTCCTCCCTTCTTGGCAAGAAGCCATTTGTTGCCTCTATTGGACACCATTATGGGGACACATGGTTCCTTCCCACCATGAGCTCAGAGATGAACTTTAACTCTGGTAATCACACCGATCATTTTTAATTTCTATGTATACATGCTGTAAAATGTAGGTAAATTAAAGGATAGGTGCTGACATCTTGTACATGCTTCCAGAAACGAATTAATTTAAATAATTAAAGCATTGCATGATGTTGTTCAAGGTATAGTATCTTAGTGATCTTAAATAGAAGAAAACAAATATATATATATATATATATATATATATATATATATATATATATATATATATATATATATATATATATATATATAAGCCCCATTAAGGGGGCAGAGAGGGCTCTGCTTTTTATTTAGGGCCTCAAAGGATACAACCCCAAAAGGCCACACAATCTCTCATCATCACTGATATAATATTATATTCAGAACATTCCTCTTCCATGAGCTTCAGGCCCATTCATATAACTACCTATGAAGTGTGTCCACCAGAATGAATACATGGACCCTAATTCCAATCTGGTGAGCCTCATGGTCCAGTGCTCAGATCTTCCTTGGAGAATGAAGGGCTAGCTTTTGACTACAAGGCTCTCCTCTTTTCTTAATCCCCCGCAGGACCAGCTGAGGCTCCATTCTACCCTTACGTAATTCTGCCTTCATCTTTTTCTTTCATTTTCTTCCATTGACGTCAATTTTAAAGCACTCTCAAGTAGTGCCTTTTGCTTCCAAAAGAACTTGGAACACCCAACAAGTCTATGATAAATTCCAGAACTTTCCCTTGCATCTCTTTCCTGTAAAATTCAGCTGGTGACATCCCCCCTTGCTTGGCTGAATCAACTCAGAGGAAATCACTGTACAAGGTCTCATCATAAATGGTTCATCCCAACTCACTCCTATGTCAGCTCTCTCAGGGTAAAGTCCAAGATTCTTATATGATCTATGAGTTTCTATGTATGACCCACACTCATTTCTGAAGCTTTATCCCTCCACTCGTGAAGTGTGTGCTCTTTCCAGCAACCACAGGAACTCCAAGCTCCCGTTCCACATCCTGCTGTTCTCGTTCAGGTACTTGCCCAAATCATAGTCTCTCCCTCAAATGATTAGCACCATTTTTGATGTTGAAATGCCAAACAAACCTTAAGTCTCAGCTTCAGCATATCTCTTCTGAAAAGCATTTCATCTTATCTGTAGTGTCCACAGTGATTTCCAGAGCTGCTGCTGACCCCCAGTACTACAATGGTAAGGTATGTTGTAATGTGTTTTTATAAGCATCTTCTTTGGACTCCTTGGGCATTAATAGTCTGTTTATACATCAGTCTAGTCACTGTGTGCACTATAGAATCTAATATATTAATGTTTTCACCAATGTGATATTTGATAAATATTAGCTTTGAATAAATATAAATGCATAGTGCTTTTGTGCAAGAATGAATACATATATACACACATACATAAATTGAAATATATTCATATATAACTTAGTTGATTTCTGACTCAGAAAAGTTTTTATTTTGTGTGTGTCTGGGTGTATATACGGGATACATATATGTGAATCCCAGAAGAGGTTATCAGGGTCCAGTCTTTTCACTCTGCCTTATTCCTTTGAGACAAGATCTCTCGTTGAACCCAGAGAGGTCTGGAACCAGCAAGCTCCAAGGGTCCTCCTGTCCCCTACCCCTACCCCACAGCACTGGGGTTATGAGTGTGTGGATGATTACACACTTTTAATGTAGGTCCTGGGAACCTAAACTCAGGCCCCCTCATTCTTGTGCAGTAAGCAGACCTAGCCAATGAGCCATGTCTGTAGATCTGAAAATTATTTTGTATGGACGTACTTGTATAGTAACAGTGGGTTAATTAATCTCTTGTTTTAATGACAAAACCTTGTTATAAAAAGCTAAAAGTAACAATCTCAGACAAAGGGGGGGGGGAGAAAAAGAGTAGGCCATAGGGAAAGATGCAAGCATGGGTAGCAACCAAGCTGAACTCAGCGTCTGTCAGACTCAGTATGACCTTCACGGTCAGAGGCTCCCTCATCATGCTCTCTGCTCCTGTGTTTGCATTATCTACAGTTCTCCTCTCCTTCCTCTCCTCACTGGACAACTATGTATTTCTTCATTCCAGTCACATTCTGAAAAAATAAAATAAGCATCTCTTCACTCCAACGCCCAACTGTAAGGAATGTGATTGGTTGTATTCTCGTCAATTAATGGGGAATCTCTTAGGGAGCAGGAATAAAAGTCATTATACAGGCACTGTTGTCAGGCACTTACCATATAGACCAACAAACATTTACCAGGGAAAAATAGAGGCATTATAACATTGCAAGCACTTTACACACACCACACACACCACACACACACACACACACACACACACGTACACACACACACACGTACGCACGCATGCACACATGAATCCACATCAAAACACTGCAATGTTATTGTCAGAATTTAGACACTTCACACTCATTTTTAATCTGCTCTCCACAGAAAAGAAGAAATAGGTGGATGTAGACACTCACACATCATTACCTAGAGGACAACATATCAGGGCTATTCTTAAGAGAGGAATGCTCTAACAAAAACATAAGAAAATTAATTTTCCAAAGGTTAAAAGAATGCTTTAAAGTGCCTGTTGGCCATGAGTGTTTTCTAGGAGAGAAATTATAATAACCAGTCTTTGTCTCTCTGCCTGGGCCCTCTCAGGCTTCATGGTCTCCATCTCTCACTATCTGCTTTCGGTAGAATTGTTCATCTTTTAGTTTTTGAAAGAGATTGATCCTACATGATGATAGTGACCCACTCACTCAGCCCGACAGCATGGGACTGGAAAAGGTCCATGGCTTTCCACCCTTTGCTACTCCAGTTAGAAGCATCATTATAAGGCTTGAGCTTCAGATTCAAAGGCTATCAACCTTGACATGTTTGATGTGCTTATTAAAAGATAAAGAGAGAAGGGATATGTTCTATGGGGGTGTGGTGAGGGGTGGGGGAAGTGATGTCTCAGGGGGCCCATGCCAAGGCGTCCCTTCCCCCGGAGGGACCAGTCAGACAACGGTAGGTAGAGTATAGAATAGAGTTTATTCAGGGCATGGGGAGGGGAGTTAAGGAGATAGTAGAGGCAGAGAAAGGCAGAGAGAGGGAGAGAGTAGAGAAGTAGAGGACGGCCATGAACACATGGAGAGAGGGGGAAAGGAATAGGAAAGGAAGGGAGAAAGGGAAGAACCCAAGAGGGCAAGAGAGCAAGAGAGAGAGAGAGGAGAGGGCAAGCAGTCCCTTTTATAGTGGGTCAGGCCTACCTGGCTGTTGCCAGGCAACTGTGGGGTGGAGTTTAGACAGAAAGCTAACAATGTTGCCTTGCTTTATCCCAGTGAGATGGGTGGGATGAAGGTGAGAGTTCATTCCTGCCACACTCGAGAGTACAGTAATACCAAACTCAGTTTAACAGGAAATAAAACTATGCACAACACCAGAAGGAGCTCAGTGCTGTATCACTGTGGGGAGATCCAGGGCACAGTGGCAAGATATGGAGAAAAGAATGAGGAGTTGGGCAATTCAGATTTTAGGCCTGTGTTTGGTATCAAAACCTTTAATTTTAAGCAATCCTACTTAGCCTGTTCTTATTTCTTCAACTAAGAGTTCATTCTTTTCCTTTGACCTCTCTGGCCTTATGATCAAATGAGATAATGGAAACGAATGTGCTTAGAAAAATATATCTTGAAAAACAACAATACATGAACACCGACTTTTAGTATTCTTTCCCCACATTGTGCTACAAGCGTGTCTAGGGCTAATACTTGCTCAAACGCCTATTTACCACTGCTGTTTTCCAAGCAGGATCCTACTGGTAAGAAGAATGGAACTGATGTCCTTTGTTTGTTTTGTCTTCTTCTGATTTGCTTTGGTTTTTTGAATCTCATTTAAAAAATTATTATTCTTTAGTTGCTTGTTTTCTAGCTAGAGACAGAAAGGGTATGAATCCAGATGGGAGGCGAGGTGGGGAGGAGTTCAGAGGAGTCAAGGGAAGGGAAGCGTGATCAGAGTATATTGTATGAAAAAACCACTTTCTGGTAAAAGAAAAATAGAAAGAAAGAAAAGTAAAAGAAAGAAAAAGATGTAAGAATTGAAGAAAGAAAAAAGAAAGGAAAAAAAGGAGAAAGGGAGAGGAGAGGAGAGAGAGAGAGAGAGAGAGAGGAACCTTTTTGATCTTGTTTGTTCATTTCCTGACAACATTTCTTACCTCCTTAGCTTGCTCTGCACTGTCTCTTCCCCATTGGTGTCTATCCCACCATCTTATTTACCTTCATCTGTGGATATAATTACCCTAATAGGTCTATGGCTTCTTTCCAAGCCACTACTAGCAATGCAAAATGAGACACATCTGAAGCTGGTCTCTGCCGCATCCTCCCGGAACTGGCAGATTACAATGTGTCCTTCTCACGGAGTAGCTCAGCCAATTTTAAGGTCACTTCTCATGGTTGAGAGAAGCCCCTGGTATAACCCAAGACTTTCTCCTTTTAACCAAATGGGAAACAGACTCTGTTGTTATTGCTCACAGTAAAATAAACTAAGATAAATCACAGCATGCCAACACATGAAGCAGGGCACTTAGAGCTCCGAGACTAATCTAGTGGGCTGTCGTCCAGAGCTCCTCATTTATAACGCCAGTCCCCAGTGAGACTGAGCAGTGGGATTCTGCCTCCCATATGACTCCAGGATCAGAAAGATCTCATTTTCCAAACAAGCTTCCAAACTCTTGAGTTTTCCTTCCAGAAGACACATGTAGACAAGTTTTTCCATAAACCTGAGGAGGAATGGGATGCAAGACTTTGAGGCTCACTACAAAGGAAACAACTTTCCTTTGTTGTCTTTCTCAATAAATTGGCTGCTCTAGAGCCCCCTTTTGCCTCCATTACAGCACTTGGCAGTTTCTAAAGAGAGAGAGAGTTTGAAGAAGAAAAAGAAAGAACACAAAGATGAACTCAGCGGTGATGAAGCTTCAGAAATGGTTGCATGTCATATCATTGCAATTAATTCTCTCTTCTGACTCTTAATTTGGAAGTCTCTTTATTCCGTTTATGTTTGAATTGAGCTTGGCATGAAATACTGTATTCTTTTAATATCTAAAAATATTTCTTTGTTTCTTTCTGGACACTCTGAAAAATCAAAATTTCCCACTCTGGACTTACCTATTTGCAAATTGTGATTCAACTTCTAAACAGTTGCAAATCCTTGGGCTCCTTTTGCAATGACTGCATTAGGGATCTCCCCCTCCCCCCCATGTGTGTGTGTGTGTGTGTGTGTGTGTGTGTGTGTGTGTGTGTGTGCGTGTGTGCCAGCCAGTCATAGATCTGCTTTGTAACTAAGAATAATATTGAACTCACAATCCTTTCCTCCACTTTCCATGTACTGCAACTGCATGTGTGTGCCAGATGTACAGCTGACATTTCTTTTTATTACATATTATATTCTAAACAAAATAGTTGAAGTGTTAATGTATATTTCCCAAATAAAGAGGGAAGAAAAGTTTTAAAAATGTAATATCATGTTAATTACAATGTTTTAAGATGAGTCTCATATCAGTCCCTCTTGTGTATAGAAGAGGAAAGCCATGGACTCCAGAGAGCAGAAGGATCTAATTTCCTATCTTAGGTACATCAAATACTTGCTCCTTGAAAATGGTTTCCTCACTCATTTGAGATTGTTTTTTCTCTTGTAAGATGAGGATAAATAACAGACTTATCCTGTGACTTTGTGTGGAGGAAATGTATAAATTATGTGCAGTAATGCAGTATCTGTGTGTAGTAGGCATCTCTAAGGGTCCTCTGCTTCTCTCGCTCTTCATGCATACAGTGCAAATCTCATCTTTTATTCATACTCATGGCTCACTCTCTCATAACACTATTACCGTTCAATTATGAACTGCTAAAAGGAAAATGTCTTTGTAAATTTAATAATGATAATGGCATTATGCAGTGTTCTAAGTGCTTCATAGGCAGTATTTCACCAACCCTCACACGGAACAGCAGTCTCAACATTCTTATTTACAGAACGAGATCTGGAGGTCTTCATTGATTAAGTGATAAGCAAGTTAGTGATGAGTTGAGATTTGAATGCAAGTAGTTTGGTGCTGAAACTTCACCATGGTTAATAATATATGCTGTGACCCAGTATGACAGTGTTTATGATGACCGAATTACATACAATGGATGTATAGATACATATATTGATGTATATAAAGCCTTGTAGAGAATGCATGTCACATGGTAAAATTCTTACTACATTGCAATTTTTTTTAAAGGAATGAGATATATTTTGTAATAAAATTCGATCTTCTCTTGTAATAACCTTTTAAAATGACGTCTTTATTGAGCTAAAATTACATAATCATATAACCCACTCATTAAAATTCCTTAGTTTACTGGGTATTAACATATCCTCACAGAATTTTGTAACAAGTACTGTGATAAAAGTGTAGAATATCTCAACACCTCACAGATTCTGTATTTTCATAGATTCAGTAATTAAAAGAAAATTATATATTTTTTAAATGAAATCATATATATATTCATATAATTACATATATATTCATGAAAATTACAATCTCTCTTACAATGGTGGTTGGATTGAAATTATAATAATATTCTTGGGTATTTTGTTCCAGGGAAAGGAAAAAGTTAAATTTGTAAAAAATATCTGCACATAAAAAAATGTCCATGGCAAGCCCATTCATGATAGTGAAACACTGGAAATGTTCATAAGTAGTTGAATGATTAAATTCTGGTAATTAGACACAATGCAATAATTAAAAATAATAAAAAAATTATCCATTTATGAAAACAACTTCACATTGCTTGCTACTGTATGATTCCATTTAGGCAGCATCCTCAAAATAATAATCAAACTGCTTCAAATGAAAATGAATTCAGAGGTCCCCCACAAAACTAAAAGTAGAACTATCATGTAGCCCAGATCCACAACTTCAGGTATCCCTTTCCCTCCCTCTTCCCCTCCCCCTCCCCAAACTTCATGCGTGCATACTCAGAGACACCACAGGTCAGTGTTTATTGCAGCACTGTTCACATTAACTAAGTTATGGAACCGACTTGTATGCTCATCAACTGAGCAATGGATAAAAAATGGTTTATATTCACAGTGGAGTTTTCCAACCATGAATACGAATGAAATTGTGGTATTTACAGGATAGTGGATGCAACTGGAGATGATCATATTATCTGAACTAAGTCAGTCCCAGAAAGGCAAATATTGTGACTTTCCTCTCATTTGTTGATTCTAGGTTCTCTAGATGCATGAAACCATGTGTTAAAAATGACCTGAAAATAGGAGCAAGGAGAAGGGGAACAAAGAGAACTCATGGAAGAGGGAGAGAGGAAGATGATAATAGACAGGTGTGAGGGGACTGGCTCCAAGTACGTTATATAATTGAATGGAAATTGTATTATATAAGTTAATATAATATAACCATAAATAAATGAAATTGTAGACTATAATACAAATCCATACTACACACACACATACACACACACCATGAAAGGTATCCTATTAAAGGCAGAAAAACCAGTATAACTAAAAAATTATAAAAGCAATCCTATTCCCTAGTGTCATGAAAGTTACATGGTTAACTAAGCATCATTTAATTAACTTTAAAGCCTGCTCTAGTTTTCTTGTAACCCTGGTCAGGAACCCATGACCAGAAAGGTCATAGGCCCTAAGGGAGAAACTAGAATTATTATTTTACAAAGTGGATATAGTATCAACCTGCCTTCTATTAGTATAACTCTCAGCCATTACCAGAGAAACTTCTTTAGCAGTAAGTGGCTCTGTTAATACAGAGACTCAAAACTAATCAAAGAATAAAGAAAATCTAGCAGTATTCAAAATGCAGAGAAAATTTGTCTATGAAGTGTGCTCAGTCCTAAAGGAATACCTATATATGTCTTTCCATTGCAAGGCTCGGGAACTATCATAAAAAGGTGGTAGAAAGTCTTCATAAACCCAGAATTCAGGGATGACCAGGGTAAAACAAGTGTCTTCTTGACATGACAGGGCCACAGCACTCAGAAACTCTGGCACTTGTGGTTACCTGCAGGTCAAGTTAGTCATTTGTCCAGCCTGGATAGAGGAGGATACACAGACTGTACCAGGCGAGCCATTGGCAGTTGGTGGCTACTAGGAAAGGAAGAGGCATATTTCCTCAGGTGTGTGGCCTCTGGTTGGATGTCTATTTTCTGGTGAATGTCCCAGTGATATCAACAACTCTACTTAGACCTTTGTGGGTTTAAAAATAAAACAGGAAGCCGGGCAGTGGTGGCGCACGCCTTTAATCCCAGCACTTGGGAGGCAGAGGCAGGTGGATTTCTGAGTTCGAGGCCAGCCTGGTCTACAGAGTGAGTTCCAGGACAGCCAGGGCTACACAAAAAAACCCTGTCTTGAAAAAACAACAACAACAAAATAGTAATAATAATAAAAAATAAATAAATAAAACAGGAAATGAAATCGGGAGGGGACTTTGTTGGAAAGGCTTCAAGAGGAACTGGAGGGAGGTTGCAAGAAGTGCAACTGGTCAAAATGTATACACCTGTGATAGTCTCAAAGAATGAATGAGAATAGTAAAATAACAAAAGGAAAAACTAATCCCATTTCTTAACATATTATCAAACTGATAAAGGTGGCTTAAACTCTTGACAACATTTTAAAATGTTTTATTTTACAGAGGCAATTATTGTAGAAAAACTGAAGAAAATAATTTATTTCTGTTATAAAAATGATCACAAAGTCACAGCAATGCACACTTCTTCAAAAACAAAGAAATGACTTTACCATTCTACAGATAACTATTTGTAAGTAATAAAGTTATTACTATTCAAAAGTAATAATAGTGAAAAATAAATTATTCAGTACATAAATCTAGGAGTTTGTCTAAATGCTTTACATGTATCAACTTATTAAATTTTCCAAAGGCCACAGCTAATAGTATTATTAGGGTCATTTCTCAAATGAGAAAATTGAGGCACATTAATTTTATTTGCTTTATTTAGTATACAACAGGTTAGTAGTGGGGTTGCAGTTAGAATTGATTAAGAAATAGGTGGCCATAAATTACATCTTAAATTCAAAATTAAATAAAGTATATAAATTACTCTATAATTTGTATAATTTGCTAATTATTTCCTCATCATCTAGTGATAAAAGAAGAAACAAACCAGTTTTGTTAGAATTTACATAGAATTTCAGTTATCCAGGGTTCACTTGGAGGGCAAGTTATTATGAGTATAAAATAATTGATGCTAATCCTGATGAGGTGGTAGAAAGATGAGGTCCTTTTATTCATAATAAAACAGGAGAGAGGGAACAGAAGCTTTCATGTGAACTTGATCTCTAGGAGGAGAAAAAACTTAAGCTAGAAAGATGTCATAAACACAAGGTGATGATATAAAGTTTTTTTTTTTTAACTTGGTCTATGTTCTTGATGGAATGTTAATGAGGAAAGTTCCTTCATAATGGAAAACATGGGGCAAACCCTCACACAAATTCAGGTCTAAAGTAAAACATTAACATTAGCAATGGACAGGACAATGGCTGGCACCACTGGGTTATCGACCACAAAGCAAAACAAAGGACCAGGGATCATTAGGATTTTTCAGGAAAAATTCCATTTAATGTGAGTTCACAAGATTGAACAGGCAGATTTAACACATCAAGTCCCTTAAAACTTCACAAAACAAAACAAATATTCGGATTAAGTCAAGGTACTTAATGTGATGAGATCTCCATATCTCTTCAGGTTCTGAGAGCCAGCTCTCAGGGAGGAGGCTCTCAGGTCAATTTCAGCTTGATTTTTCCAAGTCCTAAAGTGTATATGGCGTGTCCTAAGTGTCTAAATTATACATGGGCGTGTGGTGTGTGGTGTCTTCAGCAACAGAGTATTACTTCCAAGTTCTTAAGGTAATCAAGGACAAAGACAATAGCTTATATTGACCAACTACTCCAAGGGAAGTTTCCCCTGCTTGGCTTAGGATTTTGCTAGCTAGTTTATGGCTTTTGAGGGGAACATTATCACTCCACGTGGTAATGTGACTAACCTTTTCTCTCTCCACATATGTAATTCATATATAAATTTTTATGAAAGATGGCAAGGGAGAAAAGCAAGCAACAGTCCTATCTAGCTGTAAAGCCTGTAGACAGCAGTAACCAGCTCCACAAGCTATCTCCAATGCTGCAAAAGAAACTTTCAACTTAGAGGTAATGCAATATCATTGGATTAAGACCCACTCAATAGGAGAGAATTATGCCTGGTACTATAAACTAGCCAACTACCTGTAGATGCTAGAGGGTCACCTGTGACTGCCACTTTCCTAAGTCTGTATAATTTTTAATTATATACTAAATATGGATCTTCAAGCACACAGATGAGTATAGCTCTTACCCATCATCAAAGAAGCTTTCTTTTCTTTTTGTTTGCTTTTCTCAAGAGATTGAGACTATTACAGTCAACAACTGGTCAATACGTAGAGAAGAGTTGCTCAATCCTGCTTCATACATCTACAGTGCAGTCCTAATACATAAGGATCAGAGAATGCCTTAGCTATGTTTTCTATTGCTGTCATTAACACCATTGCCCTAAACAACCTGGGGAGGACAGGTTGATTTTGTTCACACTTCCACATTACAGTTTGTTACTGAGCAAAGTCATAGCAGGAGCTCAAACATCACAGGAACCCGGCGACAAGAGCTGATGCAGAGGCCATGGAGGAGTGCTACTGACTTGCTTGCTCCTCATAGTTCACTTAACCTGCTTTCTTGCAGCTCCCAGGACCACCGGTCCAGGGGCAACAATGCCCACAGAGACCCTCCCATATCAAAACCTTCCCACATCAAACACAGGCATTTTGTTTTAATGGATTAAACATGATTATACACATCTGAAGAGGGAATCTGTAAGCTGAAATGGAAATATGACTAATTAAGCCTCTCCATGGCAGAGACAGGAGGAGTGAAAACATCTGCACACTAGAGAGGCAGTCCATCATAAAGTCAAAGGATTCCCAAGAGGGATGAAGCGGAGTTCAGAGATCGCATAAGCCCTTGACATTTCCTGAATCCTCAGATGTGTTGCATTCAGAGAAGAAAGAACAAAACACCTAACCCTTTAACAACATTGTAGAACTTTAAAGAAAAGCATATTAAAGGCATTCAGAGAGAAATGAAGAATTATGTTCAAGGAATAATGATTTTCAAACCATATGAGGCTTTGAGAGACAACCAACGACATCTTTAAAGAAATACCAAACATTATGGAACGCAAGGTTGATGCTTAGCATATATTCTTTACTTTAATGGTAACATGTAAATGTAAAAGGTTTCCCAATCTTCTATGCATATCCATGTACTTTACACTATATCAAAATGTTTTGCATGTGATGAGCTCAGTCCTAATTAAAATGCAGTCTAGAGCTTTATGACCCAGAAAAAGTCTGCTAAGCTTTCCATTTCATTTTCTTTATCTATAAATAGGAGCCCTATTAGGTTACTATGAAATTTTATGTCACAAATGAAGTGACACTTATAAAATGTCTAAAGCTGCTAGGCATACAGGAAGCAGTGAATGCCATCTATGATCTCTACTGTAGTTGATTGAATGATCACAATGTCTCTGTGGAAGAGGTCTTGTTTCTATTTTTTACAGGGACTGTCCTGTTTGATAGTTAATATCCTATCCAGAACGGCAACGAGGCCTTTTAGAACAAGGACCTGAACTTGTATCTCTTGCACCCTATTATTCTGAGTTCTTTCCCTTAACTACTGTTCTTATAAAAAATGCTTTTCAATAAATGACTTATTCTAGGCTCTCTATTGCAGTAGGTATCACGTCTCTAGCTCCCTCAGAGTTTCAAATTATCTCTATATTCCCTGACCTATTTGAAGGGGTTCATGAACCTTCACATGTATCCAGGCTTTAATCTCACCTACTCTCTCGCCAGTATACACTAAGCTGCCTGGGGTTTCTATGAAGCTATACATTGTTGTATCTGGAAGGGAGACTAGAAAGTATGGTTTTTAGTCTGGGTGAATTGCATCTCTCAGCAAAATCAGGGGTGGCTCAGGAAGAGGGAAGACACTCCATTATGGTTAAGATAAATGCCACTGAATAAATGAGGTGTGATGTGAGAACCAGGTGGCACCTTTGGAAGGAAGGCCACCAAGAGCATCTAAAAGGCCCTGCACTTGCTCCATAAGGTTCTGAAAATATGGCTCTAGCTGACTTCTGGCTTTTCCTTTTGATTAGCTTGGTGCCTTTCAGGTTCCTGAACATACCATACTTTATCTTTTACTGATCTCTTCTTGGGACCCTGTACACTACATTCCCTATAGCATGCATTCCTGCCAACATAGACCAATCACACCCATATTTTTCAAGGCTATCTCACATGGGCAATGAGGTTATGAGTGACCTCCTTCTCTATCCTCAATGTCCTGGTTTGAGTCTCCATCTGTCTGCTAGTGGGCCTCTGGGTACCACTGGCCACACTGCCATGACAATATCTACCACATTGTGTTTTAAGCTTGTGTTGATGACCAGCCTTTCCTTTGCCTGCTCCCCAAACTGTTAGCACCTTAAAGGCAGAAAAGTTATTTTTACGAGGTCGGGTTTTGAAGTGTGCTAATTTTTCTTCATCAGTTGTTTACACAGTATCTAGCTTTTGTAGGGGAGCAGTAAATATTTGTGATATACATAAATTAATACATTTTATTCTGATCTTATCAATAACTCATAAAGAAAAAGTGGTGTGTCAAGAGAGCAATGATTCCAGTCACTTCCTGGAGAACTTAAAAAGGGATGCTGAGTGTTCAGGGTTACAAAGTTCTTCTTTTTCTATATTGTATAACTAGTATAGTCATTTTATAGAAGATAAAAGTGAGGGTCCTGGAGGTGAAAGAGCTACTAGATATTAAGCTGAGACTTGAAGCCTACAATGGCCATGTCTGCTTTAAAATTTACCTCCATATAATTCATGCTGGGACTGATAACCAGTCTTGGCCCACAAAGTTGTCTATCCTGGGAAGGTAGGTATTCCACAGGGCTCCTGAGCTCAAGGCAGTTGTCTGGGAGAATCAGTCTTACTAACTCAGTGAGGGGTATTTTATCTTGTCAGAGGACAGAAGGAGATGAGAGAAAGGAAACGAGAGGGGATTTATTTTAAGAGGAAGAGGAAGCAGAAAGACAAATGAAATAAACTGAGAATCCCACATCAGAGCAACCAGAGATCCCGATCTAAGACAGGCATTTCATCCATCTGCACTGTTCTGACAAGCAACTAATTAAATCTCTCTGGGGAGAAGGAGCCCATCTCGACTCAGGGCAAATGTTGAGGCCTAAGCCTGCTCAACACATGGGGCTTAGAAAGGACAGCTTCCCAGATGGTATGATAATCCCTCAGCAATCCTGACACCCAAGTCCCACTGGGAAATGAGCAGAGGCAGTGGATCATACAGCAAGTTAGCAGCAAACAGTGTAACAAGAGACTCAAAGGCCTGCCTTTAGTGAGCACTTGAAATCAATCTCAAGAAATGGAGTGGTCATTTCATAAGAGAGTCTGTTGGAATAGGTATTATCTCCCGTTTACAGATATGGGACCAGTGATAGCTAGCGACTGTGGATCTCTGTGCCTGTCACTCAACTCCAAGTCCATACTTCTTTCATCATTTGTGTTTGGCTCAAACTTTGCCACTGTATGACTCGGGATCATTAACCAGCCACTTCCCTACACTTCTATAATCAGAAGGGCAAAAGTGTAGACTCGCAGGCTAACGAAAGGGAAGCCGGATCCTTGGTTTCTCTGTCCTGGTACCATCAACCTTGTATAAACGCGATAGTCTCCACCTACAGTGGCTTTTGGATTCTCTCCTAGTTTTTCTCAGACCCACTCAGGTAGATCAGAGGCAGCTGGGTGGCGCTGCCTCCTCAGAAACCTGAGCATTTACCTCTTTGCTCACTCAACTGTGGGTGGCTGCTCTTTCCTCTGGTTGTACTTGAGCTAATATATGATATCAGCCGTCTATTTTGAAGCCTCTCTGACTGAAGCGCCTGAGTCTGTTTTATGTCTGAACACAGGTTGACACAGATATATGAAACTTCCTGTTCAATGCTGTGTAGCCAGTGGCCATCAAGGTCACTACTAAATCTAGGATTTTCCATGTAAGTTGAGACAGACAGCTTTGCTACAAGGAACAAGGACCATGGTCCATATAGAATTGCTGAAATGAATCACTGTCTATAGTTTTACTAAAATAGTACATATGTATCCTGCGTTGATAGTAATTTCAATATTTGGAGAGGAAATATATTATAGGCATGGATGTAGTTTTTCAGATAGAACAAGGTTGAGCTTAGTTCTACCACATAATCACCACATAGTTAGCAAGCTACTGAATCTTGCTGAGACTTATTTTTCTATCTGTAAAATATAGTCCCTCAGAGTGTTGCAATAACTTAGTTAATATACATGTCAAGAACTTTGTAGCATTTAAAATTGTTTTACTACGTATAGCTTGAAAGTTAGCCTATTATTATTTCACAGATACGGGCAGAAGACAGGAGTCTCGTGGTAAGGGACACAGAATTTCTCATTCAAGACAAAAGCATTAGCTAATACTCCCAAGTCTCATAGGAGTCCCATCATAGATATCCACATACATGATAGGTCTGCTACAGAAAAAGATCACTAAGCAGGAATTCAATACTTTTCCACTAAGAGGAAATAGGATTGGATCCCTTATCTGGGAAAATATCACCCCAGGCCTCATGATTCTTTTCATGGAAAATAAAACCATAAGAAGTAAAGGGTTGTCAAGTTTTTTCATTTTCAAGGCAACCAGCAAGAGCATGCAAGGATACTTCCACATAATTTACCAACAACTTACTAATTATAAGAAAGGGTAAGCTGCCATCACAAATATTACAAAATTCAATCATAAAGTGACATCTTCCCTAATATATACATTTAGAAGCTGGTCAGAGAAGTGAACGACTTACTCATAGATATGGTTTGGGGACCTGATGGTTGTGGATTCAATAATGAGACATCAGGACCTTGGATTCTAAGTCATTCCTCCCCACCAGGATGCCTGTCGGTTGGAAAAGGCTGCGTACAACATCAGTTCAGGCTGCTCAGTGGGGTGCAGGGCTCCGTTCCAGTGTCTGCAGAACTCTTGAGCCTTAAACCAATGACGTAAACGGGAACACACGGAGCTGTGCGTGCTGGAGTCCATGCTTTCCAGTAAACGTCCTCAAAGGGCAAGGAGTAGGGGCAGGGGTAGGTATGTCAGAGAGGAGGCAGGGAGGGTCTCCGTCAAGGTAGCTTCACATTCCTTGAGATCATGCTATAGACTACCTCTGATAACTTCTCTAAAGGGAGGGAATGACCTGGGCAAGAGAATGTGTACTTACATTCTCAGATAATCGGGAGACTGAGGCAGGAGGATCAGTTCAGACCATGAATTTGAGATCAGCCTGGATAATATCCTAAGACCCCATCTAAAAACTGAGAGGTGTGTGATAGCATTCTGTCTAAACTCCACCCCACAGTTACCTGGCAACAGTCAGGTATGCTCCTCCCCACAGTTGCCTGGCAACAGCTAGGTGGGCCTGGCCCACTATAAAAGGGGCTGCTTGCCCCCTCCTCTCTCTCTTGCCTCTTTTTCTTGCCTCTCTCTTACATTTCTTACTTCTCTTACCTCTCCCCATTCCCTTTCCCCCTCTCTCCATGTGGTCATGGCCGGCCTCCACCTCTCTATTTCTCTACTCTCTTCCTCTTTCTGCCTTTCTCTGCCTCTACTACTCTCTTAACTCCCTCCATGCCCTAAATAAACTCTATTTCTATACTATACCTTCGCGTGTATCTGGTCCCTCTGGGGGAAGGGATGTCTCAGCATAGGCCTCCTGAGGCACACCCTTCCCCCACACCTACCTCCCCATAACCCCATATAACATATATATCTATATATATTTTTATAAATACATCAGTGTGCATCTATAGTAATCCCAAGCTGAACTTAACTAATTCTTTTTTCAAAGGGAGAAAGGAAGAAGGAAGGATTTGGCCAAGCTTATCCAGTAAGTAATGCAACCACTTCTCCCCTATTCTCCTGGATGTCAGACCTACAAGTGTTCTCTGCATCTGGCTGGGATGATGGTCAGTTATGAGTAATGACTGTTATATACTGGGTTGCCCCTCTAAAAGTAAACAATATCAAGCTAAGGCAACGAAGGTGTGTGCTTAGAATTGTCTAGATAGACATGACAATGAACTCCTACCAGCCAAGGTAACATTATGTCTATAACTAGAAAAGCTTGCTGTCACAAACGATACTAAGCTGTTTGATTCATTCAGTTTTCCGTTCAAATATGAAGGCTTGAGCACACTAGGCACTATGTTAACTCTCACAGATACAGCTGCAAAGACAATCAATTTAATAAATTAACTGGGAATTTCTTATCCATTCCTTTGTCAGAAGAATATATCAAGGACATTGAGTCAACAATAGCTGGGTGCTAGTCAGGTGCTAAGGACATACACTCATTTTCCCCTCCCAGGCTAGTGGGGAAAAGTTAGCTAATATTTATATTATAATATAATCACTATGAAACAGATGCATGCAAGAACACAGACACAGTGATCTTCACCCAGCTTTGGGGGTGTGGGAAAGAGGCCCTAAAAACACTCAAAAGGGCAGGGAGATCTAGAGAGGAGGGAGGGAGAGCCGCCTAGTCTCTTCACCTGTAAAACAGGAATAAGAACGCCTTGCCCTCAGGGATACTACGCAGGTGTGATGAGACAAACATATGAAAGGTCGGTGCAGACAGATGCAGGCTCTTACACCCGACTCTCATCTTTATATACACCAGGCTGACCAGGACATTAGGGCTCACTCCCCTGTGGCTGGTGAACTGGAAGATCAGCAGCCCACAGAGGAAGAATCCTTTGTCTGCTGCTTCCTTAGTATAGGGGCCCAGCAAGTAACCTACTCCAGACATTAGCCTTGGAGAGCCGCCCACACCATTAGCCACTTCATTGGGGGGGGGGGGGGGGAGTGTTCACCCTGTGGCTACGACTGCACCAGACACAATTCTTCCCCTAAAGTGATTTCCTCTCCCACCATCTCTTCCCCCACCAAGTGATTTATGGCTCGCTTAGAGCCTTTTTTTCCTTATATCCCATCTGGCCTTCCTACCTCAGCCTGCAGGGAGGGTGGAAGCCTCTGTTTGCAGCTTTGCAGACGGTTTCTATGGAAATTATGACAATATTACAGCTATTGTGGAGCCACATCACTGCTGATTAAACAAGGAGATGCGACTTGAAAGGGGAAATAAATTTGGAATCAAACATCAACGGCGTCCTTGGAGACAATGAATAGTTTTCACAAAGTTGTTCCTATCAACAGCAACAATAACAAGCTAATGTTGTTTTTGTATAAACACTACAGAGGAGGGTTATTTCTCAGGGCCTTTGTTGAGGCTCCACAGTACAGACAGAAGCAGGCCCCAGGCCAGTGCTCACTACAGTAACCTGAAATAACAGCTGAGGATTTCTGGGTATGTGTCAAGAAGATTGAGCTATATCATTCGAATAATCGAATGTCTCTTTTTTTTTTTTTAATAAAGTGGGAAACAGAAAAAAAAAAAACAAAAACAAAGTCAGCAGAGAAAAATCAACAAAACCTAAAATTAATCTTTATTGAAAAGATCAATAAAATCACTAAGCCACCAGCTGAAGCCTGTCCTAGGATGAGTCCCTGATTCTTGCCTCATTTTGGAATCAAAGGGACCAGACAGGTAGACAAGATACTACATCATTTCCTTCTTTCGTCCATTACATCAATTTCTTTTTTTTTTTTCCTCCTTTTTTATTTTTGATACTTTATATACATTTCCAATGTTTCCCCTTTTCTGAGTCTCCTCTTTGGATACCCCCCATCCCCTCCCCAACCCGCCTCTAGGAGGGAATTCCACCTCCCACCCCACCCCCCCATCCACCCATCCCCATTTTCCCGCCTTGATATTCCCCTTTACTGAGGCCTCTAACATCCTCAGGCCCAAGGGCCTTTCGTCTCTCCCTGATGGCCATCGAGGTCATCCTCTGCCACATATATGGTCCAAACCATAAGTCCATCAATGTGTATTCTTTGGTTG
>CM052715.1:29789337-29819976 GCA_028551405.1 Uromys caudimaculatus
ATGAAATTTGCAGGCAAATGGATGGAACTTGAAAATATCATCCTGAGTGAGGTAACTCAGTCACAAAAGAACGAACATGGTATATACTCACTGATTAGTGGATGTTAGCCCAAAAGTTCAGAATGCCCAAGTTTCACTTAACAGTAATCACTGGACTGAGAGTGAGGTCCCAGATGGAGGAGCTGGAGAAAGGTCTGAAGAAGCTGAGGGAATTTGCAGCTCCATGGAGGGATCAAGAGCGTCAATGGGCCTGACCCCCCCTCTGGTCATCCTGGAGTTAGGACCACCAACCAAAGAATATACATCTATGGACCCATGGGTCGGACCACATATGTGGCAGAGGATGTCCTTGTTGGCCATCAGGGAGGGAGGAGATGCCCTTGGGTCTGAGGGTGTCAGAGGCCCCAGTAAAGGGGAATGTCAAGGTGGGAATATGGGAGTGGGTGGGTGGGTGGGTGGGAGGTGGAATTCCCCCATAGAGGCAGGGAGGGGGAGGGGATAGGGGGTTTCCAAAGAGGAGACCTAGAAAAGGGGAAACATTGGAAATGTAAAGAAAGTATCAAAAAAAAAAAGTATCACATTCAATGCTTTAGTTATAGTACACATGAATTATTTTCCATAACACTATTTTAAAGGATGTCTTTACTGTTATAATCCCATTGTTAATAATGAACAAGTTTGATTCTGATTGACCTTAGTGTTTTTAACTTGTGAGTAAGTCAGTGAAAAGCCACTGCAGAGGTAGAAAAGGTTAGTAGATTGTCACAGCAGCTAGATGAGAGTCTTAACTGTGTTTTAGAAGCTGTGAACACCAACTCAGTTCCTTAGTTGGTTTTGTGAGACCTCAATTAAACACAGATAATTCTGTCAGATCCTCCTAAATGTGTCAGTTTAACTAAAGTAGGTTCTGTCTAGGGTGGAATTCACAGAGACAGTGTACCATTCCTAACAGAACTGCTATGACGATCTGACCTATAGTCTGGGGTCCCTCATTTGCAAATGCGTGGTGATGTCTGGATTAGAGCAGTCATTTCCAAAGGCTGATTTCCCATTAGTACTTAATATTTTCTCCAAACAATTTAAACAAAAAAGTGAACTGTCACTAAGGAAAGTACATAGGTGGTGTGACTATTGAGTCATTATGGCAAAACCCATAAAGTTAATACACCCATTAAAGTTGGCAAATGCTACCTAGTATTGCCTGCTACAGCCTGGCTGTCTGTAATGAGGGGCAGCTGGATCTATTGGCTGCAAACAGCCATTATTTTGCAAAGCTGTATTCCTCCCACATATAGTTGATCTTAACCCTACTGGTTTTTACAATGATGTTTGTTTGTGAAGTTGGACTTTTAGATCATAATCAAAGTTCAGAGAAACATTGTAATCAGCTTGAAGTTTAATTCAGGGAGACCTCTGTGGTGAGCAGAGACAAGAAGCATGGTAGGATTTTTGTGAGATTTAGGAAGACTCAGTAAAGTTTGTGGCGTGCTTCCTACAAGTGGGGAGGCTTCTGCAAAGGCTGCTATCAATCCTGTGGTGCTTTCTAGGAAGGAATCAGGCTGCTGGGGACTGGAGCATGGATAAGGGAGAATAAAGAATCATCAGAGCCCAGTGCCAGCTGAACACTCATTCTTCAGTCCCCACATGATCGGAGGTCTCTGCTAAACCCCACAAAGGTTCCAGGGAATCACGGTCATTACTCTTTATTACACAGACGGACAAAAGCTTCAAGTTAAAATATCGCTGTGGTTACAAGACAAGCATGGGGCAAATCAAGGCTGGATTAGAATCTGATCAGTTTTCCCTAAAGGCCAACGTGTAAGCCACTGGTGATCCTGCCAGCTGACCACACACCAGTCATCTCAGTGTCTTTAAAGTATTGCCATCCCTTGGTTTTCCTCTGTGTGGCTGGGATGGCTAGAGTGTTGAAACATATTCCTCTCTGATCCCAGCTAGGAAACCTATTGTTTAATGGAACACAGCACTGGACAGCATCATTCAGATTCTTAAGATTGCATAAGCCAGAATTCATTGAGATTCTCAAATGGGGATGAATGTCAAAAGGCCTTGTTACAAGTTTCCATAAAATTTACTTCTCTTTAAAGGAGTGGAAGAAGGCAAAATTAACTTTGATTTTCACTGGGAAAATATTGTAACCACGTTTGGAACCAGAACTAAAAAGTATTTGCTTGCTCAGTGTTTACTATTACACCTTAACTTAATGTGGGAAGGACAAACTGCTGTGCTTTGCCACGTTCATGTGAGTTTGTTTTACTGTGTGTAAATGCTTGCTCCCAAGTGTGTGCTCCTTATTAAAGGCTTCATCTCCAGTAATCCGTGCTCCTCACCCTGGGGAGAGTGCTCAAGAGACTCTTAGCTCACAACCTCCAGATCAGTCCCAGAATCAGTCCATACCAATTTCACCACGTGGAGCAAGTGACCAGGGCACTTTAATTCCAGGAGGAATACCTTGCCAGTCAATGTTTAGGTTCCTTTTTCCCCAGTGGAAATTTGAAAGGAAAGAAAAACAGAGACAGTAGCCTCCACAGCAGTTGGATACTAGACCTACATTTCAGACAAATCATTTTTATTTTCGGATTTTGCTATATGTTTTTACAGTGGAGTCAAAACAGGTAGGAAGCCTCATCGTGTTAGCTTAAATAAAATGCTCACTGGGAAAGAAAAAAAAAATTCAGAAATTAGGAAATCTAAGTGATTTCCCCCTTTCCAGTGTGGCTACTGTGATGGTTTCTGTGCTCCCCTTCTTTCTATGGCTTCCACCTTTCATATATGACACCACATTCTTCTGAGCACCATTTCTATCTGGTTGTTCCATTACTAAGCAGATTCAGGGTTCTGCCTATTTAAGAATCTAAAACAGGTAACTTAGAATGACCAGGTGTGCTAGTTGCCAAGACTGAGCAATGATCTGGAATGTGAGACTTTGAGTACCCCAATCAGGGTAGACAGTGGAAAATCAGAACATTGCTCCCCCTTGGGTGTTGTTGTCATTGTTGCTGTTTCTTTTTGTCTTGGTTACAGATGAAACAAACCAGAGTCAACCTCAAACCTTTCGTCTCTTTGGGCTCCTAAAAGCACAGATAGATTCTAGTTTGAAAGTCTCCAGGTTGTTGTGAAAGGCAGGTCCAGATAGGTTATCAGGTGATAGACACACTTCCTGAACAGGTTTGTTGTTGGTTACAAAAGAGAAAATACAGCAGATGGAACATTAAAAAAAAAAAAAAAAACAATTTTAATAAAAATCTCTGAGTTAAACTGTATTTAAAAGTAAATCAAATGAGCTCTTTAAGGAGAGAGCCTGTTAGTATCTTAAAATGTCACTATGTGCATATCCATTTTTACACGCAGTGTGAACTAAAACATCAGCTACGTGGCTTTGAGGGGCCACACCGAGACTGGATGATATTTTCTGCATATCTGGGGAGAAGGAAATGAGAAACAGAAATAACCTTTTCATCCTGGAGTCTCAGTTAAGACACTGATTCCACTTGCTTCTTTCTATAGGTTCTCATTTCCTAAAACTGGAATTTCATGGTTTTCTATTACCAAATAATTGATACTCATCGCAAAACATTTGAAAAATAATTAAAAGATTATCTAAATGACTACCTGAAGGGGTCCCTAGGCAGTACAAAACACATACAGACACCAAATTCTCAGCACAAAGGACATTTATTTACTCTGGAGGGGACAAGCTGGAGGGATGTTAGAGGGGTGAAGAGGTAGGGGACTGTCTCTAATGGACAAAGATAGCAGTGGGCATCTTGGCAGGCGTGGTTTATAAGGAAGAAAAAAGGGAAGTCTGTTTTAGGATGAGTTGGTACATCCTGATTGGACACGTTAGTCAGTGGAGTCAAATAATAAATTTTGATTGCTGGACCTTGATGTTTTAGTAGTTGGACATTGATGATTAGTCTCAGGAATGGGTTAAGCAAAGAAAATGGCCAAATAAGGGAGTAGAGCTCGGGAGTTAGCTCTAGGAATCTGATCTCCGTTTAGCAAGGGAAAGGGAAGTGAGGAGGATAAGACCTGCCAGCGCCATCTTTGTAGTGCTTGGGCCTGTTAGAGAGCTGTCACTATCTTCTTTCCCACCTGATACTCTTTCCTACTTCTCTATTCTCTGATGGGCTGCTCTTCTATATCATTTCCATATAAAAAGTGACTGTGGGGAAACATTGGAAATGTAAATAAAGAATCAAAAAAAAAAAAAAAAAAAAGTGACTGTGACCTTGACCATACTGTGTGGTCAAAGCTATATTACATCACCATATTTTGTTTCTCTGCTAAATAAACCAGTGTAAAATTAGCATGTTCCTAAGTCACAAGAGAGAGGTTATTCTTTTAGGACTCATACCTAGATAATAGGCTTAATTCACTCAAAGAGTAATTAATTACCAAAACAATGCCCTTAATGTACTTAATGCTACTTGTTCATTTAAAAATATATATATCCCCAAATACAATCCAGAGAAGGATTACTATACTGGGTGTTCACATACATCTGAAGTCTTTCCTTGGGTTAGAGAAAGAATCCTTTTTCTGGAATGTGTTTAAAAAATATTTTGATGTAGGTACTTCTAAAGTTGGTGATAAGCTAACCTAAGATGAAGTTTTAAAAAATACCCATAATTCTACAGCAGTAATTTTTCAGGTTGAGACCATTGGTATACCCCTAGTGTTTCCAGATAATAGTGATGAAGAGAGGGGGGCTGTTACCATACAATCTTCCTCAAACCAAAATATCTTCTGAAAATAACACAGGTGGATCTGAGAGCAAGAAAAACAGAGAGACAAAGAATAGGGAGGGGAGAGAAAGGAGAAATGGGGGAGAAAGAGAACTTTTGTGATGGAACAAATGCACTGGTTAGTTTTTGTTTGTTTGTTTTTGTCAGCTTGAGTCATCTGGTAAACAGGAACCTCAGTTGTCCCATAAGGCTGGCCTATAGGTATTAGGCATGTGGGGGGGGGCATTTTCTTAATTAATGATGGGTGTGGTACACTGTGGTTGGTGCCAACCCTAGGTACCTATTCCTAGGTTATATTATATATATAAAGCAGTATGGTAAAGATGAGCAAGCCAGTAAGCAGCTTTCCTCCCTGGACTCCAGGTTTCTGCGGTGCTACTCTACCCAGGATTCCTTCAGGTGGACAATAAGTTTAAAGATGGTGCAAACTTTCCCTTGCAAGCTTCATTTGGTCTCGATGTCTATCACAACAACAAAAAGCAATCTAGAACAGTATGCCATTTATTAAACACGTGATACAAGGTAGGTGTTTGAGTTTCTTGATTTCCAAGTTAATGTTACTGAACTCACTGGATTGTAGTGGAGACTAAGGAAATATATGTGTAATAGGTATGGATTATTAGAGTAGTGCCAAACATCTGTCATGTTAAATAAATAAGGTAGAGTAATAGAAACTATATTATCCAGACAATAAACTTGGTACATTCACACAAATTTCAAACTAGGAAGATGAAGGACAGTTCTTCCAAGGACACCAACAGCCTCAAACTAGAAACAACAACAAAACCCTAGATAAAGGTTTGTGCTAAGGCCACTAAGGGTGGTCAAGAAACTCCGATACTCCACAACTGTGGGGCCTGAGGCAACTCACTTGATTTCTCTTGCTTTCTTCCCTGTTCAGGAGTACAGTTGTGCAAAGGGTCAGACTGGAAGGAATGAAGCTTAGCCAGGCAGATGGGTTACACAGAACCTTGATCCGTGGTAAGTGCTAGGAAAAACAGCCTTCTCCAAGACAGCTTTCAGTGAAACAGCTCTCTTTACTGGGGGCAAATAAGGCCTGTAAAAACTGTGGGCAGTGAGTAGGGGTTCGGGGGAAGAGTGTACATCATTGGCTGGAGCTGAGGTGCTGGGAATGCTTCATTTGCATGAAGAAGAATTCCAGGTGTTTGCTTATTGGAAGGAAGTTAAGCCTGCAATTTGGCTACCAGGCTACTTCAAGGGTGGTAGAGGTGTGGGGTTTAAGGCTTAAATATGCTAGGATACGAGGCCCAGAGCAAAGGGTAGCAGTCCCAACTCCTGCCTGTCTCAGGATGAGATTTGCAGGCTTTAGACATGTCTCAACCTCACGATTGCTCCAGACTGGCTCCCGTAGACACACAGCTTTCTGGCCCCATTCAGGAGTGGAAATAATATTAGCTAAGGCATGAACTCCTTCTAACAATAACTGAGGATACTTCTTCAGAGCACACAGCCCGTGACTTCACAATTCTAATCTTCAGTAATAGATAGTTCAAAGTCACCTCAGATGTAATGACTTGCTGCTCACCTAGGCTTGTGTGTGGCCACACCTACAACTTGTTTCACTTTTAATAAAGGGTCAAAAATATTCTACATATGGTATTCAGATGGCCACGGTGGAGAAGAACTTTGGTCTCACTTTTCAACTTGCAAATGGACAATAGAAGAAAACTCCAGTTCAACATAGCTATGAACTCACTGTGCCAAGACGTTCTCTGTTATGGCAGGCAGTAGAGGTTAGGAATGCTAGAGTCATGTGGAACACAGTGCCTGGGGAGTTAGGTCATATAGCACTGCCTGGGGAGTTAGGTCATATAGCACTGCCTGGGGAGTTAGGTCATATAGAACTGGTCTAGGTACTTTTCTAAACGTGTTACATGACTTTCAGTAAGTCAGCTCTTGGGTTCGAGTTTAAATTATCTCCTCTCTCAGATATCGTGGTTGAACTACAGACAACATCAAGTCCCTCTTTATCTCTATACTTCTTCTGGAGCAGATGAGTACTAATTGGAGTCTCTAGGGGTATGGTGGTTATTAGAACCACAGGCTGACTGTAACCAATGCTGTGTAACCGCAGTGTAGACAGACACTTGGAGATCAGTTATATTGGCTCCAAATTTCCTCTCTGAGGGAGGGGAGCTATTAAACAAAATAATTGGAATTTGCTAGATAAACTCCAACAGAATATGGATAATGATTATTTTCTCCTAAAATATTTTGTCTAGATACTGGATATTCGAATCCATGTACTTAGCTTAAACACTCCCTGTCTGTGAAACAAAATGAATGCACAACCTGATTTAACATTGTCTCTGGCTCTAAGCAGAGAAAAATAAACATTTTGGCCAGCAATAAAGTCGAATTAGAAAATGTTTGCCTTATTTAGTCATGGCCTGGCTGAGTCGTCTGGATGATATTGTTTGGACTGAGAACTAGACCAGATGTTCCTTAAAGGAACTAGTGAGATTAGCAATCAGGCTGACCCATATTATCTTGAAGGGTGAGTGAAATCATCTCAAAAGCATTTCCTCAAGTTGCCATGAAGGTTACTGATTGCAGTTACAGCTAACACTGTAGTAAGTTCACAATACGTGCATAGTACCTAGGTACTTTACATATAGGGATTCGTTTAGTCATTCAGTAATCCATAGAAGTGGGTACCACTGCCAATTCTGATTCCATGAGTGAAGTCACTGAGTATCTGATAGGGTAAACAGTCTGTTTATGGTCACTCAATGAGTGGTAAGGAAGAGGTGAACATAAGAACAGTTATCCTGTGACTACTTTCAAACTATATGATACCTATATAAGATCCTGATGTCAACTCAATATGACATAAAAATCGAAAGTATCAGCTTCATCAATTTATACGTGGGTGAATAGAAATATCAAATAGAAAGAAAACAGTACCTAACTTTAGGGGAAGAGGGAATGCTAAATTTGGAGAAGGGGACTATGATATCTATGTGTCTTGTGTCTGATTAGGTTCCAAAAAATATCCGTTTGCATGAGGGTTTGAAAATGTCTGAAGGAATGTGAGGATGAAGTTTAGACGTTGACTTCTTGTCTGCACGAGGTATCTGGAACATTTTTTATTATGATCAAAGTAAAAGGATAATATTGCTTGAAGCTTTTTTGCTTAGTCTTTAAAACTAGCAAAACAAAGCTATTGGATTTTCCTCCTTTATAATGGAATCCCAGACATTTCTTTGTTGTGGGGTTTTATTATACTAGTTCACACAGGCATTCTTTTGAGCTTAACTTAATACTCAGAGCTCTGATTTGTTAGCACACATTCTCCAACAAAATAACATAACATTTATGCTATCCTTTCATTTCTTAGAACAACAGAGTATGAGTCCGTCTGGGGAATCAGGGAGGCTAACTACAGCTCTCTACTGCTCCCTTTGCTTCTTCAAATCCAGTCGCCCAGCCTTACTTCCTGCTCTATAGAGGACGACCTACTGCAGCTTTCCTGCCCCCATCACACGCCCATCTCCCATAGGTCACACAGATCTTCTCCGCTAACCTTTCTCCCCACCCTACTCTTTGCTTTATCCCGTCCCTGACTCCAGTAGGTTTTCCCTGGGAACTTGCAGGCCACTCCGTCCAGGGAGCAGGGAGCCCAGATGCAGATCTACGTATCTTCCCCCTCTCTTCCAATTCCTCATTCCCAGTCTCACCCTATATCTGTAGGAGATTGCCTGCTGCAGCCCCCTCATCCTCCCTGACCACACATCCAGTGGGTCACACAGATCTTCCCCTCCAATCTCAGGACTAAAATCAGTAAACTAGAAACAAAACAACAATACCAAGAATCAATGAAAGCAAAAGTTAATTCTTTGAGAAAATCAGTAAGAATGCCATAACCAAATTAAGGAAGATATAGAGAGAGATATCATACTACTTAACAAAATTAGAGATGAAAATGGGGGGCATAACAAGAGACACCAAGGCAATCCAGAGAATCATTAAGATACACCTTAAAAACCTGTTATCTACCAAAATGGAAAATCTAAAAGAAATTGATTTTTTTCCTTGATGCATTCCATTTACCAAAGTGAAATAAAGATCTGATAAGCAATTTAAACTCTCCTATAACTCCTAGTGAAATAACAGAGACAGTCATTAAAAGTCTACCAAAAAAAAAAAAAAAAAAAAAAAAAAAAAAAGCCCAGGCCCATATGGCTTAAGCACAGAATTTTATAGGACAGGTTTTCAAAGAAGAGTTAACACCAATACTCTAACTAAGACAACCACCTTGCCTTTTCCATCTGTAAAACCTGGCTCTAGGGGGCAGGGGGCGAATGCTAGTAATTTTCAGTTAAAAATGATGCTTTGGTAGAAATACAGGTATAGTCCAAAATCATAGTAGGAATAACCAGGCTATAGGTTGATCGCAAACACAAATGGAATAAAGCAAAGATGAAAACTCGTCTTTTCTTTTTGAGTCACCTTCTGCTTCCTGTGGAGTTAACAGCAGCGGATTCCTCTCCATGATTTCTGCCCCATGCTAACTCCATCCACTCAAGGTCAGGGCCATGGCCATTCTTGCTCTTTCTGGCAGAATAGGGCTGCCACTTTTAAACACCTTTCCAGCCACAGAATTAAGATGCACAGCACACAAGTGCAAGATGTATGTTCGTTCGCTCAAATAGAATGTCACTCTCACAACATTTTTAAATAATGAACTAGAAGATTTACTGCTGACCAGTGGTAAGAATGGAAAAAGCCAGTGGAGAAGGAAGAGCAGGGAGTGACCAGCAGAGGTGGACTCGACTGCTTCTTTGCTTGTCATAGGGGTGAGGGTGGGGGTGGGGTTAGGTCTAGAAGTTAGATTCAACAGAACTGGTACTCCCAAAATACTTATTGAGCCATTGAATGAATCAATGATTTTGACTCAAATCTGAATTTAGATTTTAAACTTCTAGTTTTTAAAACGTCTTTGAACTTTTTGTTTTAGCTGCAAAATGGAGATAAGATGGTTTACATAAAAATCGTGTGTGTAAAACTCTTAGAGCTTCACAAGCTCAAAGAAAACTCACAGTGGATAGGATCTGCTCTTACCTACTTGTTATTTTCCTAGCTGAACAGATTAAATAGCAAAGTGAAGGGGTAAGATTGCTGGACTGACTGAGGATAGTTTAATTATAGAAATATTTGGAAAAAATGTCATGACATCTTTTTGATACTTGAAATATCAGTTATCTATATACACTTTTAATTATTTTCTTCTTGCCCCTTTCTCAAACAGTTGGAAATATTGGCATTGGTACATCATAAAATATCTACTCATTTACTCATATACTTTGTAGGGTCTCAGTATCAAGGTACACAAGAAATATTTAATTTCTGGCCTAGTGAAATTTCACCTGATGTGTGGGATAGAAGTTAAAAAAGAAGTACATGCAAAACCAAGGAGCCTGACTTATAAGCGGCAATACATATGAGGTCTTTATGATGAATGTTCTGGTTATTAAATTAATAATTAAATACTTTGGGGGGAAACAAATGGAAGCATAGAGATGACAGGGAGACTGTCTTAAATCCTTCCTATATTACTCCTCCTAAATTTTATCATCTTTGCAAACATCTAGTTACCTACATGTGTTATAGGTTGGACATCCCCCATAGGCCCATGTGTTTACACATCTGCTCACCAGTTAGTGTCACTGTTTTGGGAAGTGATGGATCTTTTGGGACATGAGCCCTAGCTAGAAGGTATAGGGTAGAAGGGGCCTTTGGTTCTCCTACTACTCCATGAAGAAGTTGCAGATTTTGAACAAAAAGCAAAGCACATCTTCCCTACTGTGATGGGCTGAAATTCTCCCAAACTTTGATATTAAAACAATCTTTACTCCAGTTAGTTGTTTGTGTGGGATATTCTGTCACAGTGATAATAAACTTAAAATGTATTTAAACTAATAATATAAAATAGATCATTAAAAAAGGAAACAAAATGAAATTCCCACTTTTCAGAGAATGGAAAGTTCCTACTTCCAGAGCAATGGAAACGTGATAGAGAAGAGCTGTGGAAATAGACATTCTTTGTAGTTTAAACTGGGAGAAAAGATGAGTGGAATTATCGTGTTGTGGAAAGGCAGCAGTAGCATGTGGTTTACTTGTGTGACTGCTTTAAAAAATGTCAGGGTTTCAGGTCATTCTGTGGTCAGACCAGAATATTTCTATATATTCATAACTGAGTAATTATGAAGACAAACATTTGTAATCTTGAGAGCAGAAAGCAAACATACTGGATCTAGCAAAGGCTAACGCTGAATCTAGATTTATCAAGAGTTTCCTTTATTAAAACAATGACTTTATATTGATGCATTAAAGGACAGAAATTAAAAGTATATAGGCACAAACACTGCCCAGAGGCAAAATGGAATGTTACTAAAATTCTTAGTCATGTCTCCTCTCAGTTATTATCCTTGTTATTACAGGATCATTACAATCTTAAAGTAAAACATTATATATGTCTATTTTCTGGAATATGCTTGTTGTACACAGATGGGACCTATAGGATATGATATTCACACCTGTTTTTTCCTCCCATTATTACTGCTGTGAAGTTTATTCATTTTGTGCTTAGCAAGACTGCATTATTAATTTTTATTACTATATGTTCCAGGACTTTAATTTTTTGTTTTGTTTTGGTTTTCAAGACAGGGTTTCTCTGTATAACAGAACCCTGGCTGTCCTGAACTCACTTTGTAGACCAGGCTGGCCTCAAACACATAGAGATCTACCTGCCTCTGCCTCTTGAGTGCTGGGATTAAAGATGTGTGCCACTACACCTGGTCTACGGTATGGTATTGTATTGCATAGATTTAGCCATGTAATAGAATTGGTTTATCCACCTACTTTTTCATTTATTTAATCATACATTCTAGTAGTTTTCAATTGGGGTATTAAAGTTAATGTTATAATAAACTTAATTGTAAGGTGTTTTAGTAGTCAGATACATACGTTCCTGTTGTGTATATATGCATATGCCTAGAAATATCTCAGCTACAGGTTTATATTGCTTCAATACTCTACTAATATGCAAAATCTAAGCAGTTTTTCAAGTGGTTGGTATAATGACTAGTCCTAGTTGCCAACCCAATTACAACTGGAATCAACTAAAACCTAAGCAACTGGGAATATTTGTGAAAAATTATCTTTCCCCAGTTTTTTTTCTCTCTCAGGATTTCTCCATGTAGCCCTAGTTATCCTAGAACTGTTAAGAGGACCAGGCTGGACTTGAACTCATAGACTTCCCCCTGCCTCTTTTGCCCCTCAAGTGCTAGAATTAAAGGCATGAACACCCAGCCTCCAAGGAATGTTCTTCATCGGATTACTTGAAGAAGGAGCACCATCCTAATCTGGGCCCCACTTGCTGGTGGCAGCCAACAGAAAGGATATGGAAGGAAGAAGGGTTTTGCTCTTGGCCTGCTTCCCCATACTCTTGCTGGCAAGTTCATCTATCCTGTTGCTGCAACTGGTATTAAATTCATCTTCTTCAGGATTCCAATATAAACTGAAAATAGCAGCTCTTCAGGAATCCCTCTGGACTCCGGTACCAGATTGGGACTAAGAGACAATCAGTCTTACGGACTGAATACTTACTGGATTCTTGGCCTTTATTTACATCATGAAACAGCCATTGTCAGTTTGACAAAAACTAACAAAGACATTCTCTTTTTACAAAGTCACTCATTAGCTGGTTAATATTATTTAAGTAGTAGACAGTCTTATCAGAGCCAGTGTTAAAGAAGGCTGCATTGCTGCATATCAGCATGTAGTATGCAATTCACCATCCTGTCACCTGATTTTTGTAGGCTTACATAAGTATTCCTCGTCATGACAAAGTGAGTGGCATTCAAATCATTATAAGACATTTAGATACCTTGAATTCTACTGCCAGGCAGTCATGATGCCATTGCCCGTGCTGAGTTCTCTGTACATTATTTCATGTGGTCTTTTCCATTTTATCTTCTCTTTTGTATACCTATTTAATACCTCCAATACATACATACATACATACATACACATACATATATAGAGGAATTTTAGTCCACACTAAGTCTGTATAATCAGGTTGGAATATACACATTTAATCCCTCTGGCTGGAATAAAGACAAGCCCTTAATACACATCTTTAATCCCAAACAATGTAGGCGAAGTTAGTCTGTGGAAGAAATCAGTCATGTTTAAAAGTGGTGTCTAATTGAGTGGCAAAGTAATAAATCAGAGAAAGATTTGACAGATGACAATTAATCGGGTGAATAAAAGTTACATTTACAAACATATAAATATGTCCGTGCATGTATTTGTATGTGCAGATAGATAGATATCTAAGTTTATACATTTAAAAGCCTTTTCAGGACCTTAGATTACTCCAGTCTTTGGATTTTAATATACAAAACAATTTCATGTTTTGTAATTCTTGTGGAGCCTCTGATTTCTCAACTAAATAAATCATCATGGTATTTAGCTGACCGAAGCTTTTTTTTTTTTTTTTTTTTTTTTTTTTTGCCTTCCAGGTGGAAGAAAACCTGCACAAATCAAACAAAAATAGCCTTTGTAACAAAGAAGCCACAAAATTCATAGTTGCTCAAATACAAAAGACTGCATTTGCTGCTCACATCCAATCCCTACTAGGAATTCCTAATCGGTGTAACTGGCGGCCATTCTGTTGGGTGGTGTGGAGAGGAGTCTTCTTTCATTCTGCAGCTCTTCTGGCTCCTTCATGCACTTTTTGCACTGCCTGTGCTTTTTATCTTCAAGTCAAGGAAAAGAATGAGAACATGGCACCTGGCAGCTGGATGGTCTGGATGAACCATGTGAGCAAGTTGCAGGATGGGAGAGTGCTATGGCTGTGGACCCTGGAAGAAGAAGAACTGGGTCTGGTAAGTGGCTGGCAGTCCCAGGAAGCATGCAGCTCCCTGCTTCACTTGAGCTGGGTCACTTATGAGCAAATAACTGAAATAGAAGCAGTTTCCTTCATTCTCATATTTAGCAAACATTTTGGCTTATTCACGGAACAAAAAGGTGTTCATGTGAAGTATAACTCATGGCTTACATTGCAATTGGACTAGGACAGGAGGAAAGGGAGGAGGCTGAGGTTCTTACTGATCAAAAGAGAAAATACTGGGAAGGAAAGCCGCCTACCTGAATCAAAAGTTAAGTGCCAGTGCATTAGCTTGTAGTAGTTTGCATTAATATTTCTTTCTATTTATAATGCCATCATGGTCACAGTACTCAATAAAAAATTGATAGTTTGCAGCTGTTTCCTGTGAGAAATAAAATCAGGACAATGTGATTTCACAAATGGGAGAAATGAGATTTCAAAGAGGTTATGGTGTAAAGGAATTCTGAACAGGAACCTGAACTTTGCTCATTGTCTGTAAGCACTATAGTGATTATCAAGCTTCTGTGTGTGTGTCTGTGTTTGTCTCTGCTTGTTTGTGTATGTCTGTTTGTGTTTGTGTGTGTGTGTCTCTGTGTCCCTGTGTTTGGTGTGTGTGTGTGTGTATGTCTGTGTCTGTCTGCATG
The DNA here is from genome assembly GCA_028551405.1 of Uromys caudimaculatus. Classification (NCBI taxonomy): domain Eukaryota; kingdom Metazoa; phylum Chordata; class Mammalia; order Rodentia; family Muridae; genus Uromys; species Uromys caudimaculatus. Next base: position 29,803,665 of record CM052715.1, read on the forward strand.
TGTCTGTTTGTGTTTGTTTGTGTGTGTCTGTGTGTACCTCTGTTTGGTGTGTGTGTGTTTGTGTGTGTGTCTGTTTGTGTTTATTTGTGTGTGTCTGTCTGTGTGTGCCCCTGTGTGGTGTGTGTGTCTGTGTCTGTTTGTCTGTGTGTGCCCCTGTTTGTGTGTGTGTGTGTGTGTGTTTTGGGGGAGTTGTTAGATATGACATCCCATATCCCTCTTTACTGGTTGTTACTTAGCCCACTTTTATTCTCTTTGTGGAGAAGATGAGCTGAACTAACCAAGAAGATCATGAGACAAAACTGACATTTTCCCATTTTCTATTTGGAGCATCTTTGGTAACCAGCAAATGGTGTTTCAGTTAAATTTTCACACAGTTAATCCCATGTCCATCTTAACTGTCAGGCAGTGGCTGATGATAATTCTTCAGTGTTCTGTATTATGGATTTGCTGTGATTTCTTTACATTTATTCTTACTTAGATTATTAAAGGTGAAGTAATGAAGTACAATCAAGTACAGAGTACATTGTTCTCAACTTTGAGATAATGGGGATTAACCAGTTATAAGGGTGAGGGAACCATGTGCAATGGTTCGGTGCCCAGGTGATGCCAATATAAAAAGGCGATTGGATCATGAGGTGTTAATTCATCAGTGAATGAATCTTAAGATGAATTCATAGGTTGATGGACTATTAGCGAAGCCTCACTGGAGGAGGTATGTCATCACGGGCATGATTTTGGAGTACATAGCTTGTCTTAGCTTGCTTCCTCCCTCCGTTTCCTTCCTGACCCATGCTGACAGCAACCTCCTCTGCCACACCCTCCACCATTATAATATTGTCTCTCTTCAGGCCAGCAGCCTGAGGGGACTGAAACCAGGGACCAATCGATGAGTCAACATAACCCTCTGCTCCTTTAAATTGTCCCATTCTGGTGTTATTTGTTCAACGATGAGTAGTGTCTAACACTGATAATTTGAACATTTTATTTTTTCGTAATATTTTTATTAAATATTTGGGAATTTCACATCATGAACCCTGAGTGCTCTCACTTTCCAGTTCTCCCAAGGTTATACCTCCACTTTTACAAGCCCTTCCTAAAAAGAAGAAAAAGAACACAAAAAAAGGAGTCCAATTTATGTTTCCTATATACTCACTGATAGTCAGCCTCTTAAAGAAAATTAAGTCCTTCTCAATTTTTACCCTGCAAGGACTGCTAGACTTTGGCATCTTTATCTAGGCTGTTGTTTTGGGGGGTGGAGGTGATGCTAGGGGTTGTCACAGAAAATTTTCTTTCTACACTGTGAGTCTGTAGTCATCAATACCATGGCAAAAGTAGCTTCCTTGACATTTATAGTCAATGGAAGTAAGTATCATGGACTTACATGTGGTTTCTGGCAACTGCATAAACCACAGACATCCACATGGTCTTTGGTTTAAACATGTGCCACAAACTTCAGCATGGTCTATGGTTGCAGTACAGACCACAGTCATAAACCTGACCTTCTGCCAATGCATGGGCCACAGATACCATCACAGCCCTCAGATGCAGCATAAGCCAATGTCATCAACACGGCCTCAGGTGGCAGTCCAGGCCACTGGCATTGACATGACCCTCAGTGGCAGCACAGCCCATAGACATCAACATGGATTCAGGCTGTAGCACAGACCATTGACATCTGCATAGCATTCAGTGGTAACATGAGCAGTAGGAACACGGACCCAGACATCGCCCTTGGCAGCAGCATGAACCTGGACATTATCATGGCCTCAGATGGCAGCACAGGCCACTCATATCAATACAGCCCCTGGTGACAGCATAGCTCACAGTTATCAACTAGGCTTCAGGCTGTAGCATAGACCACGGACATTTGAACGTCAGACCAGGGATGTCATGGCTCCTGGCTGCCATAGGACCATGGACATCCACATGAACCTACAGCTTCAGCATGACTTTGGGCAGCAGACCAAAGTAATCAAAGCGGCTTCCAGAGGCAGCATGGACCATATAGGTCTTTCAGCCTGGTCCAATCCAGAAAACGAGCCATTCTTCATCCTGGACATCCTGCTGTTGCTCAGAACCAGGATAACTGTGCAGTTGTGTGGCATGTTTAGGAACTGAGTTGTGTGCAAGATCCAGGCTGCTACATATACAGCCCTGTCACCCTCCTCGGCAAGGACACCACAGGCCTCTCTCATATCCATCACCACCTCTCTTGACCCTCACTCAGTTCCTTCATCTTTCTCCTCTCTCCACCTCATATTCATTCATCAAAGTTGCATTGGAAACTGCAGTGTGTCACACAGTATACTTTTCTTTTGTCTAAACAGCTTTACAAGTCGTTGGTCTGGTTCAAGTACATTGGTTTCTGACATGTACTAGACCATCACTGAGACTCATCTCAGATATTCTGCTGTTGCCCAGAATCAGGGTGACCTTGTGGCTAGAAAAGACACCTAAGGACAGATTCTGTGTGGGCTCCAAGTTGCCACGCACCTCCTCACCATCTGTGTCTACCACCCTGAGACTCACCAGGCTCAACCTTTGTGCTTGTAGGCACTAGGCAGCACCACTGCCCCATGCTCTCTGTCTCCTAGCAGGGCAAGCAGCTTGGGCTGCAACCACAGTGGCTCCATGCTGGGGGCCTGCTGGTGGATTTAAGATTAGCCCTACACAGTAGTGAAGTCTATTTTTGCAGGACCAGCTCCCCTACCACTCCAGCATCTCTCATATGTGGAGGACTGACTCAAACACTGAATCTGGATTCGGATGGTGGGTCTATCTTCCAGGCCTCAATTTGAGGATTTTAAAGGACATGTTGGTGAGAACAAGTGTCCAAATGGAAATTAATATAATGTATGCGAGTGTTCCATCAGTACTCAGACTCCTATCTGGGAAAGGTTCCTCATTAAACCGAGACATAGAATTCATTGTTTTTAATAGCTGAGTAGTACTCCATTGTGTAAATGTACCACAGTATCTGTATCCATTCTTATGTTGAAGGACATCTGGGTTGTTTCCAGCTTCTGGGTATTATAAATAAGGCTGCTATGAACATAGTGGAGCATGTGTCCTTGTTATAAGTTGGAGAATCTTTTAGGCAATGAATTAATGAAATTCTTAGGCAAATGGATGGAACTAGAAAATATTATCCTAAGTGAAGTAACCCAATCACAAAAGAACATTCATGATATGCACTGACTGATAAGTGGATATTATTAGCCCCAAAGCTTCGACTACCCAAGATACAATTCACAGACTGTGGGCCTGCGTGCTGGGAGCTTTCCACAGGGATCTCTGGCCTGGCCAAGTGGGAAGGTTCAGGCAAAGGGGAGAGTGCAAGCAGGGACGGGAGTCACCTCCACCTTGGTCTTCACAGTTGCTGCCTTTGGTTGCTCCAAGACCCTGTACTCGCCGCCTGCGCTGAGTCAGGCCTGGACTGGGTCCACGAGAGGCCAACTAGCCGGGGAGAGTGCGGGAAGCTTCTGGTGGCCTTTCAGGAGAGCAGACCTCTTCCCAGGCAGCAGTGTTACAGCTCTTATGATAGAAGCTCTCAGACGACGGAGTAGTTCTCACACCTTTATTCCTTCTGGATAGGATCTCTTATATATAGTTTGGGATGGTCTAATATACAGTTTGGGATGGGTCAGGGTCTGACAACAGGTACTTCCCATTGGCTTGGGCTGAGAGTTTAGGGATACCTTATCTGCATGTGGGAGGGCTTGGTGTGCTGCTTCTATGTGACAGACCTCTCTACAGGGGGCTGTGGGGGCTTTAGCTACTTGACAGGAGCCAAGGTCCTCCAGGGAGTGTTGGCAAAGCACTTTTTGGTCCCTTGCAGGGCAAGCTCCACTGAGTCACCCTGGGGGTTAAGCCTGTGCTCAACCAGGGGCCAGGTTGCATGTCACAGTCTACTGCCCCACAACAGATCACATGGAGCTCAAGAAGAAGGAAGACCAAAGTGTGGGTGCTTCGGTCCTTCTTAGGAAGAGGAACAAAATACTCACAGGAGCAAATATGGAGACAATGTGTAGGGCAGAGACTGAAGGAAAGGCCATCCAGAAACTGCCCCACCTGGGGATCCATCATGTATACAGTCACCAAACCTAAACACTATTGTGGATGCCAAGAAATGCTTGCTGAAAGGAGCCTGATCTAGCTGTCTCCTGAGAGGCTTTGCTAGAGCCTGACAAATACAGAAACAGATACTCACAACAAACCATTGGACTAAGCACGGGGTCCCCAATGGAGGAATCAGAGAAAGGACTGAAGGAGCTGAAGAGTTTTGCAATCCCATAGGAAGATCAACAATATCAACCAGACAGACCCTCCCCACGAGCTCCCAGGGACTAAGCCACCAACCAAGGAGTACACATGGAGGGACCCATGACTCCAGTCGCATATATAACAGAGGATAGCCTAGTCAGGCATCAATAGGAGGAGAGGCCCTTGGTCCTGTGAAGGCTCGATGGATGCCCCAGTGTAGGAGAATTTGAGTATGGGGAGGCAGGAGTGAGTAAGGAGGTGGGGGAACACCCTCATAGAAGCAGGGGGAGGGGATATGGGATAGGGGGTTGGGGAGGGCCGAACTGGGAAAGGGGATAACATTTGAAATAAATAAAAAATATCCAATAAAAAAAAAAGTGACATAGAGAGTCTTTGAGTAGTATCTGTCTCAGAACTCTTCTTGCTGTAATTAAAATAAAAAATAAAAATATTACCAGGAGCCTCTTGGGCAGAAGTGGTCTATTTCATTTTACACTTTCAGGTCACATTTTATCACTGAGAGAAGTCAAGGTAAAAAGTCAGGGTAGAAACTCAGAGGAAGGCACTGAAACAGGGCCCCAGACCTTATATCCTCCCAGATTTTAGCACAACTGACACCATGAAGGACCACTCAGGCCTTGGAGCCCATCATGTATGAAGAAAAACATGCTAAAATGAGAACAAAGATCTAACTTAAACTCCATAGTTCTGGAAAAGTCCTTAAATGAGCTAACCTTGCTTTTTGGCTTCTGTAGTTCTGCTTCTGGCTGGCTCTTCTTGCTAACTGAGGTGCGTCAACCCAGGATGTGGTTTTGGGCTTGAAAAATAAACCCAAGAAAGGCTCAGGACTGTACTTGTGTCCTAAAACACTTGGCATAGTTGCGGGCTAGCTAATAACAACATTCTTAAACAAGTACAGTGGCAGATATTATTGACATGAACTCATGTCCAAGGTCTTCTCTGGTGGATATCTTTAGTGCTTTAAATATGTTTGCCTCCCCATGGACTTAGATGTTGGAATGCTTGGCTCACAGGGAGTGATACTATTAAGAGGTTGTCCTTGTTGGAATAGGTATATCCTTGATAATAGTAAAGGTGTTTCTTTGTGCATGGGCATTGAGACTCTCTTCCTGGCTGCCTTGGAGACAATCTTCTCTTAGTGGCCTTCAGATGAAGATGTAGAACTCTCAGCGCCTCCCGTGCCACACCTGCCTGGACACTGCTGTGCTTCCTGCAATGATAATGGACAGAACCTCCAAGTCTATAAGCCAGCCCCAGTTAAATATTGTCCTTTATAAGAGTTGCTTTGGTCATGGTGTCTCTTCACAGCAATGGAAACCCTAAGATAATACCTCACAACCATACTGAAGCAGAAGCCATGGAGGAATGCTGCCTACTGGCTTGCTCTTCCTGGCTTGTTACACCATCTAGGGACATCTGCCCAAGGGTAACACCACCTACAGTGAACTGAGCTCTCTCACATCAGTCATAAATCAAGAAAATATCCTACAGACTTGCCTACAGGCCAATCTCATGGAGACATTTTCTCAATTCAGATTTTCTCTTCTCAGATATATCTAGGTTTGTTTCAAGAAAAACCCAAAACAATCAATGAATGAATGAATGAATGAATGAATCAATCAATCAATTAATAAATACTCATATAGAATCCTAAAATCCAGACACATTCAAGCCTTTATTTTTGAATACACAAAAAGTATATTGCATATTCAGATGTTCACTGCATAAATCCTCTTATTCAGTAAGAATTCAAGTGACCTCTAACTCATGAATCTGTCCTTCAACTTGATTTTCCCACCATTTGTTTCTTGGCACTTATTGTAAATTTGTTGCAAAGATCTATTTTAAGCTTTTATTCTATCATTATCTGACTGTCATTAACTTAACCAATGCTTTACTCAGGGTATGTGAATTCTCTTAAACCTTTCATCTGTCATGCAAAATGTCAAATGTCCCAGTTAAGATTTTAGAGACCATTGGAGTATTCCAGAAAGTGTGTGAGGCAAAGGCCACAGATACAATCTTTATACAAAGATCATATGTTGTCGTTTTCAGGATGTGGAACCCAAGATTAGAGCCCTGCTTGTCCTTAGAAGTATCCATGGTAGGAGTTGGGTGCTGGAGAAGGCACTGGGCCTGGAAGAATTATATCTGATCTTACACACTGCGAAACATGGTTTGTATGTGCAACTCACCCAGGACTCCTGTTGGACTGCTCTACCTGCTGTCTCAAACTCGGAGTTCCTCAGTGAATCCAAGGGTTTTTTTTTGTTTTTTTTTTTTTTCTCCAGGAGTCCAAAGCCAATCCCAGTACTACTATAATGCTATCTCAGTGACTCAGGCTGTTGGGAAACTGTACTACTTTATTCTGTCCTTGTTTTCCCCTTATGGAAATTAAGGTTTAGCCCTAAGCTTACCTTTTTGGTAGCAAAACCAAACCAAACCAAACCAAACCAAACCAAACCAAACCAAACCAAACCAAAACAAAACAAAACAAAACAAAACAAAACAAAACAAAACAAAACAAAACTACCCTTTCAAATTACTTGTATATTCCCCTTCCTGTTGCTCCTCTATCTTCGATGGTTCACTTTTCCTTTCCTTGTTTCTGCAGTTACTTCAGGTTATATATTCACATTTGAAGACTTGAAGCTAGAACCTGCAGATGAGAAGAAACCACACTCAATTTAGTCTTCCCTAGTTTCATCCACTTACCTGCAAATTTTATTACTTCATTTTTCTTTGTAGCTGAATAGTATTCCACAGTACATATGTACCATATTTCCATTATCCATTTTTTGGTTGAAGGATATTTAGGTTGAAATAGAAGGATATTTCTATACTGAATAGAGCAGTAATAAACATGGCTGACCAAGTACCTGTGACGTAGGATGTCAAGTCCTTTGGGCATATTTTGAGGAGTGGTATAGCTGGTTCTTAAGATAGATTTATTTTTAACTTTTCAACAGTTCAAAATACTGATTTCCAGAGTGGTGGGACAAGTTTTCAATTCCACTAATAATAAATGCGGATTCCCCTTTCCCCATATCCTCACCAACATGTTACTGATTGTTTTAATGATCTTTGCCATTAAATGTTTTAGCTGTTATATGCTGTAGGGAGTTTCATATCTGTTTTTGTATATTTGGTGTTCTCTATGCAGCTCATACCTTGGTAGGGAATCTCTTTTCTTAGATTTTGGATGTTCTTTTCTACTATTTTACTGAACATACTCTCTGTGCTTTTGACCTGAGTCTCTTCTCCTTCTTCTACACCTATGATTCATAGATTGATTCTTTATTCTGTCCCAGAATTCTTGGGTGTTCTGGCAAGGGTTTCTTTTAATTTAATATTTGCTTTGATTGATTGAACCAGTTCCTTCACAACTCCTTCAAGACCTGACATTCTCCTTCACATTATCGAAACTATAGGTGAGGTTTTCCCTGGAGCTTCTTATTTGACTTTCTGAATATTTCATTTTGGGTTTTATTTCAAATTGACTTTTCTTTAGGGATTTATTATTAGTATTATTATTATTATTATTATTATTATTATTAAATTCTATTTTCTTGAATTGCTTTTATTATTCCTCTCAAACTGCTTATATTTTTGTGGTCTGCTATCTGGCGTTCATTCATATCCTCTTTGAGTTTCTTGAACATATTTACTATTGTTATTTTGAAATCCTTGTTTTATGTGTCATTTAAATTGATTTCCAGGATCATATTTCTATACAAATACTAATTTTTGAAGAAGACATATTGTATTGGTTATTCCTATTCTTTGTGGTTTTTTGATGAGATCTAGACATCTGGCATTGGTAGTGTTTCTTGGTATGGGTAGTTGGTTTCACCTTTGTTGAGTGTGTGTTTGTATCTCTGTTCACTATCACTCAATTTCTCAGGCTGAAGAGCAGATAAATGGGATCTATTGTTCAGTCTTGGGGAAATGCAGTATTAATGTGCAAATGGAGTATCAGATGTGGTCTCAGCTTAGTTGAAGTTAGTGGTGTCCATGCAGCAGTAGAAGGACAGGCAGGTGCAGAATGTGGTTAGGCATCAGTGGTTAGTGAAGCTGTTAGTGGTATTCTGTAGTCCTTACTTGGAGAGGAGAGGGGTGTGAGCATGTATGATCCATGAAGTCTTCATGTAGACTGCTGGTGTGGGTAGGCCTGAAGACATGGGTCTGGACTCCATTCTGGAAAAGAGAGACAGGTAGGCACAGGGCTCAAAACTTCTTTTTCAAGTGAACACTGACCATTTGCTTATTTCTTTAGGAAATTATCAAGGAAAATGTTTTGTTAGTTTCTAAATTATTATTTTGTAGTTGAATTATAGAATTCTCCAGATATTGTAACTATTAGTACTATTAGTTCCATGTCTTATATGTATGCGACTGGCAAATATTCTTTCCCATTCTCTGCATTCCCCTTTTCCTCTTATGATATGACCCTTTCAATGCCTAAATGTGCTCATGATCCCATTTACCTGTACTTTATTCTATTACTTTCTATATCTTTGATGTCATTTTCAGGAAATCCTTGCCGAATCCAATGTTCAGAAGTTTTCACACTGTGTTTTCCACCAAGAGTTTTATAGTTTGTGATCTTATATTCAGATTTTAATTAATCTGATTTAATTATTTAATATGATATGAGACTAAAGCCCAACTTCACTCTTTTGTATACAGATATCCTACTTTATCAATATCATTAGCTGAAAATAACTAAACTTCTTAAAGGAAAAGAATTAATATCTTACTTTGAGTTCTTTTGAAGTAGAGTGTATGACAAGAATCTATTCAAAGAGTTTTTATTTGGATGTGATATGAGGAGGCCTGATCAAAGAAGAGATAGGAAAAGATAAGAATAGATTACAGAGCTCACAGTGAAGGTGCTGTTACAGGTGATCAGGTTTTGTCCACACATCTAAGAATTGTCTAGAAGATCTCCCTAATGGCCAGCTGAAGAACAGAAGATGATCAACTTGCCCCTGTTCAGGATCCCACTGGTTGAAGGTGACCATTGTGCTCCATTAGTGTTCTGGCACCTCAAAAGGGTGCATGTGTGGGTGACTAAAGCTATTGAGCATTCTTCATCTTGAAGAGAGTGTCCTCAACAGTCTACATACATAATATAAACTGAAGAAAGTCATGTATAAATTGTCCCCAAAGGTATCTGCTATACTAAGTAGCTGTATTACATTGATGTGATAAAGGATTTATTTCAGCTTAAAACTCCCAGGTCACACTTGATCCCTGAACAATGTCAGGGTAGTAACTTAAGGCAGGAACTGAAGCAGAGCCCATGGAGGAATGTTGCTTACTGGATTACTCTCTGTGGCTTGCTCATCTTGCTTTTGTATACTGTCCAGGACTACTTTCATAGAGGTTGCACTATTCATAGTGGGCTGGGCCTTCCCATGTCAATCATAAACAACAACAACAACAACAACAACAACAACAGCAGCAACAAAAGTACCCCCACAGACTTGCCTACAGGTAACCTAACTACAGCATTTTTTAAATTAAGATGTTCTCTTCCCACATATGTCTAGATGTATGTCAAATTGACAAAACTCAACCAACACTGCAGCCGAAAGAGACTCATGTTCTGTGTCAACATTTTGCACAGAGCTAGTTATAGGACCAAGCCTGTGTCCATGAGCAATTGTAGGGATAAAGAACAAAACATTGTTATATTTTTTATTGGGCCCTTGTGATATAAGTGTGTGTGTGTGTTGAGGAGATGCTATAAAAATAAATTAGGCATTCTGTAATGAACTATAATTTCACAGAGACTATAAAAATAGCAATAATTACCCCTTAAACAAAAGAGAAGTGGCCCTGCCTAAGGGCAAACCAGCCTCTGTGAGCTATGCCTTGTTCCCTGTGCACCCATTTTCTGACCCATAGCTCTACCAGTATTCCAGGGGAGGCCTTCTGGCACCAGGAACAATCAGGTGAGATCCCTTTCCCTCAAATCACCTACTTGCTGGGTCCTTCTGGGGCAAGCCCAGCATCAGTTACCTGCGCCCTGTTCCCTGAGCCTCCAGTTTCCAGCCCACAGTTCTGCCTGCATTCCTGGAGGCCTGCTAGCACAAGGAACAGCTGGGTGAGAATCCTCCTCCACTTACCCAACCCAACTGCACTACCTTGTACCTGCTCCTCCTTCAAGCTTCATTTTCCAGCCCACAACTCTGCCAGCATTCCCGGGCCAGTGTATGAACACAATCAACAAGAACCAGGTCAATATGGTACCACCAGAGCCCAGCTATTATACTGCAGCAAGCTCTAGATGCCCTAACATAGGTGAAGCTCAAAAGAATGAATTTAAATTAAATTTAATGAAGATAATAGATGTCTTTAAAGAAGGAATGAATAAATCCCTCAAAGAAATCCAATACAGGAAAATACAATCAAACTCACAGAGGCGGGGAGGGGGAGGGGACACGGGGTTTCCAAAGAAAAGGGGAATCATCGGAAATGTAAATAAAAAAAATTAAAAAAATTAAAAAAAAAAAAAAAAGATGAACCCTCAGGGCTAAAAAAAAAAAAAAAAAAAAAAAAAGCTGGCATGATGGCACACATGTAATCCTGACTCTGGGGAGGTGTGGTTAGCTTGACACCCAGGGCCTTCTGGACAGCAGCATAGTCGAATTAGTAATTTTCAATACAGAGAGACAGATTTTATAGGTGAATAATAGTCCAGAGGATAAAAATTGATGTTGAATTCTGATCTCCACATGAATGTATATGCATGTGCAAATGTATACCCTCATACATAAACATGAAGATACATTCACGGACATACATGCACACACATGCATGCATACACAGATGCAATCAAACATACACACACACTTATAATATCTTATAGCTATGTTGGCATAAATATATTCAAAGTGCTCCATGACACAGTGCAAGGATCAGAAAAAAAAAAAAAAAAAAAACAGGTGAAGGAAATGAATAAAACTGTTCAAGACCTGAAAATGGAAATAGAACCCATAAAGAAAATACAAATGGAGGGAACCTGGAAATGGAAAGTCTAGGGAATAGTTCTACCTCAAGAGGCAACTATACCACTCCTGGACATGTACCCAAAAGATGCTCCACCATACCACAAGGACATTTGCTCATCTATGTTCATAGCAGTTTTATTTTTAACAGCCAGAAACTGGAAACAACATAAATGTTGTTCAGCTTAAGAATGGATAAAGAAAATGTAGTACATTTATACAATGAAATATTACTCAGCTATTAAAAGCAATGACATCATGAAATTTGCAGGCAAATGGATAGAACTAGTGAAGAGCATCCTGAGTGATGTAACCCAGATCCAGAAAGACAAACATAATATGTACTCACTTATAAGTAAATATTAGCTATAAAGCACAGGATAACCATGCTAAAATTCACAGACCCAAAGAAGCTAAGTAACAAGGAAGTCTGAAAGAAAGATGCTTAAATGAGAAAGGAAAATAAAGTGAGACATTGATAGTGGATAGAGGAAGGGGCTGGGACGGGATACAAGGAGGGAAACAGGAGGATCAAGTGTGGGAAGGATGGGGTGAGAGCTAATTGGGAGACACAGCCAGAATTGGTGATGGTTGTGGCATCTCTGGGATAAGGAGAAACCTAGGACAATAGAAATTCCCAAGAAGCTATGAGGGTGACTCTAGCTAAGCCTCCTACCATTAGGGGTTATGGAACCTAACACAGCCATCTTCTGTAACCAGGCAAGACTTCCAATGGAGAGATGGGGACACTAACTCAGCTATAAAACCTTCAACCCACATTTTTTTCTACCTACAAGGTGTGTAGGGACAAAGAGGGAGCATATGTTGAGGGAATGGTCAAACAATGACTGACCTACCTTGAGACTTATGCCATGAGAGAGAGCCCACCCCTGACACGATTAATGATACTCTGCTATACTTGCAGACAGGAGCCTAGAATGACTGTCATCTGAGAGGCTTCACTCAGCTGATGGAACAGATGCAGTGACCCACAGCCAAACATTTGGCATAGCTAGGGAAACCTTGTGAAAGATGGGGAGGAAGGTCTGAAGGAGCCAGAGGTGTCAAGGACACCACAAGAAAACCTACAGAATCAACAAACCTGGACCCATAGTGGCTCACTGAGACTGAACCACCAACCAGTAAGCATGCCTGGGATGGACCTAGGCCCCTGTTACATATGTAACAGATCTGTAGCTTAGTCTTCATGTGGGACCCCTAAGAGCAGGAGCAGGGGCTGTCTCTGAATCTATTGCCTGCCTTTGAGTCCCCTTCCCCTAACTGGGCTGACTTGCCTAGCCTCAACAAAAGAAGATGTACCTAGTCCTACTGCAACTTGATATGCCAAGGCAGGTTGATATCCACAGGAGGCCTCCCCTTCTTTAAGTAGAAAGGAGGGGTATTCAAGGGATATTCAGAGGAAAGAAGGTAAGAGGGAGGGACTGGGAGGACAGGAGGACAGAAAAGCGGCAATTGGGGCTTAAAGTATATAAATAAGTTAATGAAAAGAAAGAGAGAAGTGGGAGAGGGATGCAGCTCAATGATAGATGAGTTGACTACCATGCATGAAGCCCTGAGTTCAATCCCTAGTATTACAAAACTGAAAGAGAAAAGTGACCAGTGCTGTGGCAATATGTAGACAGGAAGCAGAGTCTGTGACAGATTGTTTGTGCTTCCCAGGAGGTAAGAGAGAGAACGGGACAAGCGGAGAAGCTGTTCATAGTAATAGGGTTGTGGTTGTTTGAACAAGCATGACCTGCATAGGCTCATTTATTTGAATACTTAATCACCAAGGCGTGGAACTCTTTGCCAGGGTTAGAAGGACAGGGAGGTGTGGCCTTGTTGGAGGAAGGAAGTCACTGGGTGTGGACTCTGAGGTTGGAAGTTCTCATCAGGGTCAGTCTCTGTCTCTCTGTCTCTGTCTCTCTGTTTCTCAGTCTCTCACTCTCTGCCTGCTGCCCGTGGATCAGGATGTAGCTCTCAGCTACTTCTTCAGCACCTTGCCTGCCTACTGCCATGCTCCCACCGTGATAATAATGGACTAACCCTCTGAAAGTGTAAGCAAGCCCCAAATAAATGTTTTCTTTCCAAAGTGTTGCATTGGTCATGGTGTTGCTTCATAGCAATAGGACAGTGAGCGACTAAGGCAGGGCAACAAGAAAAATCAAGAGAGTGCAGGCAGTTATTGATTGACATTAAAAATGCTTTTCACTGGTTCCACATTGGAGGTGGTTTAAAGCTTGCTTTTGTTCAATGGAGTTGACAGCTGAGGCCATGGACTGAGATGCCAAGGTCAAGCAGGAGAGAGTCTTCAAAGTCAATTTAACTTCTTGAACAAAGCTTAAGGGTATATTTACAAATAGTAATGAGAGTGGAGTCTGAAAGGGATGTAGAAGACGTTTAGAACCATGCCAAGTACTTGGACTGAATTCCGTAGGTGATGATGAATATTTAATGGTACTTTTAAAACAAAAGAGGGATGAGGATCAAGCTGTGTGCTCCACGGTCTTATTGCCACAGGGTAACAACAAGCTAAAAACAACCAAAACTATAACAGTGTATGTATATGAGTGTATGCACATGCGTACACGGACATATGCCTGGTTATGAATGTATGTGTACATGTAGAAATAAGTTTAAGCACAGAAAGGAAGAGGAATTTGGACGTCAAAGCCAGCACACTTGCTGTTCAGAGGTTAATTTACTTTTCTGTTTATTGATGTTGCTATGGTGATGCTAAAAAACATCCAGGAGGACAGAGAACAGTTGACTGTCTCTGCACTTAATAATCTGATTTTATGTTAGACATCAGGAAAGAATGCCAAACCTCAGACCTTTCCTGGGAGCTTTAAAAGAAACCTGACAGATGAGGTTGAACTCCCAGGCTTCCAGCCATACCAGTCCCCTCTCTGGGCACAAGCCTTCAGGCCCAGCTGTCCTGGCACTCCCCATCTTGGCATTTGGAGGCCCTATTTCTGGCCTGTATCCTCTCCCTCTCCCTTTTGCTGCTTCAAACCAGAACATTGGAAACAGCCCGTAAAAGTGAAACAAAACGAGAGGGTAAAAGAACAGGGAATTTGGTCTATAAAAAAGGAGGTTGCAAAATGCTTATTTTTTTGCCTGAAGGAAACTGTTCTTTCCTGGAGTCCAGTGGACATGGCCCCCGAGCACCAGTCCTGGAGACGCTTTGAGTTCTCATTTAGTCTGGGACTTTCCACCCTTCTTCAGTAAGTTCGTGTTCCAGTTCCAGAGCCGGGGGACGGAGTAAGGTCAAGGTATTTTCTATAATTACAAACATATTCCTTCTGCTATTGTTTAGAGTAGGGCCAGTGAATTCTTTCCTTTTCTTTTAGAGTTATGATTTGTTGTTGATGATGTTTCTAACTGATTTTTTGACAATATTACCAGAAAACAAACAGAAACCTTTCATGGTTCTGAATTTTAAATCCCCTTTTCTTTTCTTGTTTCTTTTTCTTGTTTTGATGACTAATCTTTTTATTGAAAATAGTTATTTTCTGGTAATACATTCTGTATGGTTTCCCCTTCCTCTTCTCTCGTCCCCTCATCCCTATCCTTTCAACGCTGTGCCTTCTTTCCCTCTCTCTTCAAAATACAAACAGGCAAATCAAAAGACAAATGGAACAAGGATAAAAGAAACAAACAAAGAAAGGAACTAAGAACCCCCCCCCCCACACACACACACACAAGATAGCAAACCATAATATGCAAGCAAAAGACCAGTAAGGAACAAAACAAACAAACAAACAAACAAACAAACAAACAATCCCAAGCAGCACAGTAGGAAACAAAAAAGTTTTCCAAACATATTTTTCTGTTTGTTTTGTGTAGAGTCCTTTGGGCTATGCAGTCGATTTATTCCTAGGTACCTGAAGAATCCACAACACTGCTTTTTACAGTTCCTGTACAAGCTTGCACTCCCACTAGCAATAGACGAGTGTTCCCCTTACCTGACATCCTTGCCAGCAGGACTTTCATTGTTTTATTGATCTCAACCATTCTCACAGGTGTAGCATGTTTTGTATTTTTTTTTTTATTTGTATTTGTGTGATGCCTACAGATGCTGACCTTTTTAGAAGTGTTTCACAGTCATCTGTGTTTCATGTTTTGGGAACTCTATTCAGTACCACATTTTTAATCAAGTTGTTTTCTTGATGTCCATTTTATGTTATTTATATAGTTTAGATATCAGTCCCCTATCAGATGTATAACTGATAAAGATCTTTTTCCATTCCATAGCCTGCAGATTTGTCCATACCAAAGTGTCGTTCACCATGCAGAAGTTTCATGGAGTCTCATTTATTAGGTGTTGATCTTATTGCCTGTGCTAGTGATGTCCTGTTCAGAAAGTCCTTTCTGGTGCCAATGAATTCCAGGCTACTTTCCTCACTCTCTCTTGTATCAATTTCGGTGTATCTGATATGACATTGAGGTCTTTGGTCCATTGGACAGAAGTTTTATGCAGTGTGATAAGCATGGATCTATCTGCCTTCTTCTACACAATGCCATGGAATTTGACTAGCACCATTTGTTGAAAATGTGTTTTTCTCCAGTGTGTATTTCTGGCTTCTTTGTAAAAAAGAAAAAAATCAGGTGTCGAGAGGTGTATGAATTTATGTTTGGGTTTTCAAATCAGTTCCATTGCTCAGCATATATGTTTTTGTGCTGATACCATGTTGTTTTTACTATTGTAGCACTGTAGTATTGAAGAGTTAAAATAAAAATGCAGGCAAGACTAGCCCAGACACTCCCGCTTTCCCCCTCCCCTCCTCTCAGCCCAGACACTCCCGCCTTCCCCCCTCCCCTAACTCAGGGGCAGCTTGACCAAGGATATTCTGTTTTCCCTGCCATAAGATAAAAACAAACCACAAGGACATTTATGTAACTGAAACCCTGTATGCATGGAAAATTCCATTTGCTCTTTTCTATAAATACTTTTAATTTTAGCTGGTAGGGGTCGACTCCTCTGGTCTCTGTATAGACTATGAGTCGGC
>CM052715.1:29820476-29836182 GCA_028551405.1 Uromys caudimaculatus
TGTTAGCTTAGACTGGCAGGTTGAATTTTAGCTTTGGGTCCCATGGAGATTATTAATCCTCTCTAAATTTCAGTTTTCCTACTGAAGGAGCTGACGAGGCCTACTTTCTGAAGACTGGGAGAGGGGACAAGGTGAAGTGCTTGGTCACGCCATTGTTCTGTTCTGCACCGCCATCTGCCATGGCTCTGTAGTGTGGGTTGTGGTGACTCCTATTTTATTCATAATTCTATTATTGAATATTTTAGTTATGGTGCATATTTATTATTAAAATACACAGTGACTTCTTCAAACACAATCTCCAGGTCTTCTCTGTTTCCTTGCATTATTCAACAGAGGGATTTGACTAAACTAATGTATACCAAATACACCAAATATATATGACTGGAGTAGACCCTGCAGAAGGCAAGGAGTGGTGTGTGACATGTCTCACTGTAGAATAAACTGGGAGAGACTGGAAAGGGCACTCATCAAGAAGAAGGAAATTTAGATCAAAGTTTCATCCTCTACAGGTAATTCCTACTAGTTGTGTAAACTGATACACCATAAACTTTCTATCATGAGGGAGACAGTGACCTGATGTCTCTTCCTTCATACATGAAGTGGGATAACTACCCTGGTTCTCTCTGAGACTGCATGTGGATACAACAAATTAATAAAGAAACAGAACTTTGCAAAGTGCCTGAAACGGCTATTCCTAACGGGTAAAATGTGGAAAGAGCCCAGTGTCCACAGTGAATAAATAATCTCTGCCATACCCCTATGGTAGGACATTATCCAGTCCCCTGCCCCCAAATAGATACTTATTTATCACAGAACAGATTAATTGTGAAAATAGTACATCAAATGAATAAAAGCAAACAAAAACACACATATCATACAATCCATTAATGCAAAATAGCCAGGATATTTTGTAGTTGTTGTTGGAGGCTAGAGAGCAGAGAGAATGGAGAGAGAACAAAGAAGCCTTCTTTTGGGGATAATTAGAAACTTCTAGAACTAACTGTTTGTCATGATTGTAGAATCTTATATGCCTTGTATCACTCAAAGGTATTGGATGCTGTATGCATTTTATCACAGTGAAAATGCAGAGTGTTCTCGTATAATAAGCACTTATTTTTATTTTCATCCTTCTTTCCCTATTGTGATTTTATCTCATCTACATGTAAAATGAGAGAGCAGAACTGAACTTTTAGACTGAATTTTAAAATTGCTTCTAGTCGAGAAGCCACAGGAGAATCTGCTTCATGGTGTCTATCTTTCTGCAGTTATCAGTCTTCTGCCTTGCCCATCTTGTGACCTGAAGATCACCCAGGGCTCCTCTGAGACTTCCTATATGAATGTGCCATCAACTATAAAGTCTCTTAAAGAACCTCGTAGACTGGTGAATGGCCCATGCAGGAGCAAACGACAGGTGCTCAGTAAAATCTGATGAGCCCACGAACAGGCCAAAGGAAAACTGCTGAGGGAGAGCCTTCTATTCGCACAGAAGATCTCCAGGGGTCAGTCTCATCTCCGGCTGAATTTCTGATCTAGGACAAGTTTGCTGAAGAGTAAGCACACATATTCTAATGGCAAGCATCTCACTCTACCAAGGAGACCCTCCCTATAAAGTCTGAACCACGAGCAGCGAGTGAGCCTTTATTTCAGCTCCCCAAACTCCACTTATATACTCAGTTGATGTGTCCTAGGTGTGAGTGAGCCTACCCTTGTCTCCATCCACTTAATGATATCATGTAGTGTTCACAACTCTGAGAGAGTTTCTTCCCATGATCCTCTCCTTCGTGTAGCAGCAGATATTTATAGCTTTCCCACCTCTCCCTTTTCTAGCAAGGCTGGCGAAGCTTTGTCTTTCCTAATCACTCGGATTTCCGGATTTCCTTCATTTGTTTCTTTCCCTCTGCGCTACAGACTGTCCTCCTCGCCTCCCCCATTCTCCTGTCTTTGTTTCCCAACAAACTTAGTTTCATTTCATAAATCTGCATTCTCTGTGTTGCATTTTCCCTCTTCAATTCTACTTACATGTTTATTTTTAATTTCCTCCTCCCATCTCAGACATCTGAAAGATGAACAAGTGCCTTTCAGATTTCCTTTTACCTCAGAGGTCTAAATCTTTTCTTTGAAAATTTTTTAGGGTTTGCTTTGCTCTTTGCTATAGCGTGTGAGCACGCTTGGGTGTGTGCATGTGCAAACACACACACACACACACAGAGAGAGAGAGAGAGAGAGAGAGAGAGAGAGAGAGAAGATTGACAAATTACCTATAAACCACTTTATGCAAATAAAGCATCATTGCCGTGTGTGTGTGTGTGTGTGTGTGTGTGTGTGTGTGTGTGTGTGTGTATACTTCTTGTTTATGAATATTTTTACTAAACACAGTTGAGCAGTGAAGCAAGTATATTATAGCTTATAAAGGCTTGAAAACTTACTGTCTGGTTTTTATGGGGAAAATTCACAAATGAGAGGCACCATTTGTTTACAAAGTCTTAGCTTGCAGCATGTATACTGGATGCACTACCTTCATCTACACCCCCTCATTCCCGATTCAAACTCTCCCCTCCCACTCTGTGTCCTGAAGTCTCCCTGGAAAGATTTTATAGTGTATCACAAATTGACTTCATAATTCCCTCTGGGTAGTGTACAAAAGAAAACTTCATCCTTAACAAACTTATGATATATTGTCATTCATCAACTACATTTTTTTCTTCTCAAGACATATCCATTTATCACACAACTTTCCATTTCATTGGCTTTATTTATTACAATCTAAGTGCTAGGAAGTGGGAATATTACCCAGGGGGAAAGAACCTCTCCTAAGCCCACTTCTAACCCAGCACAAGCATGGTATGTTTTCTCATTAGCATACTTTAGTTTCTTGGAAATAAAGCAAATGGTTCTGTTTTCATTACGGATCATTTACAGTAACAGCACGTGGGAGCCTGGGTCCTGTGGACTTGGATTAAGCCCCATCTCTGGCACTATTCTTTGAGTAATATCTACCCTTAGTGGTTGCTTTCAATAAATAAAATGCACCAATTGAGGCCAATGACAAAGCTCACCAGGCAGCTGGGATACAGAAGGACACTTGTATGTTCCTTTTTCACTCCCCTTTACCTTTGATCTAGCCTTCAGCTTCTTCTCTGGATCTCACAGACTCTGTAATTTTCCCTTCTGCATTAAATACTATGACATCCTTCTGGATTTGATGAAATTCTGGTTCCCTGTTTTGATCTCAGTACTCACTACTAGGTACGTCATTTTCAATATTCATCGTGCACTGGTGTCATGTGTTGGTTTCCATTCAACTCTGATGCTTTACTGACTCCATACCAGAGGAGTATGAAGATATATAGAAAGCAACAGACATTATTAGAGATCTCATGGGTATTGAAAGATTAATAAACAGGTATTATGAACAACAACTTTGATAGTTTAGATGAAAGAGACCAGTTCCCTGAAAAGCACATTTATCAAACTCACACCAGAAGAAATAGAAATTACAAGAAGGTAGACCTCTATCTATTAAATGAGTTGTATTAATAATTAATAACCTCAGACCCAAAGTACAAAGACTAAATGGATCCATTGATGAATTTTCCAAACATTTAAAGAAGAAATATCAATCCTCCACAAGCATATATAAAAACATACATTTCCTAATTCATTCATCATGATCAACATTACCGTAATACTAAAGCCAGAGGCATAGACTATAAAAAAAGAAAGAAAAAGAAAACTACCATCTACTATTTTTGTTGATATAATTGAAAATCTTCAACAAAAATTAGTAAATCAAGTTCAATCATAAATATAAATAATAATTATGTACCACAATCAAATGAGATTTACATCAAATGTGCAAGGCTTCTTTAACATTTGAAAGTCAGTCAATGTAATACATAATTACAACAGAGTATACAAGAAAAAAATCACATAATTATATGGATGAGTTCAGGAAAAGCAATTTACAAAAACCAGTACCATTCATGATTAAAAAAACTGGAAAATCACAAAAGAGAAAGAATAGCCCCAACTTGATAAAGACTTGTGTACAAAAAAAAAAAAAAAAAAAAAAAAAAAAAAATCCTACAGCTAACATCACACTTAATGGGAAGAAACACAAAACCTTTCTACTAAGCTCAGGCACAAGACATGTTATATAAGAGAATATACCCTCTCATCAGTCATATTAATCAGTGGGATGGAAGCTCTAGACAATGAAATTAGATAAGGAAATACAGGTACACAGATTGGGAAGAAAGAAACTGAGGTGGTGACACAATAACATAAGAAAGTAACCCTTGGTGTCATGTACCCAAGAGTAAGGAACTTTTGTCTTAATCTTTTACAGGAGCTTCATAAAAGGAGAAAATTTTATAACCGTATAGACTCAGCACAGAGCACACATAGCTAAATATCATCAGTCCATACCCACATGGGGCTTTCAACATTTGGAAGTATACTGCTTTCAATGCCTTGCTACTTATGTCTAACCACCACATCTTACTCAGCCATACATCTCTGTGAATCAAGGGCATGAATGGGCCATGAAGAAGAAATGGGGAACATGAAAAAAATCACAGGTATTTACCCAGCTTAGTTTGTAGGAGTAAATTACACTGCATCCAAAGTATCGTAAGATTGATAACACTGTTTTTCTTAAAGGTCAATTAATCTTAAACAGCTAGGTATAAAATATGTTAGCAGAATGAGCACATAGTTATAAATTATCTCAAAGCAAAAGATTGATTTTGTTACAGGTTGGCTGAAAGTCTGATTTGTAAAGACAAGCTATAGGCAGTGCTATTCAGAAAAGTCATCCCCACAAAAATAATCCATATTTTTCCATAAATAACATAATCATTTATGTAGAAAATAAGAAATAATTGATGCTCAAAAAGTCTTCCTAGAACTAGCAATTATCTAGAGAATACAGAAGTCAAGATTTATGTACAAAAGTCAGTTGCTTTCTTATATAACATCACTGAACAGCTGGACTTGAGTAAAACACTATTATTTACAATAGCACTCCTCAAATAAAATATTATAAATCTAACAAAATATGTATAAGATGTATAGGAGGAAAACTAATAAAAGATATGAAGTAAGAAATAAATGAGTGGACAAATCATACATCTTCATAGATATAAAGACTAAATGTTGTCAAATTATCAGTACCTTATAACTGCAGATTTGATACATGGCTAAATTTTAGACAATCATTTTGTGGATATTGTTAAAATTACTGTAAAATTTATATGGAAATGCAAAAGACCCAGAATAAGCAACACAATGATGAATGATAAGAATAAAATTAAAGAAATTGATACTATAGAGCTTTCAAGCATAGTACAAAACTACAGTTATCAAGACAATGTGGTACTGACAAAAGAGTAAATACATGGACCAATGGATCTCAATCAGTACCTTAGAAATAGATTGACACATAGTCAATTGATCGTTTTAAAGAGGAAAAAAACAATACAAAGAAGCAAAATAAGTGTCTTTCCAATAAATGATGCTAAAACAACAAAACACCCATGTGAAAAATATATACAATCTTTATTTCATTCGTATAAATTCATTTCAAACACAGCAGGCATGAATGTGAAATGAAAGACTCTAAATCTCCGAGTTAATACAAGAGAAAACACAGCAGGCCTGGGGAACTAGATAGCACTTTAGGAACAATACCAACTTTGCAATTCATGAAAGAGCTAACTTGGTAAGATGAGATAGATCCATTGACATTAAGAACTTTGCTGTCTGAATGATAATACCAAGGCAAGAATAAAGGTCAATGGGAGAAAATATTTCCAAAAGACAATTTGATGGATTATTACTCAAAACGTAAAGAACTCTTAAAACATGACAATAGGAATACAAACAAAGCCGGGCAGTGGTGGTGCACGCCTTTATTCCCAGCACTTGGGAGGCAGAGGCAGGTGGATTTCTGAGTTCGAGGCCAGCCTCGTCTACAGAGTGAGTTCCAGGACAGCCAGGGCTACACAGAGAAACCCTGTCTCGAAAAACCAAAAAAAAAAAAAAAAAAAAAGAATACAAACAATGTGATTAAAACTTGGGCCATAGACTTTAACAGACTCCCCCAAAAGATCTACAGATGCAGATGGTGAAGAAAGGGTGCTTCATGTCATTCTGACGTTATTGGAGAACTGAAAGTTAAAAATGACAAGATGCCATTACACTAGAAGTAGAAGACTGACAGCTGCAAAAGCTATTGTAATTCTCTGAGGAATAGAAACTCTTATCCATTGCTGGACAGCACAGCATGCAAACTGACACAGGCCCAAATATACACTTGCCAAATGATTAATCAATCATAGCTCTTGATATGTACCCAAATGAATAAAAAATGTTTGTACTCACAAAACTTGCTAACATACGTAGTTTTCAAACTCTGTAACTACTTTTACTTCTTCCCATAGTGAAACAAATAATCTACAATATGGCCAAACAAGAGAATATTATTCAGCATTAAAAAGAAATGAGACATCAAGAGATATGGAGGAAACTAACATTTGTATAATTCTCTGAAAATAAAAACCAGCTTATATGGGAAGGATGGATAGTGTATTATGCTAATTACACCAGCTTCCTGGATCCATTAGTCTCCTACCAATGAATAGAGAGAGCAGACATAAGGGACTGTATCCAGGTCAGTATCCAGGTGGTCCTAGAGCTATTTTTCCCAGGGAGTTTGGAGATGGCTTGTATCTGAAATCCTAGGAAGGCAAAGACTGAACCATACAATGATTAGTGGTTGTAAGAGGTCATGGGAAAGTAGGTACAGCACAAAGGAGTTTTTAGGCTAGTGAAACTACTCTGTAAGATGCTAGAATGGTAGAGAAATGTCTGTCAGTTTGTCTGAATCTATAGAATATACAATATCAAGAGTAAATCCTACTGTGAACTATAGACATTTACGTGCTAATGATGTGTCAGGATAACTTTATGGAAAATATAACGCTCTCCTGTGGAGTGATGCTAGTAAAGACTGTTGTGTGTACGTGGGTACAGAAGCGCATTCAAATTCTGGGTTTCCACCTATCTCAGCTCTAAGTATTTGTTAGGGTTTTGTTGTTTCTGCCATTTGCTTTGATTTTCTTTGTTTATGAGTAGCTTAGTCACAGCACTCTACTGTAACACAACACTACAACTATGTGGCACGTAAACAACAGAATTTTATTTCTTATACGTAAGTGGAGAATCAAGGCAGATTCCCTGTCTGGCAAAGGCAAGCTTCTTGGCTTACAGAAGGAGCCTTCTTGAAGTGTCACGTGATGGAAAGGCCAAAGCAGCTCTCAGGATCTTTTTCATAAGACAGTGAGACCTGCTCACTCACAAGAGCTCTGCTCTGAGGACCCATATCTCCTAAAGGCCTTACTTCCTAACAATTATTGCACTGAAGATGTGGGCTTTTACAGACTGGGTGCAGGCAACCACATTCAGACTGTGGTGTATGGGAAAAAGAAACCTGATCATGGAAATATGGCATCTTCCCATTTAGTTTGGAATGGGTGTGGTGTGTGTGCGTGCATGTGTGTGTGTGTGTGTGTGTGTGTGTGTGTGTGTGGTGCAAGGGTGGAGACCGTGGTTTGACTTCGAGATATCTATTTCAAGTACGCACTACCTTATTTTTTGAGACAAGATCTCTCTTTGAACCTGGAACTCTCTGTTTTGAATAGCTGGCTTGCCAGGGATTCCCTAGAATGTCCCTGTCTCTGTGTCCCAGTGCTGGAGTTACAGACACATGCCACCACACTTGCATTCCAGACTCAGGTTCACATTTGTGCACAGCAAGCTCTTTACCCATGGAGTCCTCTCTGCTGCACTGGCCACTCTCATAGCTCACATTGTTGCTTGCATTTTTAGGTTCCCATACTCTACAGATATATTTTGCATGTAATGTGTTTTTGCACACATATACATCTATTTGTATATATAAATATATGTGTGCACAGGTCTTCAGAATATTAATCATGTACAAATATTTTAGATAAGATGTTTATTCAGAATCAGAAAAGTTTATGCACCATTACCATAATAACCGGTTCTTTCATTTTAGGAAGGAGGATACTATAGCTCAGAGAGCTGGCAAAGCTACAGCTAGTAAATTGCTTGGGGCTGGAGACTGAAACTTCTAATAATGTTTCTGGTTTTGTTTGCTCTCCCTACCTCTTTTTATTGTTCTCTGATGAAGGTGAAGTGTCTTTCAAAATATCACAAAAACACACAGAGAACTGAGATATATCTTAACATTATTTTCCTAGAAGTTTAATCTAGAAAGTTTAATCCAGCCATGCAGAAGTGGAGATTCAGCTCATTCTCCTCAGTCAGCTTCCTGCTCCTGATAAGTTTCCTCTCATCTCACAGGGGCATTTCTAAAGAGTGATGCCTAGCAGAAATAAATCATGGCCAATATCAGCTACAGGAGTCGCTGACTGAAATCCTAACAGACAGCACTCCAGCCATCTTAGACATTACCAGAGCAGTCAGCAAAACTAGGTTTCCAGGGAGCATTAGTTTGAGGGAACTCTGCCAATTGCAGTACTACTTAGAAGACATTTTGCATGTTCCTCAAAATCCACTGTCGAATGTAACCGGAATGCCGAGAGTTTTCAAATACTTCAGGTTTGGGTCCAGGAACATAGGACTCATGCCTATCCTGTCAGTTGGGATAGCAAGATCACCTTTTCCTGGGCAACATCTACCCTCTCTTTTGTTAGAGAGTACTCCCATATAAATCATTTGCACTCCTGGGCTTGGACTCTGACATCAGGAGGCCTTTGTAAGTCTGGGCTTCGATTTCCAGCAGCCATCCTTTTTGCTGGGCAAGGAAGGGCACACCAACCAAATTTGAACACTTAAAACTCAGGATGACAAAATAAAGGGTTCACATCTTATCCTGTTAAAATTCTCCCTTCTACCCGCAGAGCCATGGCTGACTTCATAGGAGAAACATCTTGCACAGAAGAGCCTCACATGGGAACCAGGGAAGTAGCAATGAGCCAAGGTCCCTGGAACTGAGTCACTAGCAAACCCATGCAATCAAAATGCCATGGCTTTGTTTTCCTGGATGACAAAGCCTTTGAGGTATCATTTGTTCTTGTAGACTCTGTGTCATAATTCTGCTCTTCTCTGTAATTTTCTTGTTGCTTTGAACATTACACTTGGGTGGAAAAAACAGCTTAAGTAATGATTAAAACATACACTTTTTACTTAAAATTGCTTTCCTATGCACTTAGTGTCATGTTATAAGTATTAGTCAATTTTGGAAGATTTTGGCAGTGTGAGTACCTATCATGAGAAAAATTTAAGCACGTTATTAAGAAAGCCATTTGCACCTAGCTCTAGAATCACAAAATTGGCTTTAGTGACGGCTAAAACTAAGAATTGGGCATTCCCTGTATAACATAGAAAGATTTTTATTCTGCCAAACACTTGTTAATGAATCTATTCATAATTTGCCAAATACACTCATTCCCTTAAGAAGTGTGTGGTATTTAGTATGTCAGAGATAAAATGTATCTGCTTTTTTATCAGCGTACTTTTCAATAATCTTGTAATAGACTTAGATGGGCGTGGACAAATAAGGATCTTGCACCAACTGTGCTCATGGGTTGAGCCACTCATCTCAAAGCTTCTCTGAGTAAGGAGCGAGTGCCGGGATAGCAGGTTTTTTGGTGGTGTTGATGGAAGATCTGTTCTTGCTTGGTATTATCTTGACATGTCAGGGGCTAGCATGATGCTTAGGCTGTTAAAATTAAAATAATAATGCCACTCACTGTCTACAAAAAGCACTGATCAGAAAAGTCAAGGGTTTGGGTTCTGTGTCTCTCTACTTATCATCGATGTGATTGGGATTATTTGGTGTCTGTTTCGACTTCCTGATAGATGCAATCATTTTTTTGGAAAAATAAATACATAACATTATATAAGAAAAGTGCCTAAAAGTTGGTCCTTACTATCATGGCTGTAGATGGCACGAAGCTGATAGCGTTGTGTCATAAATACAGCTTGAAAAGTGCTGATCAATTAGAGGAGGGAGCTAAGATCATGGAAAATCTACAAGGAAAAAAATAGGATTCTACAGATTTTTTTAATCACCTGAACCATCATGAAATGGGCTGTTTCAGCATTAGAGGAGCTTATGAGAAAGAGTTTCTGAAAGCTTGAGTAACGGGGAGCTTACTATGAAGACAATAAGACACAGATAATTAATCACTAGCTGTAATCTTGTACAACACAAGCATATGCTGCCTGTAAATCCAGAAAATTAAGCAGCCTAATGCACTTTGCTATGGCTGCATCCCATCTGGAGCTCCAGATTCAGCTCTGAAGCCAAGGCACTGTCTTTTCAGAAGAGAATTTACACAGTACAGCATAGACTCAGAAGTCACACTAGAATGCACCTGTGGGAAGAAGGCAAGGAAGCTGTGGCTAAGGAGACTAACAAAGACGAGCTACTTATATCCAAGCACTCAGCAGGCAGAGGCAGGAAGGCCATCACAAGTTTAAGGACTTCGACTACAAAATGAGTTCCTACCTACCCTGAGCTATATAACAGGATCACAGAGAAAGCCTTTAGAGACAGAGACAGAGACAGAGACAGAAACACATACACACAGATTGCCTTCAAACATATAAAACATATAAAAACAAATGACGTTGAATAGTAATGTAATAGTATATGCTAAGTTCTGATTATAAACAGAGTAGTCCGTGTTATTATCATTTTGTAGATGAGAAACCTAGACCTGGAGCACAAAGAGTCTTGGTTACAGGCTTCAGTTCTATATTTTGTGAAGAGATGAAGTCAGCCTTTCCCCCAATAGTCCATCCCTAGTTTTGGGGAGATACTAGAATTGTTCAGAAGTTATTCCCAGCCTTACAGGAGAGTGGTAAGCATGTATGCCTCTAGTTCCTCTGAAGTCACGTGTTTGCTTTAACCAATGAAAGTGGCCTTCCATCATACGCATTACTTCTGCAAGAAAGTTCTCGTGTCCGTGGACAGCTTGCTAGTTAGACCGTCCCCACTGCCGATGTGTGAAAATGGTCTCTGAAGGACAGAGATGAACAGAACTTCCCTTGTGATCCTCAGAGACAACTGGCAGGTGCCAAAACGTGGTTGTTATCATTTCGTTAATCCATGAAGGCTTAGGTCTTCTTACCACGCCCTTCCCCTATTTCATATGTAGACAGACGCAAGAGCCAAACCCATATACTTAAAATCTTTTAAATGTTTCTGAATAGGGAAATGCTTATTTTTCTAAGAATAAACTGCAGATACTATGTAGGTAGGCAAATTTGTTAGCTTTCCAATCTAAGATGTCTAGAACTTGCTTCACGAGGTAGTGAGTAGTAGACAGCAGATATTTAGGCCAGTGCAGATGTCATTTTGTACCAGTCTAGCAAAGCAGCTGTTTTAAATAAGGAATTTTAATATCAAACATATCTTAAACACCTCCAGTATGCCAGGTATCCCAGGCCCAGAGATAAACCCAAACACGCAGTCCGTAGCCTCAAGGGAAAAACCATAAGTACAGAACTAGATAACCCCTGTGTGTGACAGAGAGGTTTTTTTTTTTTTTTTAAACAGTGTGATTAAAGAAAATTAGAGATAATAACATGGCCTGCAAGAAGCAGACAGCAAGCCTGAACTTAAAAACTCACGTAGCTCTAGAAACCCTGCTGATGTCTAAGTCGTATTATTATTTTTCAATTAAGAGCCAAAAAGTATAGAGTTTGTGAAAGGGAACAAAAACAAGAGAATTGCTGGGTTTAAAGGAAGACCATTTTTCCTTTCTCCAGTTACCATGCTTCAATCTTGCAAACCAAGCATATTATCTGGCTCACATCAGGGGTGTTCCAGCTAGGGGAATATACTGACTCACAGCAATTGTTCCTGGCCTTTTCCACTCCCTCCTTTCCCCCTTGTGCCAGGAAAGGAACATTTTAAAAAGAGTCATGAAGTTAGACATGTAGAGGAGCAATTAGCTTTCTGTAGTGGGCTATTCTTCCGTTGAAAAATCTGCCAAAACCTTTCTTATATACCAGAAGGGTTTCCTAAAAGGGCTAGTGGGTCGGGCCTAGAAGAGCCTCACACTCAGAGGTTGATGTGAACACCATGAAGTAATTCCGAGGTATACTGACATTGTCTTACAAAGGATCCCTCTACGCAGGACTAGTTTCAGGTCTTGATTTCCCTGGTTACAAACAATACTTAAAAGTTTTTTTCTTTTATAATTTTTTTAAACCATCAAAAATCGAGCCAGGGAGAGATAAGCTGTCTTTTCACTACCTCATTGCATTTTAATGGAAAAACAGCTCAAAGCAGGATAAGTATTAACCGTAATCACGGTGAAGCAGACATTTCCATTGCAGGATATTATTCATGATGGCATTAGGGAGGAATAATACATGGGGGCTGGACTGGGCAGCCATTACCTAGACCAGGGTGAGGTCATCTGGTTACTACTGTTCCCCAACTCAAACCCCATGATTTGAACTTTGACTCCTCCAGATCTGCACCGACCCTGAATTTTCTAAATCATGCCTTTGACTTTTTATGAGATGAAACACAGAAATCTTCGTAGTAAGCTCGGGCAGTTCAGTACAGCGTGAGTATCTCTAAAACATACACAGAAGAAATTAGCTTTGACACATGTAAGAGCAGCGGGGGGCTGGCAGTTCATGCTAGTTTAATATGCACTCTTAATGCCCCTGTCTACTTTCAAATATGTAATTTTTTTTTTTTTTTTTACAGAGACAGCTGCATCCCTTGAGACCCAGGCTCGTGCCAAGCTATGTACACAAATACACTCTTAATAAACACAGATGTGAAGCGTCATGCTACGACAAAAGTGAGGCACGGAGATTCAGATGTTTAGTGGCCCCACACCCAAAAGTTTCAGAAGAATCAGAGAGTTACCCCATTTTCTTAGCATCCATATGCCCTCTGCCCTGGTGACCTGGATTAAGTTTTAGTGGGGGGGGGGGGGGGCAAGGGAAACCAAGACAATTGTGTTGTTGGTTCATCAGAAGTAAAGGAAGTCTGGGAATCGCTAAGCCTTCCCAGACCAGGGTTGACACACCCACCCAGAACTAACCCGCCAGGGTGCAGGTGGGTGACTGGGATAAAGACCCAGACCTGAGACCCTTGCAGTGCACACTGGAAGATGCTACAATTGGGAACACGTGAGAACTTGGGCCCGTGGAGGATGCCCTTTTTCTCAGCCCAGTCGCCCACCTCCTTGTAAAGTATTGAGTAAGAAAGTTGTACCCAGGCCATGGCGGCTGAGGCTGAGAAGGGGGCCAGGGCCAGGAGGGAGAAGACCCCGGCCTCCCTTACCTTGTCCTTGGGACCGAGGTTTTGCAAGACCTCCTTGCCGGTGGCGCTCCGGATCTCCACCCCGGCGGGTTTGGGCGACTCGGGCGCGGACTCCCTGCTCTCCTCCCGGCCCGGGCCCCTGCGCGTGTCCCCTTCCACCACGGGCCGGTTTCCCGAGCCGCGGCCGCTACCCTGGCTGCTCCGGGGAGTCTTGGCGCCGCGCTGTCCCACACTCAGGGCATCGAAATCCAACGTCTTGCTCTCGAAGGCGCCCTCCACGTTGCAGAACATGCCACCGTACTTCTGCCGTGGGACCTGATCTGTGGTGCCCGGCCGGGCCAAGTACACAGGCAGGTCGTCCTCGTGGGAGCTGTCCCAACCCCTTCGGCCCGAAGCCATGGTTCAAGCGACTGCGGCTCAGGGGCTTTCTTCTTCAGAGGCTGGAGAGAGCAGCGGCCGGCAGCGCGCACAGAGCCACAGTGATGCGGCGGGAGGAGGCGCCTGAGCCTTCGCGCCAGAGGCGGCAGTGCTGCTCCGGTTCCTGCCTGTCCCCCACCAGTCAAACTAGTGAGCCGCAGCCCCGGCTCCGATCGCCCCCGGGACCGCCCGCCTGCTCCAGCCGCAACTCCTCGGCCACCCCCAGTCCTAAAGCAGCCTCAGTTCCCGTCCCAGGTCCAAATCCAAACTTGTCGCGCACTCACGTACACGCTCACTGGTCACGCCAGCTATGGGCATATGATACAATTCAGATGTCTTAGAAATAATTAAAGTGAAAAACTTGGGCACACAGGGGCACACAAACTCTGTGTCTATTTGAATTCCTGGCTTACACACACACACACACACACACACACACACACACACACACACACACACACACACACACACACTTTACTTTTTGATCCTGTTGTGGACACAAAGCAAATTGCCCAAGATGTTTGTATCTGAAAGTTAACTACTCAAACCTTACCACAGACTCCTGGCCCTAACCACAGCCTATACTGCCTCATCCAATCTCAAAATTACACCCTATTCCAGAATCTGCCTCAAGAACCTTCGCCTTCACCTAACAAGCTCCTGAATCCTGTTACATCTAAACCTTCAACACATGCACGTGCACATACATGCATACATACATGCACGTCCCGGGGAGAGAGGAAATCCTTTCACTCCCTGGCAATTACAAAAGTAATTGTGTGATTACCAAAACACACACTTAACTCATCTATTGCATCCCAGATGTTGCTTTTTTTTTTTTTTACCCAACTTCAATTCACTCCAGACACAATTGCATTGAATCACAGATAAGAATACATTCCTAGATTTTATCTTGCAAAGTGTTTTCGATAATATCTTGTCCACCAAACGAACTACAGGCTTATACCTCATATAGTGACTGAAGTCAACATTCACCTCTAAGAATCCATACTTAGGTAAAACACAAGCCTAGATTTACCTCAAAAACACAAAAACCCAAAGAAAACAAACACCGGAGCAATGGCTTTGTGTTCCATGTTCCCTATACCCAGCGTATACCCTAAGTGTGAATATGTGCTTATATATAACCTTTCTCTCATGTCCACCCACATAGATCTGACCTATGTGAAACAGAAACCACTAACCATAGAGTTCACTTTGCACTTATACACACAGCCTAAGCCAAGAACAGTACCCTGGTTTCATTGGGTCCCTCTCAGAAGTGCATTGTTGACTCAACTGACACTAATCAAGTGCCTTTCTGCTCTTCACGGAATCCTAGAAGGCCAGTTATACAAACAGATGGGGCCTGTCTTCACTACGCCTGAAGCCTTCCCTTTAGGCCCAACAGTAGCTGCACTATGCTACATACCTAACTTGAATTCATTTCCTTCCACCTCCCTAAGCCCCACAGAGGCAGAAGTTTGGTTTGTCTAGCTTACCTTTGCCTATGTTCTGTGTAGCACATATATAGGTACGTAACGGATGCTTCACGACAACAGCATCGAGGCATATATATGGAGCTCCTGTGACTGTTTCGTATAGACTAGTTCAGTATTTGTGGGTATGTAACAGGCTTCTTTGTGGACACAGGTCATCTTCAAAGGCATCTGCACTGCATTTGATGAACCAAAACACTAAGCCCCAATTTCAGAATTGGGAATATAACTCTAGGGACTGTGACACAAAGGAGCCTCAATGGCAAGCAAGACTATGGCAGTCACACAGGACTGGGGAATGAAAGTTGACCTGAATTAAAAGCAAAGACGGGTGTGTTAACGTAAGCCATACCTGTCTATACACATGGGGATAGAAAAGATACCTCCTAAATGCCCTGTGCACTCTGAAAAGGATGCACTATTTCTTTTTTTTTTTTTTTTT
>CM052715.1:29836682-29858681 GCA_028551405.1 Uromys caudimaculatus
CTGTTCCCGGGTTCTCAGGCCCGGGATCCCGGCAGATCCGGGCGGGTCTGGGCGAGAGGCGCTGCTCCCCTCAACCCCACTCACGGGCCTTCCAAGTTCCTGTGAGGCTTCCTCTCTATGGCGCTCCTTGGCTATCGATGCACTATTTCTTAACCATCCTCTGAGCACCTGATACTTTTTGGCATCTGCTTGGTTACTGGTGGACCAAGAGTTTCGTGTGAGAAACCAATGCGGCAGCCATTTGCTGTTCAGGTAACTTGTTCCCTTGTAACATTTCTGTTACTCTTCCTGCCTTCAGCTTCTAGAACCTTGCTTTGTACACTCTTGCAGGCCCCCTATTCTGGGGAACGAAGTTTTAGTGACGGGAAATACATGGAGACAGGGCAGGTAGTCATAGAGTTCTGAAGAACCTACTAGAAATTTATAGTGCTAGGCTCTGTGCTAAAAACATTTCTGGCAATGTGTTCATTAACAATTGATAGATTCTTCAGGTCTGCTATCTTTATTTCTTTTTGTAAACAAAAGTTTGTGAGCTCAGGTTTTGATGAAGTCCTAACTTGTAGCAAGTTATGTAGACATTGCGTACAGTTTTCTCTGACAGTGGCTACATTCTGATGGAGGCGCACACTTGCATGTTGTTCCCAGCGTGCACAGCAGATTGTGCAGTTGTATGTGCACGGGTGCACCCTCTTCTTTGTTCCAGACTTTGTCTCTCTGTGTAGTCCTGGCTGTCCTGGAACTCACTTTCTATACCAGGCTGGCCTTGAGATCAACTGCCTCTGCCTCCTGAGTGCTGGGACTAAAGGTACATGTCACCACGGCTGCCTGGTAACACTCTTTTTTTATAGTTCTGTTCTGTCATTACTCTTCATAATGTAATGTGCACACCCAATAATAACGTTTGTTGGCCAAACATCACATTTCAAAGTCAACGACTGTATACACACACATGTGCTTACGCAAACAAGCAAAGCAGTGTATTATCTAAACAATTGAAAGAATGGCTGTTCTGACTTCAGTTCTGCAAGGATGTGGCCTTAGGCACATGTCATGTTTCACTGGTTTTGTCTCTCTTCTACATGTCTGGGTTTCTCACCCCACAAGTTTATTGAAGGTTTCAGCTTCTGAGTAATACGTCATGCTAAAAGTCTCATTTGTATTGACATCACCCATTATGATTTGATATATTCCACCTTTTGTAAACACTAGGAAAAAGTGAAGCACCTTTCAAAGCTAGCACTTGAAACTGGAACTCAGACCTTCTACTGGCTGATGGCTCTTAAACATCATTCATGGGAAGAGCTCCCACATAAGAACCAGAGAAATCATAATAAGCACGAGCAAAAGTCAGGTGTCAGACAACAGCCCAACTCTAAGTGCCTGCCTTGTCCTTGGGTAGAAATTAACTGAAACAAGGACTCATGCAAAGAAATGCCCTAATACTTAGATGTCCTAGCCTCAGGAGCACATGGTATTTCTGTCATATATTTTTTCTGCAAGAAGATAAATACGATGATCACACACAAGAACAGCTCTGTCTGCAGGCACTTAACCTACACTGCCCAGGAAAGTAGTTACTCAAAATTAACAGTCACAACAGTGAACTACTTCTATAACACCAGCAGCTGAATAGAGCTTTAAACTTGTCACACCAGATCAAATTTGCATTTCCTGTAATTGCAGTAAATCCTATGCCACTTTGCATCGGGATGACTTGTGATAAAAGGCCATAGCATATCCGATTATAACTTCAGAGAAATGTCTTCCGGAGGCATCTTCTATTACCCATAGATCAGCAGAAGGCAAGAATGCTTCAGTAGTCAGCAGTGGTAAGCAACATGCAATCTCTGGAAGGAAGCACAGAATGCGTTCTATGTAAAAACAAAGAGTACCATGTTCTTATAAGAAAAAAAAGCAACGGGATATAAAGTTTAACACTCATTAAGGTTGTGGGTGCGTGCTCAAAACCAAGGGAGAAACAGATTGGCACGTAGCTTGCATTTAGTCAGCAGTAAACTTACTTGTTTGCTTTTTTGCAGAGTTTTTATTATATAATCGTAAACTTAACTCTACAATACAACTAGACGTAAGGAGCATATGAGACTGGAAGAACAATAAAGCAGAAGAGTTACAGGGTATTGAAAGCCGGTGGCATGAAAGAACATAGTCCCGACCTACAGAGGGATGGTCTTGCAGCTTAGATAAGTTAATCAGTTAGATTAAAGTTGGCTGTGCTCACTATGGCAATCTCCTTGCTGGTTTGTCCATTCCTAAGCCCAAAGTGCTCCATGGCTTCTATCATATGTGTTACTTCTCATGTAAAGGGCTGAGTGTCTGCCATACAGCCATTCTGTCTTGACATCACAGATGAAAACCTGAGTTACCTGTGGCTTATCACTGTCTCTGGACAAGATGCTGGAACCTGTGTACTTTCAGATGAAGCTCTCACCTCTGAAGTTTCCCCACCCTCCCTCTGGGTGGAGAGGACATGTTGTTAGTGCTATTATGGTGTCAGAGTCACAATCCTGGCATAGTTCTTTGGGGGAGATTTTTTGCTTTTTTGGAGGGGGGTGTTATTTATCTCAGGCTAAAGTTGAACTTGTGACCCTCCTGCCTCAGACTCCCAAGTGCCTAAGCTTGTAATGCAAGACTTTGAGCAACAAGGGAAACTTAGAGCCAAATTCTTTCTCTTTCGTGGTCTGGGTATAAAAGTTTCCTGCTGTTTTTGAAACTGTGTGTACAAACAGCTCGAAAGAGATGCAGCCCAAGGGCTCACAGTTGACAGCAAGGATGAAGAGTCTGGTTCAGTTAACCATAGCTAGCAGTGGGCAGCTGCAGGCGACAGGAGCAGCTGTACAATTTTGACAATGAATTTAACTATTTCTAAATATAACCCATCTTCTTTGGTTATAAAAATTTGAAACTGTGTCATCTTTTCCATCTTTTATAGACAAAGAAGTAAAAAAAAAAAGTCTTTATTTTCTAGAAACATTAAATATAAATGAGGCAGTGTTTACAAAACATTTGCCATTCTTCCTGATGTGCAGTAAGCACTAAAGATCAATTCCTTATTTTTCCCAGTGTCAGACACATAGTTAATGCACAAAATTTACACTAACCATGTTGCATACCTTTAGTTTTGCAGAATTTTCTGGAGAAAAATGAAAAACACTGTATGTTTAGGATAGAGAATGAAAACCATCACTGTCTTCCATATACCTCCACCGACCTTATGAATTTCCTATTAAATACTTACAATACTCATGTAGGTAATAACTGTAAGAATAAGTATAAACCACTGTATCACTAGTGAGTAAATCAATACGATCACTGGATCCTTTTAAGTTCTCTATGCACTTCTTTGTAAATATATTCACGTAGGCAAGAAGACTATAAGAATACATATGAACTATTATATTACTAGAGAACAAGTCAATGAGATTGTACATAATTTTCAGTTTCTTTATGCATTTCTATATTTTTAAATATATTAACAAGTATGAGTTACTTTTATAATCATAAATAATATTATTCTTAAATGTGTGTCTAGGGTGGTATTTTAGCTAAAATTACATGAATTGTGCATGAAGAAAATAGGTTATATAGAGTTATTGATCTAAACTAGAATATCCTACTCTATTGAGAAGACAGTACTGAAAATATGAAGTGAAAAAAGAATGAAGTCATTTTCCTTGTCAGCTGAGAACCTTGTGCACAGCGCCTCTGCAGCTGGACAGCTGAGTGGGGGAAGGGTCGCTGCTGTGACAGGATGTGAAGTGATGCAAACGTGCTCAAGGTAAGTCCTTCCCACCAGACAACGAGGTAATAAGACACGACAGTCACTCACAGGTGGGATGTGGTTGGAATTTCCTTTCCGGTTGCCTTTGCTGAGCATGTCTTCCGATGCTTATCAACCTCAAATGCTTTAAAGACAGTTCAAATGCAGAATCCCCCTTTACCTTCAGTGGGAAAGAGACAAATGCTTAAAGCAGTTGTTGACTGTAATGATAAAACAGATACTCACTTCCTGTGCTCTTGGTTTCTTGTCTTCATGGTGCAAACTCATAGGTACAATTTAACTCTGAAATAAATATCTCTACAGAAGAGCCAGACAATGAATTGAGTTATTACCTGGCAGTCGTAGCATTTACTATGTTTCCAAACTTTTACTTAGTTTATTATTTTATTAATTTTTCCAATTAATATTCATGGTCACAATCCATTTATAAGTTAACAACATCAAGTTGATATTATTACTATGATGATCTCGTTTTGTTTGATAGAACAATCCCTCTACTTTATACTCTACAAAGATAAAATAACAGTGAATCCAATATTTCCTTCTCCTTCCTTTTCAATTACAGTTTTAAAAATATAGGAAGACAGACGGTAATTTAGTAAACATCCATGTATTCACTAGGTGGGATTTATTAATTTTCAGTTATTTTATTCATCTGGTTTTGAGTAGTAAGCATTGCACTGAAGTGTGCTACTTACAATGTTCTACAGTTAGTCATCAATTAAGAGATTATCATTTTACTGAGATTTTGAAGACTATTTTCTCTGTTAAATAAATGATAATTTGTTTCTTTTTGTGTATTTTGTACCTGTCTTTTGTACATGTTTCTCTGTGTGTGCCTGTGTGTGGAGGTGAGAGATTGATCTTCATAGATTACAGGATTTTTCACTGAACCTGGAGACCCTCAGCTTCTCTGTATTAACAAACCTCTAGCATTCTCTTGTCTCTGTCTCCCAGCACTGGAATCATAGGCTCATCGCTTCACCCAACTTTTAGCATATGTGCTGGGGATGTGAACTCACATCTTATGTGTGTGCAGCAAGTACTATATCACCCGAGCCATCCTCCCAGCACACAAATAAGTGAATTTTCTAATTATTTGCTTTCCAGCACCATCTTTGGCCAGTGTGGCCAGTACAAAGAGTCCCTCACTTCTGGAAATCTGAAGTGACGTCAGACGTTCACACCCTAAGGTGAAGGGAGCCATAGTTCATATACCAAGGCAAACGGCCTTCCGCTCTAATTCTAAGGTATGTGTCTTCAGAACACTGGGATTCTCATTAAGCTGACCATATGTTACAGGCATCCTCAAGAACAAACCATTTTTCTTTTACTGTGAATACTTTTGGAACTGGAAAAGAAAGTCCCATATAATATTTCTGAAGTAATTTTCGTTCAGCATTCCCTTGAGTTTAAACTAAGTAATATACAAGGAAAGGCACACAAATAAGATGAACATGTAAAGGGTATCCCAACCTTTCCCCAGAACTTTCTGGACCCACAGACTCAAGCATATTCATAGTTCTTCCTAAATAGAAACCAGACGATGGTATAAGTAGCTGATACTAAAATTTGGGAGAAACTGGGAAAATGGCAAACAATTTCTTTACTGAAAACATCATGGTTATTGTATAGATTTAGAAAATATAAATACATTGGCTATGGTTTCTTCCCAAGGTGCTTTTCTCTGATTTTATTTTTCTTTTAATAAATTACTCCTTTTCTAGACTGCACCCTGGATTGCCTCATTCCCTGAGTTCTACTATTATTAAGATAAATGCATAGGAAACAGTATCCCTTAAGTATTTCCAAGATTTCCAAATAATTTATATTGGAAACCCAAAGAAAAGTACAAGCACACAATTAGTCGAATAACATATCCACAATTTTCTTATCTTAATAAGAAATATCAGAGTATTCATGTGATGCATGGCAGGACTGTTAGAAAAATGTAGACATGAAGTCAGAAAGTATGAACCACAAGTCTGGATCCATAAGAGGCCAAATAGATTTTTGGGGAATTACAGAAGCTCCATTTCTGTTTGGAAATAAACAGTTGTTATGTTAGGGAGGAAAATCAATAGGCATTCTGCACCAAGTTGTAATTGTGTTCTGCACAATTGCATTCTGTAAATGTTGCTCTGATTTTCTTCAGGGCCTGCCCCAGTTTCTGTGATCTAGTAGACTAACAGTAAATGCATTGAGTTAATGTCAACACACATATTCACTTTACAGAGGTAAAATAGTATGAATAATGTGACTACTGGTTACTAATTTGTCTTAGGCAAGACCAAAGTGAAGAATGTTGTTTGGGTAGCCACATCAGATTGCCTGCTATTCTAATCATGACCTTCTTAGACATTTGTTGCCTAGAGGCAACAAATGTATTGTAGTTCACAGACATACTCAAACACAAATGTGAAATTTGTTAGGCAAATATTAGAGTATAGGTAAATGTTTTTAAATATTGATGTTTTTAAATATGAAAATTTACTCAGCATTGACTATGCAATGTCTAACTATTTACTTAATATTTCCTAATATTTGCTTTGTCTATAGGAATTGCTTTTACATTTAAGGCATATTGTCAACTTGTAAAGCTGTGTGTGTGTGTGTGTGTGTGTGTGTGTGTGTGTGTGTGTGTGTGTGTGTAATCTTCTACCCAGATAACGGATTGTAAAATTAAAATGTATAAAAGTATAAATTTTAGCTGCAAAATTTTTCACTCTGCTTTAAGTCTGTATAATAAGTTATAGAAATAATTATGGCATACTAAAATATACTCAAAATTTTAAGAATTTTAAAAATCATACATTTATTCCATGTATGAAAGGAGGACTTTTAATAGAAAATATGAATTTAAGTACCATGAAAAACTTATTATGGATTATTTATCTGGTAAAATGTTTTATTTTAATATAATAATTTATCTTTATTTTAATTTTAGCTTTATTTGAAAATAAAATCGCAATAAAATGTTGAATGACTTAAAACACACTAAAATATTGAGTGACTTAAGACATAGATAGGCATCACAGAATGTATAAAATAGTGCAGTAAGACTGCTGGGTACAGACCTCACCAATTGTACTTGTATAAAATAAAAATATCCTTTGTTATTCAAAGCCATACAAGCCTCCTTGAAATATGGTAAATTGCCTTGCAAGGGGACTCACAATAGTAGCTAGATTATCCATTTTTATGTCTATAATTTTGGACATTGGCTAGAAAGCTCATATTTACTTGTAAGTTCAATAATAAATAATTAACACATTGTAAGTCATATAATAGTAACTCATTTCGTCATGTGTATGGGGGGGTACATGTATGTGTATGTGAATGCCCACAGAGGAGAGAAGGCCCGGATCACCTTGGAAGTAGAGTTATAAGTACTTGTAAGCTGCCAAATGCGAGTGCTGGAAACCGAACTCAGGTCCGCTGAAAGAGTAATTGTGTACTCTTAACCACTAAGCCATCTCACAGGCCTGCTAGTGATAGTTGTAACTGTTTCCTAAAAAGTGTTTAATTTGGAAAAGAAAGCATAAATAAAAATTCCCTATGGATAAGATTCATATAATTTTACTTAAAGGATAGCGTTCCTGAATTGTGATATACTTGATAGTATAAAAATTAAGTCTGCTTGATTTTTTTGTCTTTTTCTTTCCATTTTACAAACCTTTGGTAATACTGAATGTCAAGAAAACCATTTGGGATCCTTCTCCTCCTCCTCTTCGTCCTCCTCCTCTTCTTCTTCCTTCTCTTCCTCTTCTTCTACTTTACACCCAAAGACTCTATTTCTTACCTTGGGGTCATTCTCTGTTCTCATTGGTTGGTGACAAAATTTAGTTCTTTAGTCTTGCAAGTGCAAGTC
This sequence comes from Uromys caudimaculatus, assembly GCA_028551405.1. Lineage (NCBI taxonomy): Eukaryota > Metazoa > Chordata > Mammalia > Rodentia > Muridae > Uromys > Uromys caudimaculatus. The sequence continues at coordinate 29,844,353 of CM052715.1, forward strand.
TGTTCTGCCATTTTCTTACTGACTCTGAACAGAGAGCATGCTTAGCTACTAGAGTCTACCTCTCCTACACGTGTCAGGTGAGTCCCTTTGCAGGCAGTTTACCATATTTCAAGGAGGCTTTCTATGGCTTTGAATAACAAAGAATATCTTTGATAACTTAAAATCACTTAACTAAGAACCTTAATTAAACTTGCTAAGTTCTCTCAGGGTAGCACCTTTGTCAGTGTTTGAGTGAATGATTTGGTGTGTGTTCAAGATCAGTGGAACTCTTAGAAGCTATCTTGAATTCCTTGCTAAACCTATATACAGGTAAAAACTTTAATAGGTGAAGAATCCCCATTGATGATCTTAATCTGGAGAAAGTTGTTGAGACTGAGAAATATGGATTGCATCTCATGTGTTTATACAACCTGCCCAGAGCATAGCACTTAGTACTAAATAATTCTGAAAGTTTCAAAATGTGTACTGTTGATTATGTTGGAAGATGATTATGGGGTAAAGATTTGGCTACATGATCTGAAATAGTACTTTAGGTTTTAAATATTTATTTTTAAGTGTTTTTTAAACATTTACTTAGTGTCTGTGTGTGTGTGTGCACGTGTGTGTGCATGTGCGTGCATGTGTGTTTTTCTCTCTCTCTCTCTGTGTACACTTCTACCATAGTGTGCATGTAAAAGTCAGAGGATAACCCACGAGAAGTAGCTTTTTCCTTTCATTGTGCAGGCTCCAGTGGATGAACTCAGGTCACCAGGTTTGGCAATAAATACCATTGTTCACAGAGTCATATCGCTGGCTCCAAAATGACATTTGAGTATATTTAAAGCATAATTATAAATGCAGAAACCAATGTACAGGTACTGCACATGGTAACATGTAATAAATTATATACTAAATCAAGTATTATATCCTATCTTTTTTTTCTTTTAAAGCTGAATTGGTGGGTGAGGACTGTCTTGGTTAGGGTTTCAGTTGTTGCAATAAACATCATGACCAAAAGAAACTTGGGGAGAAATGGTTAGTTTCGCTTACAGTTCCATGTTACCAAGGGAAGGTGTGGCAGAATTCAAAGCAGAAACTGATGAGAAGGACGTGAAAGAGTCTAGTAGTTACTGGCTTGTTCCTCATGGCTTGCATAGCCTGCTTTGTTACAGCACCCAGAACCAACAGCCCAGTGGTAGGACCACCCATAGTGAACTGTGCCCTCCTGTATCAACAATCTATACTTTAGATAATTGAGCACCATGGGCTTTCTCACAGGCCAATCTGGTGGGTGCATCTTCTCAATTAACTCTAGTTTGTGTCAAGTTGACACCATGACTTACAAACTAGCAGAAGAAGCACATTAGTGGACCCCAAATCAGTTCATGCAACAACATTACTAGCAGTGTTCTCCAACAGGCTGCTTCAGCTCTCTTACTGTGTCTACAGTAGGACAGTAGACTCATCCTCCTTGTTTATGTCACAGAGTTGCAATGGTCATTGGTGCTGACAAGTCTATAGTTGGAAATTTAATATGAAAATTTGGGAAGAACGTTTTACACAAAAACTTGATTAGTTACCATTTGGGTAGAGAAAAAACAGCCAGCAGGTTTTGCTTTATTTAGTCATAATAAGGTGATTCTCTCAAAATTGCATGTTCTTGCGGTCACAGCTGACACTTTTAGTTCTAGGTGGTTCTAGAAATTCATATGACGAACTAAAGATTAGCCTGTACCTACAGTCCATAGAATTTAAATTCTGTGTGCCTGGTTAATTTCTATACTTTCTTTTTGTAGAAGATACCTACAACAATGGAGTAAGAAGAAAGAGAAGGTTCTTTTCCTCCTGGGTGCATTTTTTAAAAATTTATTTATTTATGTTATGTATGTGAGTACACTGTGGCTGTCTTCAGATACATTAGAAGAGGAGACCATTAGATCCCACTAGAGATGGTTGTGAGCCACCATGTGGTTGCTGGGAATTGAATGCAGGACCTTTGGCAGAGCAGTCAATGCTCTTAACCACTGAGCCATCTCTCCATCCCCCTTCCTGGGTATTTTTAAAGGGGATTAATGAAAGAGTGTAAGGGCAGACTCAAGCTATACCATTTGTCCATGTGGAAGTAAAGCAATTTTTGTTATTACTACCATATGACACAGCATTGCTAGAGATAAGGAAACTACAGCCAGCTATTTTTCTATAGCATGTAAAATAAGAATGTTTTCTAAGAGACTAGAGAGTCAGCTCAGACATTAGTAGCACACATTACTCTTCCAGAGGTGCCAAGGTCTATTCCAAGCACCCACACCAGAAAACTCACAACTACCTGGAATTTAGCTTCAGGGTATGTGATGACACCTACACACACTAGACAGCTGACAGCTATAGGGTATCTGAGGGCACATGCACACAGTAGATGTACACTCTTACTCACATGACTGAAAATAAAATAAATCTTTAGAAATAGTGTTTTCTATACATATTAATAGTTGATAAAATTAAAAAAATCAGAGTTGAAATTTATACAACTTAAAATAGGAATGTCCACTGTTGTGGATTTGGTTTAATGCTTGTATTTTGTTAATCAGATTCCCAAAATTACATAAGAATCCTGCATGTAATATGCTGAGGGTTCCTGCCCTGAGTTGGTTTAGATTGGTAAATAAAGTTGCCGGTGGCTAATGGCAGGGCAGAGAGATAGAGGCAGGGTTTAGGATTCACATACAAGGGAACCCTGGAAGAAGGAGTACCAGCATGCCTGGGACGCAGAGGATCAGGCTTCAGAGCTGCAGAAGATAGAGCAGACAATCATATAAGAGCTGGGAAGAGAGACCCCAGCCCCCTGCTTCCAACTGGATTGAGGTTAGCACAAATGGAATATAGATTTTAGTAAGTAATAATTCAGGAGTATTGGAGGGAGGTGTTAGCAACATGAAGCTTGGGAATGGCCCAGACATTGAGCTGATGAGGGCATATTAAAATAGAAGGCTGCATGTGTGTGTGTGTGTGTGTGTGTGTGTGTGTGTGTGTCATTCCTGAATCCAGAACATCAAAGGGCGTAGAGAGAAACTTGTGCCACCACCACTACCAGGGAGATTAGAACGGATCAATCAACAACTGCTACAGTCTACAAATATATTTATTATAACATCACACTCATTTGTTTATATACTTCCTTGGTTGCTTTTATATTCAATAACAGGGCTAGGGAGTGGCGATAAAGACTAAATAGCCACCTACTACTAAAAACCCTTAATAGTAAGCCCTCCAACCCTCGGTCTATAGTTTACACAGCTAGGTTAATGTATAGTAAAATGACTTCTCATATCCACTACTGAAGAGAGTATTCATGGTTGCAGCATGTCTTGGAGGGCAGTTTGACAATAAACATTAGAAATCTTACCTATGTTGAAAGATGCAACCCTGCCTCCCCACATACATACACACCTGGCACCTTTGCTATACATTGTTCTCAGCCATTCTGATACAGGATTCTATAGGGTCTCTAACTCGAGACCATCTGTACTGAGTTTTTCTTTATATGCTGACTTTTAATTTCAAATTTTAATTCAAATGTTTGAAGAAATAAACTGAAGAAGATATCAGAAGATGGAAAGATATCTCATGGTCATGGAGCAGAAGGATTAACATAGAAAAAATGGCCATCCTACCAAAAGCAATCTACAGATTCAATGCAATTTTCATCAAAATTCCAAAACAATTACTTACAGAACTTGAAAGGACAACACTCAACTTCATATGGAAAAAGAAAAAAACACAGGATAGCTAAAACAATCCTGTACAATAAAAGACCTTTGGGAGGTATCACCTTCCTTGATTTCATGTTGTACTACAGAACAATAGTAATAAAACCTGCATGGTACTCGCATAAAATCAGACAGGTTGATCAATGGAATTGAATCAAAGACCCAGAAATAAATTCACACACCTATGGACACTTGATTTTTGACAGAGAAGCTAAATCTGATAGAAGAGAAAGTGGGGAATAGCCTTAAATGCATTGACAAAGGAGACACCAGCAGCTCAGACACTAAGATAAACAATTAATAAATGGGACTTTATAAAATTGAAAAGTTTCTGTAAAGCAAAGAACACCAACAATAAGACAAAATGGCAGCTTACAGAATGGGAAAAGATTTTCATCAACTCCACATTTGACAGATGGCTGACATCCAATATATATATATTTAAATATATAAACATATATATTTAAACATATAAATATATGTTTAAAAGCCTCAAGAAACTAAATATTAACAAACCAAATAACCCAGGGTACAGAGCTAAACAGAGAATTTTCAACAGAGGAATCTCTAATGGTTGAGAAGCACTTAAAGAAATGTTCAGCATCCTTAGTCATCAGGAAAATGCAAATCAAAACCACTCTGAGATTCCATCTTACTCCATCAGAATGGCTACGATCAAAAACTCAGGCAACGGTTCATGCTGGCTGGGAGTACAAACTTGTACAAAAAATTTGGAAGTCAATATGGCAGTTTCTCGGAAAATTGGGAATAGTTCTACCTCAAGATCCAGCTATATCACACCTGGGCACATACCCAAAAGATGCTCCACCATATAACAAGGATAGTTGCTCAACTATGTTAATACCAACTTTATTCATAATAATCAGAAACAGGGAACAACTTAGATGGCCCTCAGCTGAAGAATGGATAAAGAAAATGTGGTACATTTGCACAATGGAGTATTACTCAGCCATTAAAAACAATGACATCATGAAATTTGCAGAAAAATGAATAGAACTAGAAAATATCATCCTGAGTGAGGTAACCCAGACCCAGAAAGACAAACATGGTATGTACTCACTGATAAGTGAATATTAGTCATAAAGTATAGGATAACCATTCTATGAACCACAGACCCAAAGAAACTAAGGAACAAGGAGGGCCAATGAAGAGGAGCATTTGAATTTCACTAAGACATGGGGGAATAGAGTAAACATATGGGTGAATAGGAGGGGGGACTGGGTGGAAGAGGGGATGAGCATGAGAACAGGAGGGATAAGGTAGGGGTACAAGAGAGGGAGAGACGACTGGGTTCTGGCAGGGAGGGGCACAGCGCTGGGACAAACTAGAAACACAGGACAATTGAAACTCCCAGAAATCTATGAAGGTGACCCTAGCTAAGACACCTAGCAATGGAGGATATGGAGCCTGTACAAGGCCATCTCCTGTAATCAGGTAAGACATTCAATGGAAGGATTAGGGCACCAACCCAACCACAAATCCCACATTTTTTCTTGCCTACAAGATGTTCCAGGGTAAAAGATGGAACAGAATTTGAGGGAAGGACCAGGCACAGGTTGAGACCAATGCCACAAGAGGGAGTTCCCTGTGATACTATTAAAGATATCCTTCTATACTTGCAGAAAAGAGCCTAGCATAACCCTCATCAGAGAGGCTTCACCCAGTTACTGATGAAACTGATGGAGAGACCCACAGCTAAACACTAAGTGAAATTTGGGGACTCCTGTGGAAGAAGGGAAGGAAGGATTGAAGGAGCCAAAGGGTTCAAGGACACCTCAAGAAAACCCACAGGATCAACTAACCAGGGTCCATAGAAGCTCATAGAGACTGAACTTCCACCCAGAGAGCGTACATGGAATGGACCTACACATGCAACAGTTGTGTAGCTGAGTCTTTATGTGGGACTCTTAAAGCAGAAACAGAGACTGTCTCTGTCTTCATTGCTTGACTTTGGATCCCTTTTCCCTAACTGGGCTAGCCTCAAGAGAAAAGGATATGCCTAGTCTCACTGCAACTTCATAGGCCCAAACTGGTTGATATCCATGGGAGGCCTTCCCTATTCTGAGGAGAAGGGGAGAAAGGTGGATGGGGGTTGGGGAGGAGGAGGAGGAAGAGGAGAAGGAGGAGGAGGAGGAGAAGGAGGAGGAGGAGGAGGAGGAGGAGGAGGAGGAGGAGGAGGAGGAGGAGGAGGAGGAGGAGAGGAGAAGGGGATGCAATTGGGATGCAAAGTAAATACATAATGTAATTAATAAAATATGTAATGCAAAAATATAGTGTAATGTTTTGTTTATTATTTGAGATTTTATACATTTTTAATTTTTTTTTACCATTTTTAACCATTTTTCCATCTCCTTCCGCTCTTCCCAGAATCATTTCACACTCTACTCCTTCTCAACTTTGTGTCCTTTGTTTGCTTGTTCACAGCCTTTTAACCAAATTTGCTTCCTGTATTCTCATAAATGTGTGGCCATCCATTGACTCATATCCTCATTGGCTCACATCCTTAAAAATAACTTCTGAGAAGCTATCAAGTTAATAGCTCTTCAGTGAGGGCTTGTGAACCCCTTCCCCCTCCATGATACAGTGTTGACTGGTTTGATCTTGTGTAGAGAACCACAACATGAGTTGACAAATAAATTGGTCTGATCATATCCAGAAGACACTGTTTCACTCTGGTCTTCTCTGACTTCTGGGTCTTATGATGTTACTCCTCCAACTCTGCAAAGGACTTGAACTTCTGGAGATGATGGTGACATAGACATTTCATTTGTGGCTGAGCAGTCTACTGATGCTTATTTGATCAGTGATGAGTTTCTATATTAACCATAATTTACTACTACTATTTCAGTTACTGATACTATACTATCACCACTATTACTAATACTATGATACTGAACAGACACACAGACACAGAGAGAGAGAGAGAGACACAGAGACACACACATACACATAGACACACACTTCTCTGATGAGGTCTGAGAGTTGCATTATTCTCTGAGTATGAAGATATAAATTTAGAGGAAAGTTTGATATTAAATCTATTTTGGCCAGGTAATACTAGTAGTTTTGACTTCAAGTCTGGCCTGTGAACTTCAATTCTAATTTCCATAGTTTTGCTGCACCAACTCGCACTTCTATAAACAGTTCCTGAGAGTTCCCAGTTTTCTTCATCCTTATCGATGCGTGTTGTCTTTTGTTTTCCTAATCTTAGACATTCTTCCTATGGCTAGATGAAATCTAAAAGTAGTTTTAATCATTATTTACCTGCTAGACAAGGATGGTGTACACTTAAAAAAAGAATATTAGCACAAGGCTTGCATAAACTCAAGCCAGACAATAATCCTAGCTCGAAGTGGGTAGGAGGATACTATGTTCCTAGCAGAGGAGGTCTTGGTAGATGATGGCTGCTACAGGAGTGAAAGTTAATTTTCTTTAAAGATGAGACTCCTGATAGGTCGACCATACTGTGAGACAAGCCTCCCACCCAAGAGTATTGGGGTAGCAGAAATTGGAGTCTGTAGGTTTTACATAAAATGTAGAATACAAATTTAGGTGGCTAGGGAGATGGGTGAATCTGGGAAAATTTAGGGGAGAAAAAGTGAGTATGATCATGTTACACTGGATAAAATTCTCAAAGAATTCATAAAATATTATTTAAAGATATAAGTGTATATATAAAAATATTTCTTAACCTCTTCTATTCTTCTGAGAACTCTGCTCATTTCCATGGCCCATTTTTAAATTGGATTTTTTTTTTTTTTTTTTTGGTGTTTAGGGTTTTTTTTTGAGTTCTTTGTTTATTCTAAGTACTAATGTTCTTTCAGGTCTAGAGCTGGCAAATAATTTTTTCTCCTCCTTTAGGCTGCCTCATTACTAGATTAACTTGTTGATACAAGCAGTAGTGTTTTTATTGATCAGGGTTTGTGAGTGTAGCTGAGTTGTTTGAAATATCACCTCTGCTGTTGTGTCTTAATGTAGCAAAGATTCCCAGGCATCACTATAGTGTCCTGCTGCAGGTGGAATCTCCAATTGGAACTGTTCCTTAAGCACCACATCCTTCAGGGTCTGTTAATGCAGTTTACACACCTAGATGTAGTCTGAGATTGTACAGGTCCCTCTTCAAAGAAAAATTCTTCTGAGAATCCTTGATGCAAGGCCGATGATCAGGCGATGTTGCAAATTGACCCTTTGTGGCTTTTCCTGAACTGTGAGACTGCTCTGGTGTGAAATGTCTTAAATAATGTTTTTATTAGTTATTTGAGAATGTCTTACAATGTGGTTCATGCTTATTCACCCCTTCCTCTTCCAAATCCTTCCAGACCCACCCCACCTCCCTACTATTGGAATTTAGTCTAGGCTCCACTCCACAGTTACCTGACAAGATCCAGGTGTGCCTGACTCGCTATAAAAGGAGCTGCTTGCCCCCTCCTCTCTCTCTTGCTCTTGCTTTCTTCTCCTTTTGCCCCTGCTCTTCCTCTCTCCCCATTCTCCTCCCCCTCTCTCTCCACATGCTCATGGCCGGCCTCTATTCCTCTACTCTCTTCCTTTCTCTCTCTGCCTTTTTCTCAACTCCTCTCCCCATACCCCAAATAAACTCTATTCTATACTATATCCTCCTGTGGCTGGTACTTCATGGGGAAGGGATGCCTCAGCATGGGTCCGCAGAGGCACCCCCTTCTCCCATAACTTATCATACTTACACCAAACGTATCCCTGGCCTCTCTTTCTTTTTATGAAACACAACACCTACACACCCAAATTTTCATTCTCTTTTTTAAAAAAACATTAATCCCAACTTGTGATGCCCAAATACTCTTGGTTTGGGGGCCTGCCTTGAAGTGTGGTTGACCTATGATATGGTGTACCCTTAAAGAATACTCTTACAGCAGCTCTCAGTTGCCAATAGTTCCTTAGCAAGGAGTGGGACTTTGTGCTTATCTGCCCATATTGGTAATAGGATTTTGTCTGGCTTGAACTTGAGCAGTTCTTGTTGAATTCACTATATTCACAGATTTGTACATCTCTCAGATTTCATCAGAGAAGATTCTCCTTGTAGTAGCTGGCAATGAACACAGAGACCCTCAAATAATAACTGTGCAGAGAATAAGGGACTAAGAGTGCTCAGCCCCAAATGGGACATCCACCGCACACTTCTTCCCGAAAATTTCAGGAATCATCTATGACGAAAGAGTACAATGGCTGTCCTCGTTGATTGCAATTCTGGTAAGCTTCTGCCCTGGGTACAGGGATTCTTGGAAGGAAAAGTACAGTATCCCATTAAAGGACCAACTCTTCAGCATGGCTAGGGTGAGCTTACCTTCCTAGGGGCAATATCTTAGCTAAAGTGATTGAAGCAGCCTATTCGGAATGTTAAGTCTCCAACTATGTCAGGGATTTCTACTCCAGTGGTAGGCACTCTACCAACTGGAACATTTTCTTAATCAATCTAGCTTTATTGTTTTTTAATGAAACAACACAAAACACACACCTACACACACACAACAAAAACTTTGCTTGACATTTCAACATCAATTTCAGAGGGTTGAAATCATGTTCTAAATATTATGGACAGAGAATTTAGACAAAAGTTAATAAATGAATTAACTCAGTCATTCTTTCTGTTCTACTCCATATTCTTGTTTCCAAATTTGCCACAAACGGATGCCTAGTGTTTCTATGTATGTTAAAAGATAGTATGAGGATAGCCCCTGCAAAGAGAATAAAAAAGAAAGGAAAAAGTCACTGAGTAACTAAAAGAGTTTTACACATTCCTGCCATTTTGTACCAAATGGCTTTGGTTTCCCTTCACAGGTAGAGGGAATTGAAATCACATGACATACAGCTTAGGCAATTCAGTATGGATGGTTAAAACTGGAATTAATTTTACAATTAAAAATTGCATATGGTCATTTCACCATCTAATATATCTGTGATTGCAGTGACAATTTCCAGCAGCATGGGAGAAAACAGTCCATTGAAGACAAGAACAAAGCTTGGCAAATGCTGCAGAAAGGATTGGCAGGAACAAAACACGTCTTTTGTTAACATTTATTTATTTGTATTTATGTTCATTGGTGTTTTGTCTGCATGTCTGGGTGGGGTATTGGATGCCTTGCAACAGGAGTTATAGACAGTTGTGAACTGTCATGTAGGTGCTGGGAATTGAACCCTGGCCTTTTGAAAGAGCAACAAATGCTCTTAACCATTGAGCTATCTCTTCAGCCCCATGGAACACCTCTTTAGAGTGCGAGGGCAACTGAGTTCTAAATAAAATGGGTGGAGAGGAAGAGTATATCAGAGAATCACACTCTAGAAGGAAATATCATTTTCAAAGTGACCAGAAGGAGAGGGGCATCTTAGCTGGGTCTTAACAATAAATGCTTTGGGGTTAAGAAGTGGGTGTGCTAAGGATATAAAGAATCATTTACATTTATATGACATACATATGGATATATAATTTTTGACATATAAAATATTTCATTAATTTAAACACTTAGGACTGGAAATGTGGCTGAGTATTAAGCACTGGCCTGGCATTCAGGAGCTCCTGGGTTTATTTTTTTCCCTTTGTATTACAAATGACAAACAAATCAATATATATATATATGTGTTAGAAGTTCAGAAGAGATACTTCAAGTAAAATTATGTAAACAAAAAAGATTTAGTGCTCAGTACTTTCCCAGTAAGTGTCAAATATTATTGGTGATCAGAATGCTAATGTTTTCTAAGTCAGCACACCATATTTTCTCCCTAGCTTGAGCTAGAAAAAAGCAGAATATGGATGACATTTAATTTTTTTATGTAAGATGAGTTGGAATTTGATATAGTGGATAAGAGCCAGACAGATGTGGATTCAAATCCAGGCATTAAATATAAGCTCTTTGCCCACAGTCAAGTTTTTTAACCTCACTACGTCTGTTTCTTCATCTGTAAAATGGAGATAATGATATCTCATTCACAGAACTTTAGGAGGGCTAAGCCCAGTAATATATGTGAAATCATTAGCACACTTCAACTGGCTCAGAGAAAGCATACAAAAATGGCTGTTTGCATCGTTACAAAAGGAGACATTGGACATGTGGAGGGGATGGGGAAACATTCCCAGAAGAGGCTGGGCAAGGAAGACAATTGTCTCAGCTGGGTGTGAATCAGTCTTGCTGCGCTGGGCCTGCTTGTAAAAGAATAAAAAAATCCATAGATGAATGGGGAAGCTGGCCAGAATAGCCTGATCCTTGGCTGCATTGGTTCTAGCTAGGACCTCTGAGCGTGAGTTGAATATGAATCATCTGCTTACTGTATATTAATATTATTCAGTCAACAAAGAGCAAAAGATGCTTGGTCAGGATTAATCATCTAAAAAGCCGAGTGACTTTAAATTTATTTCATGTGAGTATGGTAATGAGACATTTGTCACTTTTACGACTCTTTGTGGGGGGATTATAAGATAGAAAAGGATTAACATGTAATTCTCAGAGTATACCCTGTTTTCCCTTTCTGTATTGATGGAAGCTTAGAGTAATGTTTGTTGTTTATCCTTAGATAAGAAAATGGCTTTCTAGTTTGGAGTGACTTACAAAAGGACCATGGTGTTTTTAGGAAAGTGAGATGCCATTAAAAATCCAGATATTTCTCATTCATTTGATTTTCACCATTAGAATTATCTGAACTGTTTACATCAATGATGTCCAGGCATCAGCCCTAAAGATTTTGGATAGTTTCTCAGAGTTAAACAAATCCTAAATGGGGAAGTTTACCAAAACAATTTCCTTTTAAGATATTTGCTAAATAAGTGATTGCAAGTTAAATAAGGTGAATTGTGAATGTGATATCTACTGGAGCAATAAACCAGACAATAAGTAGCCTCCCCCATATTCTTTATTCAATTCAGGACATTTCAAAAATAGCTTAAAGACAGAGAGAACGTTTCACCACTTATGCTGTATTGGGGGAAGGGAGAGAGCTTTCCCTCTTGACCTTTGTGATGTCACCGATAGTCTCACTATGGTGGCTGTTCAGCCTCATCACACAACAACCGACTGTGAACATCCTAAATAATCAGGGCATTATCCAGTGCTTGAATGAACTTGGTCACATCACTGAACCAGTTAACCTTAAAAGGTTACCTCTCTAAAGAAAGAATGAAACAATCTTCTTCCCTTATTTCATGTCACTCAATGGATAAGAGGTTTGCAGTATTCCTTTGTCGTTCTAGGAACTTGCAGTGATCATACTGCTGAGCCCCTCAGAATCACCCATTCCTGCAGGATGCCCACTCACATGAGCAGGCCTTGAGGAGAGATGGAATAAAAGCAATTCTTTAAACTCGAATGACCCCGTTGTCCACTGAGTGGAAGAAATATTTTTAAAAATGACCTCTTTTTCAGTCCTCTAAAGCATTGAGTTTTATATTTGGGGAGATCTTAAATCCTTTGATGTAGATAAGAGGCCTGCAGGTGATGTTATTAAGTAAACTTCAAAAATTTGCCTATCTCAACCAGTAAATGTACAAAATTCATAATTAAGAAATTTCAACTATATAAAAATAACATGGCTTTTATTCATTGCCTGTAGACCTGGGTGAAAAATAGGAGAAAATGACAATTCATAAGTGAATTATAAATTAATGTATTTTAAAATTATTCTGATGGAGACTAAACAAAACCAGACAAAATAAGAAAACAAATCATAAAACAATAAAAAAAACCCACTCTTTTTCTCAAAAAAGAAGACAAAAAATGAAATGAAAAGAAAAGAAAAGGAAAGGAAAGAAAGAAAAGAAGAAAAGAGGAATACAAATGACCTGAACTTCCTCCTGAGAGTGCACAGAGCACTATTACATTTCTGTTTTCTGCCTCTACCTTTTCTTCATTCTTATTCTTTGTCTCACATTCCTCATCATCTTTCAGAAGACACATTATCTGGAATTGGCTAGAAAGTGAAATCTCTGCCATGAAAAGCTCAGTCCCCTAAGAAATCCTATATAGGCCCTGCCCTTTGCACAATTCTTTGCTGTCGCTCCCTCCCAAGAGGGAGTTCAAAGTTGCTACTGTGAAATGGACAATTCACAATTACCCATTAGTACAAGTTACACAAGTGACAAGGGAGGAATCCTGTATGAATGGAGTGGAGTGGGGAGCAAAAGAGGAACCCATAGGGCTCAATGTCTCCAGAAAGACCTAGATTTGGAAGTCCCAGCACTGTTGAGAGCTGGACTGATAAACTGAGGATTTCTAAGAGTCCCTGAAGGAGAAGGTCTAAGTGTTTCTGCTCAGATGGGAGGGTATCTTGGGACTTGGACACCCAGGTAACATACAGCTCGAGGGGAGAAGGTATCTCAGTGGAAGAGCATCCTGAGACAGAGGAGCTCAGGAACCACATAGCTCTGAGAGAAAGCCTCCTCAGCAGAGGCACTGAACCTCCCAGGGGAGGGCAAGCTCCTGAGGAGCTCAGGAACCTCAGCCCTGTACCTTCTCTTCTTCTCTTCTCCTCATCATTTCTTCTTTTCTTCTTGGCTTCTTCTGACAAGAGAATCACACCAGGTAGAAAATCTCATGAAAGAGATTAATTGGAGGGTCCAGGGTGTGAAGGGAGGAATCCAGGGATGTCTGCCCTCTGCTTCTCTTGGGAGGGAGCGGACAGCAAAGAACTGTGCAAAGGGCAGGGCCTATATAGGATTTCTTAGGGGACTGAGCTTTTCATGGCAGAGATTTCCAGATTGAGGATTGGTGGGATTCTAAGTCCTGAGCTTGAAAAGCTCGGGGATTGGTGGGTTCTCCTGTTCTGGGATTGGTGGGTTCTCCTGTTCTGGGATGGGTGAGTTCTCCTGCTTAAGGGTTATCTTTTTTTCACCCCCTTTCTCCTGCATCAGGCCCATGGTTAGGGTAGGAAGTCCTTCCTGGTCAGATGGCTTTAGCTTAAGTGCCATCTCTGTGGGGCTGCTGGGGGATGGGGGGGGGGTTCGGGCTAAAGAAGAGGTCTTGCCACCTTGGACAGCTCCTTGTGGGACAGATCCTGCAGTGATGTTTCACTAATGCTTTAGGCTGAGGCAGGAAAGATGTGTCCACCATGGACAACTGTTGAGGGGCAGCTCCTGTTGAGGTGGGAAAGGCTGTGCACCACAATGGACAGCTCCTGTAAAGGCTGCAGGCTTGAGGAAATGCTTGCCACCATTTTGACAGGAGCTGCCATTTTTGACAGCTCCTGTGGGGATATCTTGCTGTGTCTGAAGGCTGGGACAGGGAGGAGGGCCTGGACACTGCTTTGATGGATTTTGTGCACAAAAGAAGGAACATGGTATGTACTCACTGATAAGCGGATATTAGCCCAAAAGTTCGGAATACCCAAGTTTCACTTAACAGTAACTGCTGGATTGAGAGTGAGGTCCCAGATGGAGAAGTTGGAGGAAGGTCTGAAGGAGCTGAGGGAATTTGTAGCCCCATGGAGGAAGCAAGAGCGTCAATGTGCCTGACCCCCCCCCCCCGGTCGTCCTGGAGTTTGGACCACCAACCAAAGAATACACATCTATGGACCCATGGTTTGGACCACATATGAGGCAGAGGATG
>CM052715.1:29859181-29947149 GCA_028551405.1 Uromys caudimaculatus
TCTATTGACCCATGATTTGAACTACATATGAGGCAGAAGAATCACCTCGATGGCCACCAGGGAGAAAGGAGAGGACTTTGGGCCTGAGGGTGCTAGGGGCCTCAGTAAAAGGGAATGTCAAGGTGGGAATATGGGAATGGGTGGGCGGGTAGGTGGGAGGAGGAATTCCCTCACAGAGGCGGGGAGGGGGAGGGGACACGGGGTTTCTAAAGAAAAGGGGAATCATCGGAAATGTAAATAAAATATCAAAAAATAAATAAGAAAAAAAAATAAATTGAAAAAATATTTCTTAAGGAATATTGGAATTGCCTGTCAACATTCTGTTACCAAAAAGGCCTCTCCCAGCTAAGTCCTTCTAGCCTTTCTTTTCTGAGAGCATACTTAGGACTATTCCATGTGCAATTTACTCTAAGTATTTACAAGCCCTGCTCTGAAGCTTGCCTTTTATCCCTAATGTGTCTAAAATCATGAACTTCTCAGGTTTCCTACAAAACCCTTCTCAGCTGTTTTTTTAGGCAGAAGAAAGTTATAGTTGGGGAAGAATTCTACCCAGCTGGAAGAGCAGTGGTAAGGAGGACCAGCTTGACAAGCCAGAACATGCGTGTAAATTACCAGGGGGTGTGTCCTGTTAATATTCATTCTTCACTGAAGGAGGTCTGATTCAGGACTTGAGGC
Organism: Uromys caudimaculatus; assembly: GCA_028551405.1. NCBI lineage: Eukaryota > Metazoa > Chordata > Mammalia > Rodentia > Muridae > Uromys > Uromys caudimaculatus. Next base: position 29,859,857 of record CM052715.1, read on the forward strand.
TCCTTGGTCCTCCGTACTCACCAGGGCTGCAGATGTTGCTGGCCAGTGGTCCAAAGTTTATAGAATCCACAGGTGACAGGTGTGGAAAGAACTCCAACCCACGAGCTCAAATTCTGGTCATGTGGTTAGGGTGAATTTCTGAATATTAGTTCTCTTATATATCAGAGAATGATCATAAATTATCTGAAGACATTTAGCATAAAACATACATTTATTAAAGTAGTATGGCTGAATTTAAATAGTCATGATAGAAGAATTCTCTTACCTCATATCCTCCGTTTTCTCTTTTCACTATCGCCAAAGAATAAAGTCTGCCATCAAAACAGAAATGTCTATGAAATGGCCTCTTGTCCTGAAGAAGCCCACAGGCACTGAGTTTGGAATGCTAAATGGATCCATTTTGTCCATTCAGAGCATATAATAGGAAAGGAACTATAGCCCAAATTGACAGGATCCCATGTATGGCAGAATGCCTTGAAGGCAGATTTGTTTCTTTGCAATGAAATGATGGAGAATCACTTTGCTTATTGTTGTTCTGTTTCTTCCTTTTCTATTTACACACCAGAAATGGTCTCTGAGACAACTGCTAGTTGCATCCTCCCTTCCCCCCGCCATCTTCCTGCCTCAACTTTGATTTCTCCTGGACAGTCCCCACCAGTAGCCTGCACAGCCCTGTGCAACAGCTTCCTTAGCCTCTCTCATTTGTGTGTGTGTGTGTGTGTGTGTGTGTGTGTGTGTGTGTGTGTGTATAAAACACTTTTATTTTAAACACAGGAAGAACTGATTGTTACCTACTTAGCTTGCCTTTCTACAGAGGCAGGAACAACAAGAGCTGTGACAGCCTTGTGGGAAGAGACTCCACTCTCTGCATGAGGAGCTTTCTGACACAAAGAAAGTTTGTCTGACTTTGTGCTGGAGAGATTCAGAGCTGAGTCTGCCTAACACTTTCTTATGTCCCAGGAAGTATGAAAATTTCATACAAAGTATTCTTTGTATGAAAAATGAATGAACTCACTTTAACATCCTTTTGGGCTTGTAGTCCTGTGATTAAGTTCTGAAGGCCTCACATTAAGACCAAAATTTCTCAATTACACTCTTTTCAAGATCAACACCCATGGGCTCAGCCTGAGAATAATTTTAGATAGACAAGAAAAAAATGGAACTAAAACAGTGTAATTAATTAGCCTAATCAGGCCAAGATGAAATTTCTGAGACTAACATGTCCTAATCTTTAGTGGATAAATATTATTCTTTCTTTGAAAGTTTTAGAAGGCAGAAAGAGAATAACAGTCTCCGTTTATTCCCATGGAGCCTGGCCATCTTCAGCTCCCTAGTGAGAAGAGGGGAGCCCTATCACAATGGGCTGGAAGGGAGAGTGGTTTACTTACTACTCATCAATCAATTCTTTCTTTAATTTTTGGTTTTATGTGATAATTATGTGGAAATGTTTGACATGGGACCATTCGTTAGTGGGCACTCCTGAATTCTTCCAATTTAATTCCCCCTGCTGAAAGTTAAGGTCATGTGTTTCTGTCTGTGTAAGTTAGAATGCCAGGCTTTAGGGTGCTCCCTGGGCAGTTGTGGGTTTTAGAACGTGGTGAAGAACGACAACTATACTGAATTTGACTATGGCATGCCTTTGGTTTTGTTTGTTTGCTTTTCTGTGGTGTGAGGGATCAAACCCAAGGTCTTCTACTTGCCAGGCTAGTGCTGTACCGCTCAGCTACACCATCTGTCCTTGGTTTTTGTTTTTAATGTGACATGTGGCTAAAGCTGAAAGGAGGAGCTTTCTTAACTTGGGCAGGAGTCTGCGAGGAAGAGAGCTTTTGCTAGTTGGGGATTCTGGCTTCAGGGATGAACAATGTCTTCCCATTCCTAAAGTTCTTAGGTGTAGGAAATCATTTAATCTTTATAAAGTCTGTGGCTCTTCTCTCCATGGAGGCAGCTAAAGAGACCAATGTTCAGAGAAGTAATGTTAACCTGATCACAGTCAGACAATCTGAGTGAAAAAGAGTTAAACCTCAGACCTCAATCTAATAACGCCAAAGATCCCACTCCCAAGTCTTATGTGTCTCTGCCATTCAAGATACCCTCCCCACTCCCTTACCCTGCAAAACAACAGAAACGGGGGCGTCATTCAGGCACACTTAACAACTGCTGAGTATTCAGGAGTCTTCTCTAGCCCACACTGCTCATTCCCTCATTTCTCTGAAAAAGAGGGAGGTCCTCTCTGCTTGCCGGCTTCTTTATTCCCGATAACCAAGGGACTGAGGGATTCCAGTTTAAACATCAGTGTGTAGAAATCTGAACCCAGTGAACCATGCTCGGGCCTCATCAAGGCAGAATTTTCTTTCTTTCTCTTCTTCCTCCTTAGCCGAGCAGAACTGAATGACTGGGCTCTTGGCAACCTCATTATATCTATTATGTTCTGATCATTATTTAAACAAATGTCATTCAGTAGGGTCCAAGTTGGAAGGAGAGGACACACAAGGCTTTTCTCAGCTGGCTGGATTGCTCTTCCCCTTTCACGGGTCTTTTGTGTTCCTCTAGAATCCTTCAAGTGTGGGGCAGCTCACACAGACAGGAGATGCTCGCAGCCTTTTGTTTGGAAGCGACATCCAGTCTGCCTCTTCTATTCTGCAGACATCTTGATCTTTCTGGAAATTTTTTTTTTTTTTTTTTTTTTTTTTGTCACAAACCAAAAACATTACTGATGAAATATCTAACTTGCACTTCAAGCACAGAGGTGGGAGAAATGGGAAGGTTCTGGACAGACATTTTTTCGAAGTCAATGACACCAGAGGGGCTTGGTACTGGCTGCTGAGAATGATTAGGTATTGAGAGATGCTAGCTTTCAGACTATGGGCTTGAGTTCCAGCAGCTGCCCTCTCAGTCTTGAACACATGCCTCAATTCAGTAAGAATTAGATCCTTTATCTATAAATGAGGAGAATAATTATAGTCGAGTCAGCAGATGGCTTTTTTGTGCTTATTGGCCCATTATGAGCTTTTATTAAATATTCTTCATTATACTTGTAGCTGAGGAGGGGTTTTTTAAGGGAGGTGGCCTTAAGTCCTGGGAAGGAGAAAATAATGCTATCATGTTTCTTTTCAAGTCCAGAGAGTCCTCAGTTTAGGGGAACAAATAACAAATCAACCAGTTATCTTTTCTCTTGAGGGTATGGGATTAGTGAAGAAGCCTTACAAATCTGAAAGTCTTGACTAAATTATACTGGATAAAACACTGGCTGGCGCTTGAACGTAATTTCTCAAACCACAGTCCACAGACTAATAGTCTAGGAATTTCATTTTTAAGTTGCCTCTTCCAACCCTGTAATTTTGCCAAATATATTGTCAAAAAAAAAAAAAAAAAAAACTTAGAATATTTGGACGTTCATAATGGCCATTAGGACAAAGACTCTCATCAGGCTTATAAAGAGAATATAATCCAGTGTCAATCAAATGCATTTGAATATAGTTTGCTTATTCCTGGTCCTTCTGGCTGTTATCTAGCCACTGTTTCTAGAAACGCGTGCATAGTGACAGCTCAAAAGACACAGCTAGATGCATATAACTCTCTGATGGCTGCCAAGAACGGACTGGCCTGTGACGTGGCAAGGGTTGTGATCAGAGCATTTGCATGCAGAATATCCCCTCCATCCAAGAATATTCATTACAAGCACAGTGACGGCCAGCACTGCTCTTAAGTAGCGGCTCTAAAACCCAGTGATTCTGAAGACTCTGGGACCGAGAAATCTTACATGTCAGAAGACAATATCTTATCATGATCTCTGGACCTTGAAGCAAAAATTTTAGTGGGTTTTTAATGAGCTGAATTTCCATTTTCACTACTAATTTCCTCCTGAAAATATATGTAGATATAGAGCTCACTCAGCTCTTTCCTTTCAAAGTGCACCAAGCAAGATGCTGAGCAGGGCAGAGAATGCAGGCTAGAAACTAGAGAGGAAAGTGGGGGAGGGAGAAAGAGAAAGAATGGGGAAGCCGAAGCTGAGGTCTCTTAGTACTCAACTGAGATTAAAACATGATCTTAAGAATAAACCGTGCACCACGTTTTAGATATGTATACATGTACAGACCCATTCTATAAACCTGCATCTGTATAATTTATCTGTTCCCCCACCCATCTACTATTCTGGTCTTTTATCAAATTAGACAGTTCTTAAAATTGAGAATATTTTCAATTTTCTTTTATGTAATTGTAACCAAAATAACAATAACCTAAAATCTGCTTTTCCCCAGGTTTCTACAAACTTTTCAGCGTGTTATGCATCACCGGCTCTGCCTCGTGGGGCGTCCTCGTGCTCAACTGTTTTATCTGAGCTCATTTACTTCATCTACAATATTGTGTCCTTGGAATCTCTCCTCTCAACTAGAGTTTGAACATGCTGGATAAGTTCTCTCCCATGATCTAAAACCCCAGGCCTCTACGATCATTGTATATAGTATGTCTTAGCTTCTTCTACTGCAAACACAGAACACTTGCTATTTCCGTTCTTTGTGAAACAAATATTATTCTCAAATATGGACTAGATTCATAACATCTTAATGGATCTATAGCAAACTAAGAAAAATAAGATCAGTGTGATAGGATGAATAAACTTTATATGGTAAAAAATGAAGATATGGAATTTCTTGTTGGCCCCTTGCCGGCAGGTCCAAGCGAGAGGAGAGAACCCCGTCCAGCTGAGTCTGTCCAGGGCCGAGTGGGATGGTGAGTGTCCCAAAGGAAACACACCAGGCCAGGAGTCTTGTTGAAGCAGGAACTCAACTTTATTGTATCAGCCCCTCACTTATATAGAGAAGGCAAAGGGCGTAGGCACTTAGGTATGGGGAGAAATGAAGTAGGAGCCAGGGAAGGGGAAGGGGTAACTGACAGAGCCAATAGCAAAGCTCCACATCAGCAACAGCAGGGCAGAGGGAGGGCCAAACAGGTCTTGCTGAGTCACCTCTATACAGAAGTGACTGAGACAGGTCTGATTTGTCCTCAAGGTCAAAACCAGGGTCAAAATGGGACCTAACACTACCACTGCCTGGGACCCCACCCTCTTGCCCTTGGGACAGTGGGAGGGGGACAACACCCCCAGTACTGTGCTGTTGGGGTCCAGTTCTGAGCCCAGCCCAGAGCTACCACAGCCCCAGCTTGGCTCAGCAACACAGCACCCAGTGCAGGAGGGCGGACAGGCAAGTCAGGAAGGAGTCAGGGCGCTGCTCTCCCTGCCGCCCCAGTCACCTCTGCGAACCCCGGGACCCCTGCACTCTGCCCCTACGGCTGGGGCTGCCCCAGGCTGTGCACAGTGCTCTGCCTCCATGTGTCAGGAAGGTGCACCCCATGACCATCAGTATCCCCTGCAAAGTTGGGGCCGCTCTAAAGAGGAAGCCAGAGCTCTCTTCTCCCTGTGCCATTGCCAGCACCGCAACTTGGGGCCCACAGACAGGCTGCCTCGGGCTCCACTGTCCCCAGACATGGTGCTAAGGGCTGTCACCAAGGAGAGGCTGTGGCCCCAGGCCTGGGCTGGGCAGCAGAAGTGGCAATGAAGACTCTGCTGGAGGCAAGGAGACTGTGATCGGGAGGTCCAACAATCTCTGATTATTTTTTAAAATTTATTTACATTTCAAATGTCCCCCTCCAGTCCCACCTCCATGAATCCAGTAACCCATCCCCCCTTCACTTCTAAGATGGTGCTCCTCCACACACCCACCCACTTCCACCTCACCCCTCTAGTATCCTCTTTTTCTCAGGCATCAGCCTCCACAGAACCAAGCCCATCCCCTCCCACTGAGGTGAACTATGGTAACTCTACTGATCCATGAGCATGGAAGATGTTTCCATCTTCTGAGGTTTTCTTTGATTTCTTCAGGGACTGGAAGTTTTTGTCATACAGATTTTTCACTTGCTTGATTAGAATTACACCAAGATATTTTATATTATTTGTGATTATTGTGAAGGGTGTTTTTTCCCTGATTTTTTTCTCAGCCTGTTTGTCCTTTGTATAGAAGAAAACTACTGATTTGTTTGAACTAATTTTGTACCCAGCCACTTTGCTGAAGTTGTTTCTCAGTTGTAGGAGTTCTCAGGTAGAATTTTTGAGTTCAGTTATGCATACTACCACATCATCCACAAAATAGCGATATTGATTCTTCCTTTCCAATTTGTGTCCTATTGACCTCCTTTTGTTGTCTAATTGCTCTAGCTAGAACTTTGAGTACTATATTGAATAGATAGGGAGAGAGTGGACAGCCTAGTCCTGTCCCTGATTTTAGTGGAACTGCCTCAAGTATCTCCCCATTTAATTTGATGTTGGCTGTTGGTTTGCTGTATATTGCTTTTATTATGTTTAGGTTTGTGCCTTGAACTCCTGTTCTTTCCAAGACTTTTAACATGAAGGGGTGTTGTATTTTGTCAAAGGCTTTTCCACCATCTAATGAGATGATCATGTGATGTTTTCTTTGAGTTTGTTTATATAGTGGATTATGATAATAGATTTTCATATATTGAACTATCTGTGCAACTCTAAGATGGAGCCTACTTGAGCTTGGTGAATGATCATTTTGATGTGTTCTTGGATTCAGTTTGCAAGAATTTTATTGAGCATTTTTTTATTGATATTCATAAGCAAAATTGGTCTGAAGTTCTTCTTCTTTGTTGGGTCTTTGTGTGGTTTAGGTATCAGAGTGGCTTCATAGAATGAATTAGGTAGTGTTCCTTCTGTTTCTATTTTGTGGAATAGTTTGAAGAGTATTGGTATTATGTCTTCTTTGAAGGTCTGATAGAATTCTGCACTAAAACCATCTGTCCCAGTTTTTTTTTTTTTTTTTTTTTTTGGTTTGGAGACTTTTAAGGAATTGCTTCTATTTCTTTAGAGGTTATGGGGTGGTTCAGATAGTTTATCTGATCCTGATTTAACTTTGGTACATGGTATATGTTTAGAAAATCATCCATTTCATCTAGATTTTCCAGTTTTGTTGAGTATAGGCTTTTGTAGTAAGATCTGATGATTTTTTTGAATTTCCTCAGTTTCTGTTATGTCTCCTTTTTCATTTCTGATTTTGTTAATTTGTATTCTTTCTCTGTGCCCTTTAGTTTGGCTAAGGGTTTATCTATCTTATTGATTTTCTCAAAGAACCAGCTCTTAGTTTTGTTGATTCTTTGTATAGTTGTCCCTGTTTCTAATTAGTTGATTTCAGTCCTGAGTTTGATTATTTCTTGCCATCTACTCAACTTGGGTGAATTTGCTTCTTTTTTGTTCCAGAGCTTTCAGGTGTGCTGTTAAGTTGCTAGTGTAGGATCTTCCCAATTTCTTTATGAAGGCACTTAGTGCTATAAATTTTTCTCTTATCACTGCTTTCATTGTGTCCCATAAGTTTGGGTATGCTGTGCCTTCATTTTCATTACATTCTAGAAAGTCTTTAATTTCTTTATTTCTTCCCTGACCAAGTTATCATTGAATAGGGACTTGTTTAGTTTCCATTAGTATGTGGGCTTGACCCTAACTTTTAAAAAATCATTTTTAGATGAAAATTTTTTTGCATGATTTCACTTTATTTTCCCTTAGTATTTTACAAGGAAGAGAACCTCGGGATTCTAGATATTAAGCTGATGAGGAAGAAATTCCAGCCAGCAGAGCTATAAGTAAATATTCCTGTGATTCTGTTTTCTGGAGAGAGAGTTGATCCTGGCTACAATTGTTTGTCTAAAGGATAGAGGGAGAGAGAGGTCCCTTGTTAGATGTGACTAATTGGGGGCTAATCTTTCTCTATCATAAGTGTTTTTGAGTGGTTGTCCTAAAAAGAAGAGGTGCTGGTGGACTAGAGTGAATTGATCTGTTGTAAAGACCTCAACCTCACATCTATGGTATTAATGAGACCACATCTCTGTACATTGGCAACAGCATGCCTGAAACCACAGATTTGGTCATTTAGATGACTCAGTCCACATCACAAAACCAAATATGTCTATTCTCCTGTTAGTAAAAATGTGGCAATTTCTTGTCTCCCTTCCATACTTTCTCCCTACCTCCATGTGGTGGTTTGAATATGAATGCCTTCAAATGCTTATATATTTGCTTAGTCATCAGCGAGTGACAGTATTTGGGAAGGATTAGAAGGATTAAGAAGTGTGACCTTGTTGGAAGAAGTATGTTATTAGGTTTGAGGTTTCCAAAGCCCATGCCAAGCAGAGGTGTTCCCCCTTCCCTACCTTTCTCTTTCTGCTTCCCTCCATCCCTCCTGTTTTCCCACTTTCCCTTTTTTCAACTTGCCTCTCTTCCTTCATCCCCCACCCCTCAGGCTCTGGATTAGGATGTAGTTCTCAGTTACTGCTCCAGAGCCATGCAGGCTGCCATATGCTACCCCTTCCCCAATGTTGATAATATAATAAACTTTTGAAACTGTAAGCAAGCCCTCCAATTAACCATTTTCTTTTAGAAGAGTTGAATTGGTCTTGGTGTCTGTCTCCTTATAACAATCAAACATGTTACTAAGACTCTTTACCAATTGCTGCAGATTCTTTCCTTAATTTATTTGACAATCACCACCATAGCCATTACTTGTCCCTACACCATATGCATGCTGAATACTTTTAAGTATCTTATTTCATTTAATTCCCATACCTGCTTAGTATGACTGACATTATTTTCATGTGTAATTTTTATAAACAAGGAAGAAATAATATCAGAGGGCGGTGAGCCTAGTAAGTGTTATTTATCAAGCTAGTCACTTGTCTGCATTAATTCCTTGGTATGTCAGGTAACTATGGTCTCAGCATTGATTGTGGGTGTCCAAGTCTTCCAGTGGAAGAGGGAGACTCTATGGTTAATCAGAAGGGCAAGGTCTTTGGAAATATATAGACCTTAGCAGTTGCTAATGGCATGGTTTTGTTTTTATTCATCAAATCAGGATAAAAACTGTCTAACCTTCCTGGTTGTTGTCATGTTTAAATTATGTACACAGAGCATTGGAACATAGTAAGTTTTTCTGAAATGGTAGCTGTTGACAATAATTCTAACAACAGTGATTAGATTGTGCACTAGCTGCCTAGGACTTTGTAAGAAATGTGATAGCATAGGATGCTGAATGAAGTGAGGCATTTGGGATGTGAGTTCAGCATCCAAAGGGAGACTTAATGGGTTGCAATGAGAGTTGTTAAGGTGTCTAGATTCTGAAGTGGTGAGGATTTCCTTGCTCAGTCTGTCCCGCTTACTTGACTTGGATAGCCTTGGAGATACAGGGTTCTAGTCTGTTGTCTACAAAGTATGCTAAACTTGCCCACACCTTTTGTGCTGTACATGGCCAAGAGAAAAACAAGGCCCATGCAACTGAGACCCTGTGAAAGAAGAGCTCTGGGGTGAGAAATTCAGCTGCACTCCCAAGGGAAGCCCTCCACCCTGCTGTCTGGCTCATGTTGAGAAGAAGAATCAATTTTGATTACCTTGGCCAAAATTCCTTCTTCACATGGGTCCAGGAACTGAAAGATTAGGATGCTTCTGGCAGCTGTTGGCATGTACTGGACCACGAGGTTTGAACTGAGTCCAAGGCGGGAAGCAGCTGCCCTGTGGACTGTACAGACCTGAAGGGGAAATAGCTGTGTAAGGAAATGAAGTCATAGCTCTTGTAATGTAGCATTTCCTCCTGACTTGGGAATCTCGGTCCTGACTAGGATGTCTCCAGAGATTAGACATCTACTAATTCAATGAATATTTAGAATCTGGCAACATTTGGAGGTGTGCTATGCTTATTTAATATTTGTATGCATGCATTTTCAGTATAGACATGGCACGGGGGAGTTGTAACTTCTCCAGAAGATGATTCATCTCTCTTGGGCTTTATCTTGCATGTGTTGTCTAGGAGATGTGAGGAACACTGATGTTAATTGTATTGCGTTTTCTGTTTTCTGTACATTTGTACATGTCCCCTATGCTCATAGCTTAGATAACAGTTACCATGTGCCTAGCCAGCTGCATTGATCTCTATTTATATATACAAAGATTCCATTGCAAACCTCATCAGTCCAAAAAAAATTGACTCCTAAGGAAGGTCTTAAACCATCAAAACTAAAAAATTAAGATTGGTACAGAATATAGCTAGCAGTTTCCTGTTGATTCAAACAAGATACAGACATGTTTTATCACTCCAAAGATTTTCCTATTACCCCCTATTGTTGCCCATATCCCCTCCACCATGTTTAACCCTTCACAACCACTAACTGATTTTGTATTTTACAATTTTCCATGGGAACATATTGTACGTGATCTTTAGAGAGAAGTCCTATTCACTCAATATGACCTTGTAGTGGTCTAACCAAACTGCTCAAATTGGTCATACAGCATCTTTCTATTGCTGAGAAATATTTGATAGTATGGCTGTACTGTGATTTGTTTAAGAATTTGTCTCTTGGATTTTGGTTGTTTAAATTATGGAAACTGTGAATAAACCTTCTTTGAAAATTCATGTACAAAATGTATGTGTTTGTAAGTTATCTGGGATAAATGTCCAAGAGTGTGGTTGCTTGGCTCTTAGGTACATAATTTTCATTTAAGAAAATAATACTGCAAGTAATATGATTATATAGATAATATTTAAGTTTATATATAATATGTTTATATAAATATATATAAGGTTATATAGAATATATATGTATGTATATTAGAAAGCACCAAAATGTGATTGAGAGAGCATTCCAGTCAGCCATCTGTTATGAATCCTGGTTGACCACATCTTCAACATTATTTTGTTTGTTCATCATTTCTTTATTCTCCCAGTTCTATTAGGTACACAGGGATAACACATCCATACCCTTTAAAAAATGAGTGTGTGTGTGTGTGTGTGTGTGTGTGTGTGTGTGTGTGTGTACTATATGTGAATGTGAATGCAGGCATGCACATGCCATTGCACTTGCAGAGGTCAGAAGACAATTTTGAGGAGTTGGTTCATATGCTCTTTCTTGCAATCTAATCACCTAGGGATTGAACTTAGGACCTTAGGCTTAAGCATTGTGCATGTCTCTACCCATTGAACCACTTGACCAGCCCTGTTTATTTGGTCCTTCTGATATTCTAAACCTCTACTTTCTAAGAACTGAGTGATTTGAGCTTTCAAATGACAACTAAAAGTTTGATCTAAATCTTTAGGACAAATGACTTTCAAAATTGTCACCAGATAAGTGTCCTTGAACATAAGTGAGATTTAAATACTTTAGAAAACAATTTGAGGCATGAGATAAAATGAAAGAGTTCCTTGGTTTGGGGTTATTACAGAGGACAAGGAAAAGGAATAGGAGAAAAAGGGAGGAAGCACAGGAAGACCCCTAAAGCCAATTTTTCTTCTTTTTTGTTATACATTTAATTAGAGTTTAACTCTCTCTCATCTGATAAACAAACAGGTGATCACTCCCCAGATTGTCTTTTGTTTTCTACCTATTTGATATCTTAAGCTTCAATTTCTTCCTTTGCAGACGTAGAATAATAAAATATTCACTCACAGAATTGGAATGAGAATCATATCTTCAAATAACTCTTTTGTCGCAATGACATATTAAAAATATTATTATTGTTATTTTCTGTGTTCAAAATCCGACCATCTTTTTCCTGTGCTCTGTGTTGTAAGATCCTGTTCTGGGAAATGAAATTAACTGCTAATATGGTGATTTTTTGTATTGATTTGAACAGAGTTTTACTGTACAGCACAGGCTAGCCTCAAATTTGCAGCAGTGTATTTTGTTTCTTATTTCTAAAGTCACTACTAATCTCTCATGTGTTGTTGGTAACCCACAGCTGTCTGATTGGACTTAAGACGTACTCAGCAGGATGGAAATCATGCCTGATATTGGGAACTCAGCAATTATCCTGGTAATAGTGAGGTCATGGATCTTAGAAGAAAATCTACTACCATCAGTGTGTTAGACAATGTTCTATTGCTTGAAAGAAACATCATGAGAAGGATACTTACTTTTAATAAGGGAAATATTTAATTGGGGCTTGCTTAAAGTTTCAGAGGTTCAGTCAATTATTGCCATGGCAAAAGCATGGCAGTGTCCAGGCAGACATGGTACTGTGGAGGTAGCTGAAGAGTTCTATATCTGGATTGGCAGACAGCAGGAAAAGACAGTGAGCCACTAGGCCTAGCTTGAGCTTCGGAAACCTCAAAGCCTGGCCCCAGTGACATACTTCCTCCATCAATGCCACACTTCCTCCAACAAGGCCACACCTCCTAATGCCACTCCATCAACATTCAAATATAGGAGCCTATGGGGGCCAATGTTATTCAAACCACCACAACTACTTTGCTACACCAGCTTAATCTCTTACTACATTCTAAAACAAATCCCACAAATAAGTATCCCTTTCACTGTTCATCACAGAATCTTCTCTTTACAACAAATGTAGACAGTCAGAGAAAACTATGTCCAAGACACAAAGCAGGAATCTAAAGACTGTGGAGAGTACAGCTCCAACAGAAACATTTCCAGCACAACTCCTGCATACAAGCTCAGGGAAGATCATGGAAGGAGGGTCAAAAAGCTTGTGTGAGAGCCAGAGGACCAGGAGGTCAGTGTGCAGCTTTCTTCTAGAAATGGCTGCCTAAGCAAGACCTGAACCATAGCAATATCAATAGAGAAGCAAATATGGAAGAGGAAAAAAAAATCTTTCAGGGTCCCACCCCTAGACAAAGAACTACAGGCAACTAAATACTACTGAAAGAGAAAATTGCCTTTTCCTGGGATGGACCTTACGAAGTACAAAGTAGTGAGCCCTATCATGAACAATAAAAATGTACTTAGTAGGTTATATTTATATATGTATGCACCTCTCAATAGATGTAACAGTAATCAAGGAATCAAGAAAAAGAGGCCATCAATTTGAGAGGGGACAGACATGGGGAGGTATGGAGGACGAAAGGAGAAAGAAAACGATAAAATTATATTTTTAATTAAATATTTTCTAAATTCAAACAAAAAACCACAAACAAGCACCAAACAGCAACTGTTGAGCTCATAAAAGCCTTAAATTTGTTATATCTGAAAACAATTTTTTTCATTCCCTTGAAATAATTACAAGTATAAGCTGTGGAAAAAATGTCAATGTTAATTTTGTCTTATATTTCATTAATACTCTATTAATGACCTCAAAGTCAATCTGAAAACAGTAGAATTTGGTTAAAAATCCCACTATCAAATAGAGCAGGGAGTTACATTTAAAAATCTAAGACTTGGATGAGGGTTCTGAGGCAGTTTAAACAGCCAATGCTCAGTGTGTTTGGCATTCTTGTCTGATACTTCTGTGACTTGATTCTCTGGATCCTTTCAGAATGACCTCTGAGAACAAAAACACATAAACTCAACTTATAATTTGAAAAGCTTTAATTTTAAGGGCAAAGAAGTGATCTCACAGGCTGGGTTTGGCCATGCTAAGAAGTGCTTACTCTAGTTCATGGTATTTTAGGTTCAAGTACATTTTAACTATTTATGTGTAACTTTATTGGTATATATTTTGAATTTTAATTTATTATTCTGATCTGAATAGGAATGGCCCCATAGACTCATGAATTTGAGTTCTTGGCCCATAGGGAGTTGTACTATTAGGAGGTGTGGCCTTGTTGGAGTAGGTGTGGCCTTGTTGGAGGAAGTGTGTCACTGTAGGGGTGGGCTTTGAAGTCTCATTGTTCAAGCTAGGACTAGTGTGACACAAAGTCTTTTTCTGCTTCTTGTGCATCAAGATGCAGAACTCCCAGCTCTTTCTCTAGCACCATGTCTGCCTGCATGCTGCCATATTTCCCGCTATGAAGATAATGCACTAAACCTCCGAAATTGTAAGCCAGCCCCAATTAGATATTTTCCTTTATAAGAGTTGCTGTAGTCATGGTATCTCTTCACAGCAATAAAACCCTAAATCAGACAATTATAGAACCATTTCTATGAAAGTAATCCTCATTCCCCCATTTCTATTTGTACATATATGGGAAAAGATATCCACAATGATGTAATCAAATCAAGATTTTGTGTTTGTCATATGATTTTGAGGAAAATTTTCATTTAATTTTATATTTTCGTATTGTTTTGAGAATTTGTTGTCTTGAGATCTTCCTTCACCTTCCTCTTTACTCTTCACATTTTTTTTTAATTTTAAAAATGGTTTACTTATGTTTTAATTTTATGTGTGTATGTAGTCCACCTACATGTATGTCTGTATACCACACATGTGCGTAGTGCTTACAGAGGTCCCAGAAGAGGGCATCAGATACTCTGGAACTGGAGTTACAGATGGTTGTGGGTTGCCTTGTGCATGCTGAGAATCTAATCAGGGTCCTCTGGACGAGCAGCCAATGTTCTTACCAGAGCCATCTCTCCAGAGCCACTACTTTTATTTTAAATTAATTATTATTTGATTTAATCTATTTACTTTAAGAAGTTTATCAGTTCAGCAGTGAGGTAGAGTAGTATCCAGTGTCTTATATACCACTCACTTATGTCCTTTGGTAGCTAACAACTGTAGTACAGGGAAAAACCAGAAAGTAGACACAGGTGCAACATAAAACTGCATTCTTCATTCACATTCACCAGCTGTCATGGTCACCTGTGGCAGTGCTCCATCTTTCCTCAGCCCTCTGCCGGTACTGTGGTAAGGTATGGTGGAAGCACATGGAACTGACTCTTCAGGCCCAAACACCTACCAAGGCTTACTCATGTGGTACCAAACAGGCAGGAAGTAACTGCACCCTTTTCCACTCATGCACCCCCCCACCCCATCACTGTGAGAGCTGGTTTAGCCTGCTCTGCCAACCAGTTGTGAGGTATCTGGAGATCCTGTTATTGGTAGTTTGAATCAGCCAGGGTGAAGTGATCTGCAAAGCATAAATCAAGTTTGCCTTCCTTCCTAGAGCCTGCTCAACATCCCACTGCAGATGGCAGAGCATTTGTAGTTTATCTTGATTAATCCTGGCTTCCCATATACTGCTTTTCCTCTGGGTCTGTCAGTAAATCTTCATTTTCTACTGGAACACTCATTTTCTTATCAGTCATCATACTTCATTTCCTCTGTGTTTATGAAACAGGACAGCCAAATAATCTAATTTTGAAAAAGCAAGGCTCTCTGTTAATGGATGTTAATATCTTCTTAAATGACCTTCCTAGAAGTAATTCATTTCCATTTACCCCAGAGACTTTCTGGAATATAGACATATATATTGTACTCGGAGAGAACATTTCAGTGTATGTGTGAGTGTGTGTGTCTTTGTGTACACGTACACACAAATATATAGAGGCTTGAATGGAAGTATTGTAACTTTTTTCATTAATTAATTAATTAATTAATTAATTATACATCCCAATTCCAGGCCTCTCACACATAGTGCCTTCCTCCCACCCCTCCCCATCACCTCTGGGAAGGGAGGCACCACCTGGGTACCAACCCACCTGGCACCTCAAGTCACTGCAGGGGTAGGCACATCCTTGCCCACTGAGGCCAGACAAGGCAGTTGGTTAGGAGAGTTGGACGGTTTGACCCAAGTTTTGGTTCTGTTGCTTACAAGCCCTCCCAACAGAGGAGTCACCCGCATTATGCACGGGTATTCCTACCACATAGTAGGTGTTAAATAGGTATTTCCTAAAAAAAGAACAAATAAGAGAACAAATGGTTATGAAGATATTTTCCCGGTCTGAAGTACATAGTTCCTTAAGTCAGATCTGTCTGAGTCAGATACACCTTAGTGTTTCCTCTACAGAACCCCCTGTGATGACTCCAGGCATTTTAAAGGAGCTGCCTTGGCTTCACAGCAGTAGTATCTGGATCTTGCCTTTTTGTCTGGATTATCCTGGCTTTTGTTTGCTCTGCTTCCACAACCTATAACCTTAGTCTGCAAGGGAAGACTTCAGTTTCGTCCATCGTTATTTTGAGAGGCGATTGGGCCATAATTGAGGGCCTTGTACATGTTGTACATGCCCCCTGCCGCAGGCCTATATCTTCAGTCTCTGTTCAAGCCCAGGATTAAGTGTTGAGGTTTTTATTGTTTGTTTGTTTCTTTATGAGACTGTCAAGACATTTCTCATGGTTTAATAGGAAATCAAACCGCCAGTAGGTGGACAGGGATCCTGAAGGCCCAGGTGTCAGAGGAAAACATCTTTTATACTCCTACCCTTTGATGCTATGAGCTCCCACAATGCCCTTCTGCACTGCACCCTTCTATAATAACCAACTAAAAGACATACTAACAAAAATATGACTTCCTGCATTCTTCCCGTGTTCCAGCCACACATGCATGATTCTTTTGTTCCGATCTTGTAGTAGCTTATTTAATTCTCATCACAGCAGGATGAAGCAAATGGCTTTTATCTCCTCATCTTACGTGTAAAAAAAAAAATGACAGTTTCAAATGGCAAAGTTACTCACTGAATTACATATACTTAATGGCATAGATAGAAATGGGACCTCATTTGACTAGCTGCTCTGCACACAATTATGTCATCTTCAAACAGAGTAGAGAGAAAAGTCCAAAGGAGGTTGACACTGATGGATCATTGGTTTTCTGTTATTTGAACTGAAAAATGACAGTGAAGCTCGCAGTGTACTTGAAGTTCTGTTTCCCCAGAGCAATGTTTGTGTAACTGAGAACAGGGGAGCGCTGAGAAGCCTGGATGCTTTGTCTGTTACAATGCTGTTGATAGTTAGGAATGATGGACTCATGGAATTAAAGTGTATGAGGTCAACATCTGTAAGACAAGTCAATTATTGCTGCTTTCTATTCTTGTGCTGCTTGGGAGGTAACTATGTTTTAAGGATTCTTCCCTAATTCCTTTGAAAATTCCTTTAGAGAGAGAGAGAGAAAGTATGTTTTGGCAATGACATTTAAAACATAATACTGTAATTTTACAAAAGAAAAACAGTCAAAGGTTCCGACACTGTAAGAGAATCCTAGACACAATAACATGCCATCCCTGTCTGCTCCATGGGGAGCTTGCTTCAGAGGTGGGAATTTAGGGAATGACTCTGCTGAACTTCCTTGACCTTTCTGTCTGTGTCTGGAGCAAGTCTGGGCTATGTGGAGGGTGTGTGATAGATCATCAAGTTTCCCAGGTCTTTGTGTTTACAGATGAATTTGCTGGCCAAGTGAAGACAGCAACTGAACCCCTCCACCCCTGGAAATGGGAGGCTGCAAATTCAGATGGTGGAGACCCTTTGCAGAAGAGTGATCATTCCAACACTTGATTTTAGGCTGTCACTTCAAATGAATATTTGAAAGAAAAAATAAAAAAATAAAAGCAAAACAAAATCCACAAGATACCAAATAAAGTCAGCTTTAGAAGTTCTTCGCGTTTGTTCTGGGCAAATGCTCCCTCCTGTGGCCACACAGTAGAATACAAAGGAATAGAAATTCGACGGGAGGCTATCCAAGAAAGAACAGGCATAAAGTACAGTACAGAACCCAGAAGGAGCAGACATCCAGTACAGTAGAGTACATTATGTATGGTAGCTTATTTGGGAATACCTTCTTGTTCATGGGGTAAAAAACTTCTTAAGCACAAGCTGATAAAGCAAGAAAGGTAGAAGGAAAAAAGGAACAGAAAGAGAAAGGAAGCAAGGAAGGCAAAGGAAGGAAGGAAAGAAGGAAGGAAGAAAGGAAGGAAGGAAGGAAGGAAGGAAGGAAGGAAGGAAGGAAGGAAGGAAGGAAGGAAGGAAGGAAAGAAAGGAATAGTTTAACAAAGATAATAACAAAACAAGCAATAAGCCCATTTATTTCCACTAAACCATCCTGGTTTAGCTCTCTCCCTCTCCCTCTCCCTCTCCCTCTCCCTCTCCCTCTCCCTCTCCCTCTCCCTCTCCCTCTCCCTCTCCCTCTCCCTCTCCCTCTCTCTCTCCCTCTCCTTCTCCTTCTCTCTCTCTTTACGAAGTCATCTCTGATCACTCAAATGGTATGTGAGTCCTCCCTAAACAGTCCAATACAGAAAACAACAGAATGACAGTAGTTTAGGAAGACAAGAATCTGTACCAGATGCAAAGGTGTGGAAGCACAAAACAACTTTCTGATTTGATTAGGAAATTGAGTGGAAAAGGCATAAAACCAGTAGTGTGAAAGTGTACTAGTGCCCAGGGAACATGGACAGGCTGTTCTATCCAATGACGTGTTCTTAAAACGTTCTTACTGATGAAGAGTCATTGTACATACTGCTGAGTTTCATAAAGACAATTGGACCATATCCCTGTCTTGTCTTTTACCATCTTCTTTCTCTCCATTCCAACCTAGCCTTTCACCCCTTTCCTTCCCTAGTCTCCCTTCTACTGTTGTCTATTATATATGAATATAATATGTATATAGTATAATGGACATGCACATATATATGTATATAATGCATATATATGTATGTATGTGTATTATACATACATATGGTTTTATGTATCCACAAGGAATTTGGGCTTGACAAATGTTAGAAAACATGTCCAATCAATTCTTAAAGAAGGTGATGGCTAAGGTAAGTATTCAACTGTGGCTTATGTAGTGAGGGGGAAATGAGAGAGTTCCTGGCCAAGAAGAGTGTAAATAAAATCTAGAGCAAGAGTTTTACCCAAAGCCTGAGCAGGGACCAGCCCTTCAAACCTGCCATGTTTTCCCACATCAGATTGCAAGATCTACTTGAATTACTGATACTTCAAAAGTTATATTTACGTATTTTTCCATACAGTAGATCAAAGTTTTACCCAGAGGTTCTAGGACATATGATAGATGATGATGAAGAGCACTCTTGCTCAGTCCCCATGTCTGGTGGCTCTACAATGGGTATGGCAGCTATAAGTAGCAAGGAGCAGGGAGGTAAGATCTATGATGCAGGTGGCAAGTGGCTGGTATAATCATCTCTCAATCCTCCCCCAGAAGAGAGGTCCTAATAACCATAGCTCTTTGCCAGTGATCGTAAACCCTGCCTTGGTCTCCTTGTAAGTGTGCCTGTAGTAGACACAGCATACATTGGAGTTTTCGAAGCCATGACTAGAGAAGATATGTGCCTCTTATTCTTGATGTTGAATTTCTTTCACAAAGTTATACTGTCAATCTTAATTTGCCTCACGCTGCTTTTATAAAAAGTTTATGAGTTGAGTTACATGTTTTTAAGAAAAAATATCTCATGAATAACACAAGGTAAAAGGTTTTATTTTTTTATAAAAAAAAGCCGTTCGTTTTATTTTTCATAGAAACTAAAACACCAGAGGTCGTTGATTGCTATATTAAATACATAAATTATAAAATAACCATTCGTAAAACTTTACATACAATAAATGGATTCCAGTCTCTATGGCGATACATACAGTACACATACATGTCCTGTGACCGTCGGACAGTCACGCTGCTGAAACCAATCAAGTTCTGCCTCTCATTAGTAAGCACTGAAGTAGCCTACAAGTCATGCTAAGACAGGAAGGACCTGAACTAATGCAGGTGATTGTGGGAATGCTTTGGAAACCAGCCCCCTGGCTCTACCAACTCAGTAGAGACACAAGAAATTATGGATTCAAACATATTCCCTCTAAACTTAAATCCCCACAGAATTAGATACAATAGATTAGATCATGCACAAATGCTTCTGGAAATGAAATTCTAGTTGATAAAAACATAGGACCTTTGACTGATGTTAATACTGTAAATTGTGCTGGGTGTTTGGTTGAGATGCTAGGAATAAAAATTTCTGCCTTAGGGGACAGAGTCATGTAAAATTCACAGGCAACAGGAAATAGTGGTAATGGTGGAAGGTGGGTCAGCTGAGCAGAGATACAGCCAAAGAGGGGTGGGTAGAGACACTATATGCCAAACAGAATTGAGTTGCCTAGCAACATCAGAAACGCATCTTCTCCAAGTCTTCTCTTGAGGTCTAAAGTGCATATATGTTAATGCCTGCACCATCATACTATGTACACAATACATATGCGTGACTATGTACATCTTGTATTTATAAGTGTTTGCATTTTGATCTGCCTTACTCAGGAGAGATGGTTTAATTAAGAGGGGAAAATAGGCACATTTTGTGAGGTGTCTGTTAAACTTAAGTGACTGACTGCAGTTTCTAGTGGGTTCCAGACCTGTTTCTGATTGGGAAATTGAATCATTCATTCTTTAGTAAGTTTATGGAGTCTTCATGTGGGCAAAGAGACAACATTGTTTGTCTGCACCACTGCCACCCTGTAGGACTGTATATAGATTTCAGTACAAAAACAAATAGCAAAATAAAACCAGAAAGCTTCACTGAGCCAATGATGGGTTTGTCACACTAGAGTGAATCTAGTAAATTTCAATCCATTTTCCTGTACTGCCCCTTTACATACATCTTTTAAAACTCAAATTAAGAACTCGACTCAGGCTCTCCCAGCAATAAAAGATTTATTTAGGAGGAACTTGATAAAATCAGGGATGCAATGAGAACCCGCCCTGCTCAGTTCTGGTGGCATCCTGAGGACCTACCCCAGTCTTCCATCATGGAAAGTCTTCCTGTAGATATGTCTGGAATCTAGTCTCTAGGCATATTCTATATGAAAAGTATAAAGCAGTCAGGAATAAGGAAATCTTTATCTTACGTCTTTTTTCCCATCTAAATAGAAAAGGGGCTTGCATCCATCCTGGAAGCATTAGGTCATGACATAAACAGTCATCTAAGATCTACTTGCATTACTGATACTTCAAAAGTTATATTGATGTATGTTTCCATACGGTAGATCAAGTTTAATTCTTAAAATCTATTAAATTACCAGGGCAAGAGTCTGGGGAGATACAGCTGTGTGCTGTCTAGAATTCTCAGGCACCTGTGCTGTCTAGAATTCTCAGGCACCTGTGCTGTCTAGAATGCTCAGGCACCTGTGCTGTCTAGAATGCTCACGCACCTGTGCTGTCTAGAATTCTCAGGCACCTGGGCTGTCTAGAATGCTCAGGTACCTGTGCTGTCTAGAATGCTCAGGCACCTGTGCTGTCTAGAATGCTCAGGTACCTGTGCTGTCTAGAATGCTCAGGCACCTGGGCTGTCTAGAATGCTCAGGTACCTGTGCTGTCTAGAATGCTCAGGCACCTGTGCTGTCTAGAATGCTCAGACACCTGGGCTGTCTAGAATGCTCAGGTACCTGTGCTGTCTAGAATGCTCAGGCACCTGTGCTATCTAGAATGCTCAGGCACCTGTGCTGTCCAGAATGCTCAGACACCTGTGCTGTCTAGAATGCCCAGCACCTGGGTTCAACTTGTAGCACCAGTATAAAAAAATAAAAGGCAGAAGGGAAGGTGGAGGGAGAGAGAACAGTGGAAGTGTCACAAAAGCAATGTAGCTGCCAATTAACATAAGTGAATCCTACAAATCTTATATTGGTACACACACACGTGTGTGTGTGTATGTGTGTGTGTGTGTATGTGTGTGTGTGTGTGTGTGTGTGTGTGTGTGTATGTGTGTACGGGGGGCAGTATGTGTGTGTACTCCATTCCACTCTGTCAGCTATATGTTTTAATATCACATATGCTGGTCATCTATTTTGATGTAGCATCACAGAGATGGTCTAGTTATATATAGATCAACACATAATCAACACATGCTCTTCTTACAGTCTCCATGAAAACCCAGGCAAGTTAAAATGATAAGCGTCATTTTAAAAGAAGGTGCTTATCAATTCCATTTAAGTTATGAACATACAGATTTTACAGGGTGTTTATAGAAAAAGTTAAAAATAAATAGGCAGAAAAATATTGGGCAAGATTTATTTCAAGTAGAAAACAAAACAAAACAAAACAAAACAGACAGTTTGAAATAAAATACCACAGCACAAATGATTTGGCAAATTTTATTTCTTCTATGGCAAGTGAAAAGACTTTCTGACCCCAGTGATGACCCGTACCTCATAAACTGGGAAGAATTATATACTTTGATAAGAACTTACTTCTGAATTGAAGAAAAAAAAGCAAAACAGTGTATTCTTTCATTGGTAAAACCTTACTTTTAGCAGCAATTTAGCTGATATGACATAAGTCAGACAGGATCTGATGTGCTAGTCCTAATTCTTCAACTGAAATAGAAGTTAGATAGCATTTGAAACAAGATGGTGAAGTGACTGACCTTGTTCTGTAGAAGGGTTATCATATAGCATCTGTGCGTTTCTTTTATGGAAATCTCACTGTCCAGACAGTGCTAAACAGGCGCTATCACTTCTCTGAAACTACTTCAGTCAAATTCAAAGAGATGAGTACTTGGTTAAGAAAAAATAGTTAGATGTACTGTTATTGTGCTAATTTCCCCCAAATCTCTAGCCAAGCGTGTCTGAAAAGTACAGATACCGAAATTAAAAGAATGGAGTAGTTATTACTTTTTTTTTTTTGAAAAATTAGGAAAAATGTCACAGTAGGGCTCTCCATTGCTAATGGTGCATTCTTTTGGCTATTCTGAACATCACATGCAAGGAAGCACTCATTTAGAGAGGATCCATTCTCATGGACCCATGGGTAGGCAAAATACACACCTCCAATTCTTCTCAACACTGTTGTCATTGTAGATATGGAATCTATCAAAATATTTAAACTTCCATAGTCTATATATTAGAGCATTCATTCTGAGGACTATGGTAAAAACCTGATAAAGATGTCACCATTTAGATTATGATCTAGAGCAATTTCCTTGATATTCTTGATATTAAACAGAAAGAAAGCTTCCCCCTCCCCCAATCAAAGTTTCAGAGATCATCACTCAGGCAACTGCTGCTCTCAGAAAGTTTGGTATGGGTTTTATGCAATTCGACTAACAGCAGGGAACCACATGGCATGTTATTAACATTCATAAAAATTTAGACGTAGTTCTCTAACATAAAAATTTACCCACCAGGTTTTTGATAGGGAAAGCAAAAGGAGATTAGGAAGGGATGCATGGAGCAGATGAAGTATGCATTTTCTCGAGTGGGCCCCATAATAGTACATGAAGTATAATTAAAAAGGTTAAAAAGCGGTTTGTGTACTTCCATACAGGACTGAGTTAGCTGGGTGGCCGGTGTAGTAGAAGTACCCTGTTTCACATCAACTGCACAATGAACCTGCTAATCTCGGGGATCTGGGACTTACCTTAGTTGCACAAAGAATCCATTAGGACAGTTCTGACTTTTTAAAGGTTTGCATTAGGACACATCATCTGACATTTCTTGAAGAAAAAAAATCAGCTTATTTTTGTTGCTTTCTGTTCTTGCCAATCCATGGTTGCATGGTTGATTCTCCTGTGATCATGGCGGGATTTTGATTGATGGCGTGTTATGCAATCAGGAGAGCAGAGGAGGTGCTTAGCATTGAAATGACATACTCTCTGTCTTTCTCAATAGTATGAGTCAATCTATTTCCTATAGATGATTCAACATCATGGTTTTTGAATCTCACAATTTATTGCTAATAATGTCCTAGGTAGCTTGATGGGGAAGCCTCAGCAATGCTATGCTGTTTTAATCAAACTCAGGAACTATTACATTATACAGGGAAGTCAAACAATACAGCATTTATAGCAGTTACAAAGCACTTTGTGCTACCTTAAGCACCTCTTGTTCTAGAATTGCAAACAAAACCTTATGAAAAAAATCAAACATTTAACCCCCATTTTGCAGATGAGGAAACTGAGGCACAGAGAGGTTCAGTGACTGGGCCAAACAGTTGGGTCAGCATTAAATACAAGGACAAAAATGTGGGACCCCAGGATTCTGTTTTGTCTTGAAGACTCTTCAGTTGTTCAGGCTTTGAAAATGCCAGTGTTAAAACTGAAGGAGAATATGCTCAATTCGCATCTGGAACTATTGTGTAGCATTTCATAGAAAGTTTCTGGCTCCCTACACACATTCTCTATGCACGGGAATTCTAATCCCGGAAAGAAAACATTGAATATTTGAAAAATTGAGGTTGCCTTGTTATCTACAGTCAAGGAGGTGTAAAATCAGCTTTTACTGTCATTGCTGAAACCAAGACTCAGTAATACGTGACTTAGGAAAAGGATCAGTTGTCTCTATGTCTGTGGTAGAGAACCACCTTGTCAGTATTGTCTATAAAAAGTAGAGCCATCTTGTTGAAGACAGCTATCTCAGAAAATAACGCTATTGTTCTAAGTGACAAGAGTTCAGGTTGCTCTGGGTATAACAGGATACTCAATATCCACAGCTCTCTGGCAAATCCCACTGTCGGCAGTTGGTTTGTCATCACTTCTGTGGGGTTTTCACACAAGTTGGATAGGATATTCATCTGCAGGCAATTTTAACTTGAATCTGGAGGATGCAGAGTTGGTCTCTGGCCCTAGTTCCCTATAGATCTTGATATTTTAGACAGAGCTAAGTTGGGTAGTTTGTGACTTCTGAGTGTAATCTTCACTACTTTTCAATATGGATGAGACCAGTCCATCCATGGTGGACAAAAGCAGGCGTGTGATACAAGGAAGCACAGATTTCCAATTCCATTTCATGTTACACTCCCCAGAGTCCCTTGGCTCGGTTGCTTGTAGGGTAACTGGGATCCACTTCTCATCCCCAACTCCACCTTTTGGAGAAACGTAATGGAGAGTATTTTTCTCCCCTCCACATCATAGATGTCTCTGTTCCTGAGTTTAAAACAATCATAAAGACAGAAAAGCAAATCCCTGTAGTAAGAAACCAGACTTTTCAAACGAAACATTTTATTGTAAATAGTTCCTCATAGGTATTATTCCTCGTGCTTCACTACCCGCCCACCCTTGGGTTGTTTTTTTTTTTTTTTTTTTTCACTTTTGTTTGTTTTGTTTTTTTAAAATGATGTTTATTTTCAGGAATAGTGTTTCCATGGGGTGTGGTGTTACATTAAAATGACCCCCCCTGCACAGCAGGAGTTGAATGTTTCATTGTAACTTTGGTTCCATGCCCAAGACACATCTTCTCTTGATCTGCTGAAACTGGTTCCATTGCTGAAATTTTCGTTCACACGATATATGTTTATAGTTCTCTTCTTCTGGTTTGACATACACACGTTTCATTAAATGCAGCATATAATGTAGATTTTTCAACAGGGTCATTATAAACTGTCAAGTAAGAAACCTTGAATAATGGCTTTAAAGCACAGAGTCTTGGCTACAGGGTAATTCTTAGCTTTTGATTTCCCTTACATCGGTGTAAACAATTTTTGCCATCTTTGAAGGTTTAAAAGCATTTGCCTTCTTGGGGTATGATCCGAGTTCTTGATTTTTCTATAAGATAGAGGAAAAGAATTTATCAGTCATCTTTTTTATTAACATTTAATCAGAAAAAAAAGCAAAGTCTTATACAAGGCAGGTTTTGTTTAGTCTCTGGCATCAGAACCAAACCAAAACCCCAAATAAACTTTTAAAAAAAAATAAAAACATTTTTATTCTTGTCTATGCTTTTTGAGCTGAATGATTTTTGGAAGTCATAAAATATCTTGAGGCTTAGTTACTTTAAGAGAAAAAGAATAATTATTTACTCCAAGGTTTGTTGAAATAAGATACATATAAAGAAATCAACAGCTTTCATAGAGAGTGCCCTAATATGTTAGCTATTATCATTATTGAAAGATATTATTTTAAAAGCTACTTTACCTACAACTTTTTGTGACCTTCTTTTAAGTACACTTTCCATTCTATAGTTATAGCTGCTGGCATGTTGCCTCACCCTAGGAGAACTGCCTGAGGATTCTGCAGGAAGATTTCTTTGTTGACTGAAATGTCCCTGAAACCGAGCTGTGGTCATGGGACAGTCTCCTGTTCCTAATTAAGTAATGCAGTCTATATTTCCACTTGAATATAACTCTCCTTTATAATGTTCTGTCTTCCAGTGAAAGCCTGAGAAGTCACAAGAGGACAGGCTGCTATGCCTTACTTAATGACATGGATGGAGGAAAACTTTCTTTTGTTTGTTGTAGTATCAAGTTATTTAGCTTCACTAAGCAGCATTTTTTTTTTCATCTAAATAAAAAAATGAAGATATTGTTTCAAGGGAAAGACTATGCTATTGCCCTAGAAATGTCAACCAAGATCTAAATTGATAGAGGTATTTCATATATCTCAATCATGTTTTCAAATCACCACACAGAGGCATATGAAGCAGGAAAAATCCTGCTGTAAGTACAAGTTAAACATATTTGTAATGTGTTTTTGTGGGAACAGTTTCTTCTAACGTCTTGATTTGATAAGGATGGAGATGGATAGTCAGAGAGTAGACTCCGGGGAAGATGTACAACGAATGGGGGGTGTGAGATTATGATGCGAGAGGAAGGGCACAGAAGACAAGTGGGTGGGTAAAAGTACTTGCTTCATAAACCTGATAAGCTGAATTAGGGTCCCATAAACCCATAAAAAACCTGAATGCTGTGGCTCCTATATGCAATCCCAGCACTTCTGTCATGATATGGGAGATAGAGACAGAATTATCTGGAATCTCACAGATCATCATCTAGCAGCAGCAGCAGCAGCAGCAGGAGAGAGAGAGAGAGAGAGAGAGAGAGAGAGAGAGAGAGAGAGAGAGAGAGAGAGAGACTTTGCCTCATCAAAGTGGAAGGAATGTACACACATGAATGAATAACTAAATAGACAAATAAAAGAGAATACACTGGGAGAGGGGGTTTTGCCAAGAGGCATAAAGAGATTGGTAATGTGTACACAGGAGGAGACCAGTCTTCTGTATACATAATTCTTTCTCTTCCCCTATTTTTTAGAGGGGAGAATTGTAAAGGGATGACAGAGTCAAAATTGGGGCAGAAGGGTCATTATCTCTGCTTATGCTTCAACAAAAGATGACCTCAGCAAGAGGCTGTAGGCTGTAGCGCCACTGATGGGAGCCAGAACAAGAACAACTCTGGTGGAGGTTGGTTCTCAGATAGGCTGAGACTAGTACTACCATATAGTAGCCTATCATTTCTGCCTATCACAGTTAGCCTGATAACATGTGAGGATGTAGTTAACATGTGTTAGTTGTAAAACCAGTTAGTTTATAAGTAATTTCCTAGGCTTTTATTGTTCTACAAATAAGAAGTATCTTTAAAGGAAATTGTTATCGATATTGTGAGGCCAGCTGCATTAAAACCAAATGATTTCAGTTATCCAGAATCACAATGTGGGTCACAGGGATTCTTCTGAGCAAATATTTACAAGTGCTGAGCATTCCTTCCTTATGAAACACACTAGTTGCAGCTATCATTGGAAAACCCTACATGCCACTAGGCTCTGAACCAAGAGCATGCCATGTCTGATTTGGGACTTTAGCATCTTTAAACAATATTTTTATTGATTCTTAAGGAATTTCACATAATATATTTTGAAAATCCTATTCCTACTTCAACAACTTTCATTCTTAAGTGCTTTTTTAAACCTACTGAATCCAGTTTGTTCTCTTCTTGGATTGTAGCTTTCAAGTGGAGCGTGGTTGACCTACCCTGGTCCACAACCTCAAAGAAAACTGCCTCTCTTCCAGCAGCTAACATCTGCCAAAGATTGTAGTATCCTAAAGGCACCACCATTTAACCAGCCACACCATTCAGAAACCTAGGGGCAACTCTTACACTTTTCATTTCCTCAAGCCAGAGGGTAGAGGTTTCCTTGACTTTTCTACTGACAAAGGAGGTGATATTTTCATGGGCAGGATTATTTTCCCATAAAATGCCTGAGGGAATGAAATAGATGCTTTTGGCCCTTCTATTTCCTCTCTTATATGGGGACATACTGTCTCTTACAGAACATACAACAGTCTGTCATCTTTGAAGCAGAAATCAAGACCATGCCAATACCTGGATGAAGACATTTTAACCCCCCATGCTGTGAAAAATAACTCATTAATATTTATAAATCACCCAGTCTTGGGAAGTTTTTGTTTGTTTGTTTTAAATGGGATGCAGATCCAAAAAATAATAAGGTGCAACAAGATAATAGCATTTACTTCACAGGACTGTTATTAGTATTAAAATATGGCTTTGACCCCCCCCACACACCCCTTTTTGGCTGGAGCTGGAGACTGAAATCAGGGTTATGTATATGCAATGATGATACATTTTTAAAAATGTATCAGGGATCACTTATAGTACTGCTCAAAGAAAACACACATGGATATGAATCATTTTGCTTTAAATAGTACATATCTTCGTATGCAAGTTAGTTTATGTTTATGAACAGAATAAATTTTGATTCAGTATCTACCAAGTCATCTCTGGTGTGCTTTTACTGCCTATGACAGTGAGGTCACTCTCCTCCCTTCTTTCTATCTTTATACAGATGCTTTGCAGACACAGATAACATCGTTCAGTTTTTAGTAGTATAATATTTCCATAAATTAATTAAGATAGGATTATTTTTGAAAAAAAGTAACTTTTTGTTTGGATTTGGGCTATGATCAGCTTGGAAATACTGAGATTTTTATTTTCATTATCTGTATTAGAAAGTCAACAAATGTAATAACTAACTTTAAAAGTCATAATAGCTAGGAATCAGAAACTATTTAATTATTTTGCAGGCAATTTGATAAGTATTTGTCATGTGTGATATCATTTAATTCCCTCAACACATCCCCATATTGAAAGAAAATACTTAAAGACTCATGTAGATTAGTCTACTGTCACTTCCAAAACCTTAGCAAAAACCATGGAGATGAGTGTGATCTCACAAGCCAGAGACTGAGTGACACACAAGGTGGCAGAAGGTGCTGCACCAGTGTGAATGAATGTGCAGGCCCTTCAGGATGAAGTAGAGATGCCCTGCTTTGGCTGCTTTAGACTGCCTGTGGAGAGAAGCATGTGAGTGCAGACCCTACTCTGCCAAGTACAACTGCGTGTTAGCAGACAGACACCCAATGCCACTTTTCTGATCAGAAAACAGGAATAAAAGTGATACTTACCTTCAAGAGTGGTTGATGACATTGAAAGTATTTGTTGCTGAGACTATCTCCCAGGACATGACAGCATGAATAGTAGTAATGCTGGAGGTCCCTTCCTTTCTACCTGGCATTTGTCAGTTTGTCTTTTCTAAGTTACTACGTAGCACTGGCTCTTTATTTATTGTATCTATTCTGCTTATTTTGAGGAGGAACTGTTTGCAGACAGTGTCCCCAACAGTGCCTTACTACAATCTTCTTCTTTACACCCCATGTTTTCCCTTCCTTTACGAGGCTCAGTCTTCTCAGTGTATGGCAAAAATTTGCGGAAAATGAATAGTTTTCAGGCTATGAGGAAAATCTTTTAGAAGAAGAAATAAATCCAGAGGGTTAATAACCAAAGGCATAAACTTTCTGAGCCTTTTTCTTTCGGTCTTCTAAGGTCAGGTCATGCTAAAGCCTTCTTACTCCTTCGTTTCTCAGGGAGGCAATGAAATTAACATTCATGGGGAGGGAAAGTGTGATTCTTCTATTTTTTTCTGTTTGTTAAGAAAAAAAATTAATATGAAGCCTAGAAATGAACTCTGGATAATATAACTTCATGAGATAATCATAGCCAAAAGTGGCCCATAGAAAGTATACTTATAAGGGCA
The DNA here is from genome assembly GCA_028551405.1 of Uromys caudimaculatus. Classification (NCBI taxonomy): domain Eukaryota; kingdom Metazoa; phylum Chordata; class Mammalia; order Rodentia; family Muridae; genus Uromys; species Uromys caudimaculatus. The sequence continues at coordinate 29,889,332 of CM052715.1, forward strand.
GGAGCACCCCCTTTGGAAACAGTAGTATTGAGATTTGCGGTTTCCATTGTTGACTGGCCACCAGAACCATCTGCTTCTCTGTAAAATGCAGACCAGTCTCTGCTCTCTTTCATTCCCACTTTCCATCAACTCTATCAGCTCAAGTGGGCTCACTCAGGAAGTGCATGATAAGGCTTCTGTATCTGCTATTTTTAGTAGTGAGAACCATGAGCTAGAACTGCTGATGCATGTGCTCACTAGACAGGGGCTTGGTGGCCCTCATAAGACTTCGTTTCCCACCTTGAGTTGATGTGTTGAAAAGTGTCTTGTTTCAAAACAAGATCCAAGTTCACTTAATATCCTGCTTTCCTGACTTCTGATGTGGAAAGATTGGGACAGGGTTGCAATAGTGGTAATGACTAGCTTATCTGAGTTTTGGATCAGCATTTTCAAGCTGGAGAAATACTAGAGACAGTGATACTTTCTCAGTTATAGAGACACAACACCGTTTATGTGATGGAGAGCTACAATGAGAACACTAAGATTCATTGACACGGCAACTTCTCAGGGTAATATGATTAAAGTGAACACATCTGTTTTATGCCATATGACTTTAAGTTTAAAAATAGCCAACCTGGATTGGACCCATTTCCCATTTTATGATTGACTAGACTGTTTAGCTTTGGAAAAAAAAACCATGCTGCAATAACAACATGTAACACCATCCTTATGGACCACCTCCTAGAGCCATATCTTTGGGATAAATGGAATCTTACCTTTAAGAGGCACCTTGACATCAAGGCCATAGAATGAAGGCAAGAGAGAAGAACAAGAATAGAAACAGAAACTGCAGAAGAAAAAGAAGGAGATTATGTAAATCTGGACTTTCCTCAGCCATTCAAGTAGCACAAAAGCTCAGCCTTTCCATATTACCTCATTTCAAAACACCACACAAACATTCACTTGTTTCCAGAGCCGTGCCTCTAACACGGATATATACATTTTAGACTTAATGGCAAGGGAGTCTCACAGGGAATTGCTCTCGGCGTTTGGCTCCAAACTTTACAGATGATGAAAAGTAAGCACAGAGTGGTAAGTCAGTAGTCTAACTTCATACATTCTTGGGTACACGGAGAGCCGGAGCCCAGATATCCTGAGCTGCACTTTGCTGTGTACATCATCTCTTTTTCAGGAATGGAAGGATTCTTCAAAAATGTAACCAGAGATCTATGCTTATTAAGCTCTTAGTTAATGTGACAGATTTTAAGGCGAAGGCCCAGCAGGAAGCATATTAAGGAGTTGTGTGATGGCTCACCATGAGCGGAACACACACGAGAAGATGGGACTCTATTCGGAAACAGGAGTAAAAGCTATAAATTGGGATAGCCTGTGCAAATTTGAATGCATGTTCCTCCTACAGGTATGGAAGGTACTTCTTTATCAGTGGGTATTTTAGATAATGAAAGGGTGATATTCCAGCTGTCCTCATTTTGGAACAGACCTCTTCATAGTGACTTATAAATAGTCTAATTTGATCTCTTTACCAAAAGCCTTCATTAGAGAACAAGAATCAGATAAATAGACTCATGAAGTTCTGGAATAAAATCAACTAGGTATTAATATGAATTGTCACAGGCCAGGTATGCTTTCAAACGTGGATTCCCTTGGTAGTTTTCATGTCCATTATGCCACTTTAGGAATGCTCTATGAATACAGCATGTTGGAATAGCTATTTGCATAATTCTGTCATCGCCACCTCTTACATTTTTGCAATATTATTGCAACTAAGTTACAAAAATAATATGCTAAAAGCTATGAGTTGATGACTTTTTATTTATTTTTCTATTTATTTATATTATTATCTATTTACAAATATATGTTAATATTTTATATTTATAAGTTGATGACTTGTTCTAGTAAATGGAACTTTGTCTTTTTAAAAGGTATTTCCTTTATGGGTTTTGGTTTGGTTTGGTTTGGTATTTTTGAGACAGGGACTATTTGTGTAACTGCCCTGGCTGTCCTGGAACTCACTTTGTAGATTCGGCTGGCCTTGAACTCACAGAGATCTTCCTGCCTCTACCTCATGAGTGCTGAGATTAAAGGCCCAAGTCTGACTTTTAAAAAGTATCCCTTGAAAATACACATATAACAAGAAGACTAGAGGATGAGGGAGAATGGAAGGCTTCCCACTGCCCCTCCAAGAAGCTTGGGTGTCAGAGCTGAGTGTGAAGAGACGACTCAGCCTGCTACAACCTTCCTAGCTCCTGCAGTGCAGCAGGACCTACAGTTGGTCACACAGGCCTCTCATCCTGATTTTCAGTGGACTGATTATATAATCTTGGGCAAGATGTTTACTTTCTTTGATGCATTGAGTATTACATAAATAAAAGGGGCCATAACATCTGCTGTGTCTCCCTCATGGAATAATCACATGAAACCATGAAAATAACAACAGAGGAAGTGCACTGGATACGTGAACTGCTGGGCACAGTTGAGGATGTTTTGCTTGGTTTGTTGATAACCCCTGATTCTCACCAACTGTATGCATGGGAATGAGCTGCCTCAGCCTGGCAGGGACACTGTGTGCAATCTGCATAGGCTTTCAGCTATTCCAGTGGGAAAGTGGAAGAGTGTGCTGACTCAAAGGACTCTTAGCTGTTTTAGGCTGGAGGACAAGAGGGAGTGAGGCCAAGGGAGCAGAATACCCAGTGTGAACCTCATTTCTCATTCTACCCCCTCTCAAGGGTCACCTGGCTTGTCATTTAAGTAGCTCAGTACACTACCTTAAGACAATATTCAGTACCAATTGCTGCATTACTTCATTATCATAAATGTCCAGGAAGTTTGAGTCTATAAATATTATAGAACAAAATGGCTATGCAACATTCTTATTAAATTCTGACAGCTGATATAGTCTTAGTTCCTCTTCTCCCCAAATTTCCACAGGATCTATTTAGATAGGAGATGAAGTGGCAGCCCTAACAGAATTACTTTGCTTCTGAAGTAATTTTCCCCTTGGAGGTGATACAGCTTCCAGACCCCACTGACCCTCTGACAGTAACATATATGAACTGCTGCTCATGCATTTTGGGAGGAGCTAGGTTCTCATCATAGTCTCAGGAATGGCAGACTGTTTGGTGCTGTCTTCTTCAATCCCATGGAAGTTGCTGCTAAACAACCCTTTTCAATTCCGGGGTTTTAGGTAGTTACTTCCAGTCAGGGAGACAGGTACATGGGAGAGACCCTCTTCATTCTTTCTGCATTCCCAGCAGAATGCTCCTCGCCTGTCAGGCAGAGCAGGTCTTTGTGGAAGAGTGAGCCATTTCTCCTCCATTGCCACACAGTCTTTCTAAGTGCCCTCTTTAGACCACCATTATTTATTTTGTCCAAGCATAGACTCTCTTGGAAGCCATTTCTCTTTCTTACTACATTGGAAAATGTCAGGCGCACTTATTGCTGTCAGACTAGGTTTCCGAACTAATTGTTGAAGCCCAGGGATTAAAGGGATTTTTATATAACGGGAATTTTTTTTTTTAAGGTACTAAAATACCTTTGAAAGAAAAAGCAAATTAGAGTAAGTTTTAAAAGTACTGGAAATTAGGATGAGGAAGGGTAGAGAAGAAGGGAATCAAAATCACACATGGAAAAAAATTCCAAGGCTGCTGACGGGACAACCTTGCCCCAAATCCTGGTGTTGGACTAAAGGTGGGCACCGCTCTCCCTGTACCTCCATCTGCCCGTTCCAGACACAGTACCCAAGAAGAAGGGGCAAGCACAGAGGCAAGACCAGCACCACGTTAAGATTAAACAAAGGACATACGAGTTTAGTGAATACCTTTTCTTCTAGGTCCTTTATCTGCCGCTTTTGGATGTCTGTTTTATCTTCTAGGTCACGGATTCTCTGAATAAAATGGGGGGAAAATCCAGATGTTAGGTTGTAGAAAAAACTGTTCACCAAACGAAACATCCCAGTTTCTATGAAAACATTTGTGATAGGTCGCAGTGAATGGGAATATCACAGATATACTTTTCCGTATCTACAGGGTTTCTGCAGGCTCTAAAGCTGATCCAGACTTGTGGTGGGAAATTATTGTCACGGATAATACTTTTGGACAGAGTATTTTCTGACTGTTTTGGTTTAGATCTTACGTGACTTCCCAAGGAACACAAGCTACAGGCTTGGTTATCAGTCTGTGTGGCTGATGGGAGCTGGAGAACCTTTACAAGGCAGGGTTTTGTGGAGGAGATCAGGACATGGGGCATTTCCCTAAAGAGGGTACTGGGCCCTTGACCGCTTTCTCCTCTTTACTTTCCAGCTGCCACAGGGGGAGCCAACTTTGTTCCAACTTATGCTACTTCCATGATGCTCTCTGCTGTCCCCAAACAAGAAGCCAACTGTGACCATGGACAGGAACTTCTGCAAGCATGAGCATGGATGAGCTTATCTTGATTTAATTGGTCTTCTTGGGAATCTTGTCACAGGCTACTAGCATCTCACCCCTCTCTTACCCAATGCAGAGGCCTAGCCCAGGTGACAGGTGTGTATTCCACTACACTGCCACTGGACCTGGCACTTATAAGAGATATGGAATGCCACATCCTTGTTAAGAGAGCAGTATTGTCCCAGAACTAGTAAGCACGACGTGACTACCCTTGCCAATTCTTTGGATTGATTGATATTCTCATTGCTTATCTGTACAGTAAAAAATGGCTAACGCTGATTGTGCAATAGCAAACAACCACATGATTTTTGTTGGTCTTTCTTGTCTCCCCTGCCTCAGCCCTCCTTGGAGTTGGAATTTCCTCATAGAACATGATTTACCCATTTGCAAATGCCAGAAGAGAGTATGCTTTCACCAACTTCTCAGAAGTAAGCCGATAAGCTGGGGACGACGCGTTAGTGATGAAATAACACAGCAGCCAGGGATGCACAAGAGCCCATGCAAGCATGTCTCACGCACCAGAGAGGTGCAGCGTGGCTAAGGGCATTACATAGACAACTGTTTACGGGTAAGATAATCCTCACCATTCCTCCTGGCAACCTTCAGGCTTCTGGGATCCATGGGCATTGATATGCACAGTGATCTTGTTACTGAATGACCACTGTTTGCAGGGAACAGCGAAGCCTACTAGCATGATAACATATGCAGAGGGTTTTATACGGCAATGTGGGAACAAAGAAAAAAGGGGGAAATGGAAGAAAAATATTTCAACTTGTAAATCAAGTCTCCTCTCCAAAAAGTAAATCTCTACTGGAGGTGATTTTCGCCCTCTGCTGGGGGGGGGGGGGGCAATTTGGTAATGTCTTTGACTTCCACAAATTAGTTGGTATGCTTATTTTTTAATGCATAATCATTTCATATTTTAATGTAGTAGCAAATTTGTGTACCTATCACCAGAACTTAATTGTGTAAATATTTCTTATTGTCATAATTGGGGGTGTGTGCCAATGACATCTGCTGGGTCTTAGTCAGAAGAGCTGCTCAGTATCCTACACTGCAGGAGACATCCTTCCAGCCCAAAGAGTTAAGAATGATCTGATGATCTGTTTAGCAGTGCCAATTTGACAAACCTTACTGTCAAAGAAAGGAGGTAAGATATATGCTTTTGCTATCATCTTGAGATGTCAATGTTGATAAATGATGGAGATTCAGGTGAGCCTGAAGCAACAGTGAGACCTACATATGTGATATGTACACTTGTGTGTACTTCAGTGGTACCTCACAGGCTCTAATGCTATACAAAAAAAAAATGTGCCACAATTCCTTGGCCTTCTCAATACTCACACAATTCCTTGGCCTGTATCTGTATACAGACATAAATAATTGATTCAGAAAACTATGCATCCCATGAGATTACTGAAGTGCTTATTCAGCCATCAACTCTGTGCTTGCTGACCACTTTCTGACATGTCTATGACTGTACCACGTGTCCTGGAGAATACAGCTAAGGCATCAACTAATTCCTGGTCTCAAAAAAAAAAAAAACAAACAAAAAAAACAAAACAAAAAAACCAAAAAACTAATGTTCTTCGACCAGATGGAAAAAACTAAGAATAACAAAATTAAGTAGCAAAGGTGAAAAATGTCAAAGATGTAGAATGTTTTCATCTTCAATTCCTAGGGCTGTGAGTCTATACATAAAACCAATTCATCACATGGTAGTTGAATACATTATTTTTTTTTATCACATAAGTTCTTTTTCTCTTTTCCCAGTCACTTGCTATCCAACCAAGAGGAATCTGAGACCTCAGAGTCTCAGATATTCTCTCTGTGTCTCTGTCTCTCTCTGTCTCTCTGTCTCTGTCTCTCCCCCAACACACACCATTTTCTCACTATCATGAACATGGTACATGGACTCACTATCATCCCTTACTGAGTATTATTTCTTCCTGCCTCTTTTTGGTCCTTCCTATATCGTGTCCAAATCTGTCCTTTCTACACTAACCAATATAGCTAATAGGAACTTGTAATGTGAAATGATCAGGCTGGGTGTGGCATAACACCTGCCTAGTGTGCACAAGATCCCCAGTTCCATTCTCAGTGGCATAAGGGTTAAAAAAAGAAAAGGTTAGAAAGGTCACAGCAGTCCAGAGTCTAAGAGATGAAGAAAGAAAAAGTTAGCTGAATTCTATTAAAACTAAGGCCTGGCTTCTTACAAGGCCCTACGTTGATCTTGATTCTCCTTATTCTCCAGCCTTACCTCTTAGCCTGACTCTGTACCTGCCAGCCATGCTGACATCTTCTGCAGCTCTTGAATGTACACTGAGGGCTTAGTGCTTGCTCCTTTTTCTGAGACATTTTTCTGAGACCTTTCTGTGGCTGGTACCTTGCTTATCATGTATCCTCAGAGCTATCATCTGACTAGCTGGCCTAACATGGTTAATCCTTCTTTCTGATTCATACGAACTTCACTACACATTATCTAAGCTTCCTCACAGCATTCAGTGGCCCCCTTAGAGATGGTCCATGCCATGGTTCATTCGTGCTATGGCTTTGTCCTTTTCCAGCTGTGTGACAGATCAGATGCCATCAGCAACTGCTGAATGCAAAGCATCTGCTACACAGCTGGCCCTCGACACATGGCTTTTAATGAAAGGTTTTAAATGAAGTTTTTTAGAGTGCTCTGTCCAATTTGCTTATCTGGCAGAAGCTTCTGCAAAAGGTGGATCTTTAATAGGGACAAGAAATATGAAAATGTTCAAATGCCACTTTTGGTGGAAAATTAAGCAAACAAAAGCTTGGAAATAGGAAAGCAAAGGCAAGTGGCAGTAGGCTATGCACGTAATTCATGAGGTAGTCTCAAGTCCTATACTAAGGGAGGGATAACCAGCTAATGAAAGACCTTAAAAACCTACACAATGTCTATGTGGAAAGAGAGACTACGGATGTCCTTGAGCAAGAAATTACTTTGAGGAAAGAGTATAAAAACAAGGACTGACTTATGGAGGAGAGTGCAAAGTCCCTAGGATGTGATTTCCATGGCCTCTGGGGACCCAAGTGCCTTTGTTAATGCCATTTAACAAGTTTCAGCATATTTTTCTTTATAGTAATTACCATTGTCTTCATCTACACAGGAAGGCAGCGTCCATGGTGAATTAGGTAGATATCTAGCAAATGGAATCTACCACTAGGAAATACACTGAAATGTTTAATACATGCACAGATGACGGAGTTAGGTTAGCACAAGGGGTGCCATGAAACCACTGTCATAATGGAAGATCCTGCAAATGCCTGTAATGGTGCCAGGAAAACAGACCAGCTGAGAAGCACTCAGGGGCCAATGTCGGATGGGGTGCTACCTGAGTTCACGGAGAGGGGACCGACAAGGCGTAAGTGTTGGATTTTCGATAAGATCCTTCTACTGACCCAAGCAGATGGAGCGAGATGAGCTAAGAACAAGAATCCCCAATGTTTTCATTTCGGGACATCCAAGCACAAATGCCTAATGAACGTTTAGCAACGGCCTCTAAAACTTACACATCACAATTATATCATAGCTGTCTTTGGTACAGCCCAGTCAATGTCTTCGAATAACTGCTATTAACTTACTAATTAAAAGGGAAGAGGAGAGTAAGAAATAATTGAAAAAGTTACACTTTATGAATGTTTGTTAGAGAGAGAGAGAAATGTCAGGGAACTCTCTCAGTTCAGCCTGAGTCTCTTAAAAAAATGTATTCTTTCTAGAGAGAGGCGCCATCGCTAAAGGGTTAAAAAGAGATTCAAACTGGAATGCCAGGGTTTTATCACAAGCAAATTTAGATACCTATTAGTCCACTTGAAAACAAGCACATCTGTACTTACAAGACCAAGCCCTCAACTTGTTAAAACCAAGTAGACGCTTTCGCAGTATAAGAGATTTATGCAGAAGACATTTTTATCCTCCAATAGAAGTGAAAAACAAACAAACAAACAAGCAAACAAGCAAACTTATTGTCAAAAGCTTCAAGAACTTTCTACTGGTCAAACTGCTCATCTTTGTAATTCTGGAGGCCCTCTGAGAGTATGCAGACACTTATCACTGTTCTTACGAGTGAGTTGAGTACTCTGCTGGTGTAAAAACCACAAAGCTCCTGGCTCCATTAAGACTGACAGACTTCCTTGCTTTGCTCTTACTAGTATCACAAAAGAACCACAGTTCCTGTTCTGCTCCTTGAACTTCAAAGCATGCTTCATACCACTTGGATATTCCATTAGATTGTCAGAGCTCTGAATACCAAATAGTTCAACCTGATTATAGATTCTAGAATTCTTTTGAATGTGCTCTGTGGACAGGACCCTACTGCTCATCACTAGTCAATTTCCAACACAAATGATGGATTACAAAAATTTTTTGGTAGCAAGTTTGCCTATTTTTTGGCTCGCCAGTCTAGATGGGTCACACAACTCACAAATGCCTTAAGCTGCGTATGACAGCATTGTGCTTTGGTTAGCACCTAGGTCTTAGGGGCAAGCATACTGGACTGTAATTTTGCTCTGCCATTTACTATTTTGAATAAATCATTTGAATACTTTGTCTCCAAAACTGGAATAATAAGAACATTTATGTCTTAGAGCTCCCATGAAGATGGGGTGAAACGATGTATATAGCCTTTACATTTTTAACAATCTATTCTTACATGTATGGGTGTTTTGCCAGAATGTATGTCTGTATGTAATGTGTATGACTAGTGACCACCGTAGTCAGAGAGGGCATCAGATCCCTTGGAACTGGAGTTATAGACAGTTATGTGCAGTCATGTAAGTGCTGGAAATAGGAACCGAGTCCTTTGGAGAAACAGCCAGGGTGCTTAACCACTGAGCATCTCTCCAGCCACAAGTACAGCCTTCACATCCTGACTGAGCAAATGCCAGGCAGCATGCAACAGCCTCCAGGCTTTGTTGCTATTGTTGTTTGTTCTGAAAATGAAGAGCCAGGCTCTGTTCCCTTTTGCCTTTTCCAGATGATTGCCTGGAGCTCAGTTATTGGCAGGGACAAGTGAAGCAGAGCTGGTGCCCTTTTTCCTTACACAGGTGAGTAAACAGGCTCCAATAGATTTGGAATCCGTGACAAAGTCATTTAAAAAATGATAGCCCTGCACAGCACCTCTGCAATGCCATTTTCCTCCAGACCAAGTTTATTTACCAACCTGCCATCCTATATTGAGTGATGGTGGGAAACAGTTATTTGTTTCACCCGTCCACTGTTCCATTCTTATACTGAGCACATGTTGCCCTGTCCCACGTGCTCAGGACTGACCTACACAGATGTGGGGCTGGGTCCTCACCTGGTGGGCTTGCTGTAGGAGCTCCATCCTCTCCTGGAGGATCTGACAGTCGTATTCCCGGCTCTTCCTCAGCATTTGCCGCCGTAACTTTTCTACAGCCGTCCTCAGCTCCTCCTGCTGCTTGTCACTTAACAGTTCACCGAACTTGATCACAGTTTCTTGCTGCAGAGCATTGTACAAAGTAGCTTCTAGTTCCTGGATTCTCTGGCAAATAGAATCAGAGAAGTCTAACTTTGGGACTGAGCCTTTAGGTGTGGTGTGGTGAGAGTGTGTGTGGACGGGTGAGACAGGGACTTGGTGCATCTGTCTCTGGGATCTCAGCATTTCTGAGTATCTCCTGCTGACTAGCTCTTTATGAGATGGCACAGATGCCATCCACACAATGCTCAGCGTGCTCTGTAAGTAAATTTGTATTCTTTCTTGAGATCCTGTTCATGTTTATTTTAGGAGGCCCTCTGTTATAACAACTACACCTCTATACCTCCTTCGCTCTTCAAATGTTTTCTAATGTTGCTGGGGATGGGTTTATTCTCCTTTGTACTTGACAACCCTGCTGGTAGTTAAAAGGTTAAAAGCATGTGCCACAGTGGCCAATGTATTCTAAATAAGTATAAGTGGGGAAAAAGTACTTGAAGTTGGAGATACATTTCAAACATAAAACTCCATCTCATTCTCACAATTCTCTGTACTTGAAAATGTCTTCAATAACCTGGAATTTTGGAGTTGCCTTGGTGTGTGTGTGTGTGTGTGTGTGTGTGTGTATGTGTTACTCATCTCAAATACAGTTGCCTAAATCTATAGTCATATTCCCTGTAATTCTGGCAGAAGTGAGAAGTCCTGATTGGATGTTTTTCTACTGTTCCCCGACCAAATACATTCCATCTTTTAAAAATTAAATACAGCTTTCTGAATGAGGTTTCAACAGTTTCTTTCTGGATTCTAGCTTAATTTTGTTTTCTATAGGCAGGAGACACAAGTGTTTTGTTGTTTGTTTTTTTGTTTTTGAAGACAGGGTTTCTCTGTGTAGCCCTGGCTGTCCTGGAACTCACTCTGTAGACTAGGCTGGCCTCGAACTCAGAAATCTGCATGCCTCTGCCTCCCAAGTGCTGGGATTAAAGGCGTGCGCCACCACTGCCCGGTGAGACAAGTGTTTTTAAAAGGGTAAGAAGTGGAAGTGAGTAAAAGAAATTTGTGTTTTATTTTTCAGCCTGTGACCAACTTTCATCTTCTTGTTTTCCCACTGAGCAATACAAGAATCTCTTACTCATTTGGAGAGTGCAGACTAAACCATCTTTGATACAAACACAGATTCAGGGGTTCACTCTTTTCCACAGAGTTACAAGAGCATTATGAAAACCTGTTGGCAATTTTGGAAATATTCCACTAGTTTATCCTTTGTCTTCTGGTTCATTCTTATGACCCTATGAGGGGGTGGGGCATAAGTAGAGAAGAAGAGCTCTAGTCCAATGTCAGGAATTTTGCAGTATCCATTTTGTAGAAAGGGGAGGAACAAGTTGTGAGCTTCTATAAGTACAATTATCTACCGAGAAAAAGAGGCCCAGTTCACTCAGCACCATGGCCTCACTTGCTGTGCCTGCCATTATGGGCCCAAATTAGGCCACAGTTCCTGGAGTAAGAGCTACATTACAGCTTACTCTTCTACCAACTCCGGCAAAGGTTTTCCTCTATAATCCTTTTTCTTATATGTAAAAAGAATAATAAGATTACCTGTGACTTCTGTGGTTATTATAAGAAATAAATGAATTAAAATATGCATAACACGAATTAAATCCATTATTATTCTATTACTTCATTCAAGCCCCAAGTGATAATACTCAATTTAATAAAGTCCCTGTTGGATCAACATTGGCATTCAGTATGTCCTACATTTAAATATTAATTACCTAATGGTATACATTTAATTTCAGAATGAATTACAATTATGTACAAAACATAAGAATATTATACTAACAATAATCTTGGGGTTTCTGTTCCAAATTGAGGTAGCAATTAATAACTGTGTATTCATGCTGTATGTATTCAACTACATGGAATAACCAATTAGACAGGACATCTTAGCTCTGTTGTACAGAGTGATGAACAAGAGGTGTGTTGGCTCCTTTTGGTACTTACCATGTATGCCTGGTCGAGAGCCTGTTTTCTGTAGTCTAGTTCTTCCTCCAGGTAGCCTTTGATTTTGCAGAATTGTTCCTATAATACAGGGTCACATTAACGAACTGAGACAGGAAGCTCAGTTAACTAGAAAGTGATACATGAAAGATATACAGATGAATGTGTTCTCAAGTACACAAGACAAATTACCAGGTTTGTAGAACTGTAGTTTTCTTCTGCTAAGCAATTAGTTCAGCTCTCACAGTCTCAGACAGGGAAGGTGAAAATCAATAGCAAGAAAGATAAAAGGCACAACCACGTGGAAAGCTCTTAATGACTTTTAAGCCAGTCTGAAAGTGGGTAATTAAAAACATTATGACATGGTGGCTGTTAAATAATAACTCTGTGTGAGTACATGTGGCTTTCCATTTCTCCTGGCTTTACACCTAGAGACTCAGCCATCTTTGGAATGAAAATATTTGAAAGAAACATCTGTTGACTAGGAAATTTGCTTTCATCATCCCTTTTAAACATGGAGTATAATAGGTATTTATAAATAATTTACATAATAATCCAGGGATAAGTTAAAAATACATAAGAGGGGTGAGTAGATTATATGCAAAGTTGTGGCATTTTATAAGAAGAAACTGAGCATCTGTAGACTTTTGTGTTTCCAGGGGATCCTGGGACCAGTTCTCTGAGGACACAGAGGACAGCTGCGTATTGATACAGTATGTTTTTCTAAGAATCTTATGAAATTTAACATGGTGATATTATATAATAAACAAACTTAACTGTTTCAAATTAATTGATACCAAGATAAAGAGCATTCTAAAGAGCTAGGATGACTCTGCCCTCACTGTCATTTGATAAGTATTTATGGGCCCTTGTTGCAAATCTAGTGTGAGCTAGGAAACATAAACCTGAAGTTTCTTCACATGTCAATTCTTGTACATCTCTCACTGCACAGCCATCTTGTCATTACTAGGTGAAGCTTTGTCTTAGGGTACAACCTATTTCCACTGCAAGACAGTCATTTCTTTGGATGCTTAAGTGACAGTAAAGAACTCTTTCCAGGTGATTGTACGTTTGAAAGCCCAGCTATGCCCACTTCTGAGAGCATGCAGTAATGCTGCTATGGGCTCTCCTGACCGTCACTGGGCACCAGTGCTGGAGGAGCCCCATAAAGGCTGACCGTTACATTAGTAGTTGTGAATTGACCCAGATCCCAATGGCTATTGTGAACCGAAGCAAATCTTTTCATGTTTCACTATAGATCTTATTTTTTTGGTAAAACATGAATTCTGTACATGATATTATAATCTCTAAAACTGTTAAATTCTATAAAATACAAATTATTGTTACCATAGAATTTCATGACTTGATATGGACCTACTACATTTGTTTTAGCAAAGATCATTTAAATGATGTCTTGTTATAAGATTATACATGATGCTGCAGGTTAACAACCTATTAATCCCCACATTTGGTGATATGTTATTTTAAATTGTGTTTAAATGCACATGAAATAAAATTAACACTTTAATCATTAAAGTACATATTTATATTGTGAAATACATCCATACTGTTATGAAATCAATGTCCAAAAGTTTTTAGTTTTGCAAAAGAGAAACTTCTCCCTTTTAACAACTCCATGTTTTTTCTTCCTCTCAGCCCATAACAACCATACTCTGCCTTCATTTCCTATGAGTTTTATGACTCTATCCATCACATCAATGGAATAATGGTGCCTGCAAGTCTGTGAGAGCTCTTTTTACCCGATGTCACCACTGTTCATCTGCACTGTGCCTTTCACCAGACATTAGGGATGCCTGTTTGCCAATAATGGCTACATTAGAGTGAGAGGTGTTAGGGAAGAAGGTAAGAGGGATGCAGACAGAAGGCATGCTGCATTCCACAGCTATCTTGGACTAAACTAACACACATGCATTCCATAAATTGTTCATCCATTCAAAGTAATTAGCTACATTCATCTTTTACCTATTGTGAACAATACCACAAAGTAAGTGGGTATTATTCCACGCCACACTCCAATTTCAGCTTGGTTTTTTTTGGTAATGCTGGGTCACATAATTCTATTGAATTTTAAAGCAACCTCCATGCCATTTCCCATATCTGTAATATTTCATAAGCCAGCAAGGCCCTGGGTTCTTTTTTCTCCACATCTTCACTAACAACTGTCGGTTTCTACTTTTTTGACAATATCTATCCTAATGGATGTAAAATAGCTTGTGGATTCTTAAAAGCAGAGTTATATCCATCAACTCTGTAATTTTTACTGGGAAACTATTCATGGCAGCAAAAGTTATTCAGTGTGAGAGAAAATATCCACTTTAATTTCTTTTAACATTAGTTTCTATAAATATTGCCAATGTATAGCATGCTTTGGAGGAGACTAGAGCTGGAGGTTATCAGCTACTTATGAGAATCATGTCCCACAGTCTGTACACAAATCAATAGGGCAGTTACAAACTTCCATAAGTTCCAGACAAAGCACAGAGGCAATGCTCATTTCCCATTATGGTACAATGTTTTCTCGTTAGGCTTACCATGTCACTTTCTAGTTCCATCATTTTCTGGTGCAGGGCAGCCTCTGCTCCTTCAATTTGTTGGATCCACTAAAGGGTTAAGAAGACAAAAATATTTGGTGTGATTGTTCAATGTGGTATGGATTCGGTGGGCTGTTCCCTGGAGTGCTTGGTCTTTCCCTTTTGTCTCTGGATGCTGATGGAAACCTTAGGTAAAAACTTAATTCATTTTTGTCTCCTGGAGTTTAGACAAAATGCTACCATCTTGCATGCATCATTAATTTTAGCAAATGTCCTCTGATGTCTACTATGTGTCAGCTCCTAGGGCTTCAGTGATGAATACGCTTAGCAAAGCGTTGGTACCCATGGGTAGATTTCTTGGGAACTGAAGTCTAACAGAAGAGTGAGGGATGTTTGGGGGAAATTGGAAGGGAATTCCAAGGACCACAATTTTCAATAAGTCAAGGTTAAAGGGTCCTAGGGAGTGTTCCTAGTAAGAGCAAAATTTGGATCTATGAAAATGATTCCTGTAATGTGGTAAGTGAAGGTCTTTTAAACAAGCCACACAAAGAGAATGTATTTCCTACTCTTAGAATGTACCCTTTTGATGTGGTGTTAATAAGCACATGGTCTTTGGGTCCTATTGTATGTGAATACCCTACACATCGCTTAATAGAACCAGTGATCTGAATGGGTGTCCAGCAAGGTAAATGCCAGGTTAGACCTAATGGATTTGTGGGTGGGCATAGTTACATGAGAGGACCAGAGGGAGGCTCCTTGGCTCCTGTTCAAATTTAGCCTTTCTTTGCTATGTGGCTTTGAAAAGTAACCCAATGTCCCTTGAATTATAAATTTTTATATATCAAGTTGTGTTAATAATAATTTATTTTTTTAAAAAAATGCAAAGTGACAGTATATTGTATGAGTTAAAATGTCAGATTTTATTTCTCTCCAGTATGGGCACACGACATGGCACATAAAGCTCAAGTAACTCCATAATCTAAGGCCTTTGGAGAGATACCATGACCAGCCATCCTCAGCTGCTGAGATCGTGGAGAAAGACAAAAGGCCCAGTTTGACAGCAGAGCTGTGACTCTCTCATCTGCCTGACCATACACATGGCAACTTCTTTATGGACATTTCAGCCAGCAGCTATGGTTTTGTATGCAGCTTTGCTTTTCCTGACCCCTCTACTTGCTTTGCCTTTACCTTTGAGAAATAGCTTCTGTTTCAAATCATTCACTTGTAGATGCTACAAACCTCAACTATGCCATTATAAGCTGCATATCTGCATGTTGGCTCCTGCTCCTATTTGTGTGGCTAAGGCAAGTTACCATTTGTACATGGAAAATAAGGCACCTGTAAACTGCATGCGAGAAACAATGCGGGTATATGCGGTTTGTGATGCAGATCTGAATCCACTACACTCTTTCACTTAAAGCCACCGTTTTTTATATAAAGACACGTAGGATTCCCCTGTTGGAATTTTGTCTAGGCATACACTTTGGCTAAAATCACACTCCCAACTGTTGTCTAAATTTGTAGTCTTAAGATCAAAGATGACATTTGCAATAACTTAGGAATAGAACCAAATGAGAGTCCCTATGGGAGAGGTGACTCTAATTTGATTTGCAAAGGTCTGCACAAAAATTGATTACAGAACCATGAGCTCCTAGTGCAAGAATGGGCCTTATTCATCCAGCCCCGTGCGTTCTGCCACAGCGTTAGCATAGAGCTATTACCCGTTACTTGCTCAGTCGAATACTGTTGTGCAAGAAAGACACGAGAAAAGGCATGTACTGGATCACTAGGGGTCCAGTGTTCCAGCTCTGGGTGCCCTGCACAGCTTGCTTCAGGATTTCTTGAACTAGACAAGCATCTGGTGAATGGTGGAGATGGACTTTGGGTTCTAACTAATTCAATTTTCATCTTGAGCAGAGCACCCACCTTTTCCATGTTTCTGAATCCTTGAGGAAAATATGATAACGATGCCTAGATTCAGTAGTTATTAGAGTCCAGTTCAAAAGAAGCACCCTGCAAGTGTTCACTGTGCTTTAGCAGACTTTGTGCCACACTCACTCAGGGACCAGGATGATACTCATGGACCTAATGAGGCACACAAGGCTAGTTCTCCTTCTTTACATCTCTAGGTCACACAATTATGGAATCAGCCCAAGCTTTCTCTGCAGTCTCAAAGCAGGGCAATTCTTCTCACATTAAAGGACTGTAACTCTCGTGCCTTCAACTGAGTAAGACCCTCTGACCATTGTTAAATAAACACCGGAATGGCTATACAAACTGCATTGTTTCTTAAGGTGTGAATGGGTCCATTCATTTACTTTTTCAGTAAACATTTACTGATCATCTCTTCTCTAGCTGCTTGGGTTGAAATAGGGGAAAGAAAGGAAGGAGGAACAAAGGCCATATACCCCTCCTAGATGAATGAGGTGTGGTGATTTGAATGACAATGAGCCCTACAGGCTTATGTGACTGAATGCTTGGTCCCAGTTAGTGGAAATGTTTGGGAAGGATTAGAAGGTGTGGCTTTGTTGGAGGAGGTGCTGTCACACTCCTCACCATGATCATCATGGACTAACCCCGTGAAACAGGAAGCAAACTCCCAATTAAATGTTTTCTTTCATAAGTTGTCTTGGTCATGGTGTTTCATCACAGTAATAAAACAGTAAGTAACTAAGATAGTGGGTTGGTTGGAAAACCGGAGTTTGACAATTTAAATACAATCGTCAAAACCCGGGGAGCAGAAATATGGTCACTATAGAGACATGAAAAGTCTATCTGGGCCTGATGGACTAGGAAGGCTTCCCTGCATAAGAGGAAGGGCAGTGGTTATGATAACCATGCAGAGGTGGAAAGGGAAGGTGTGAGCATCTAGGTAAAGACTTCAGGGCAAAGGATTAAGTGAAGAGTAAAGAAGAGCAGAGTATGTGTGCATGTCTGCGCATGTGCACGTGCACACATGTGCAAGAACACACACACATACGCGTGCATGCACACACACATACGTACACTCACGCACAGGAACTTACACTCATGTGTGCACACATGCATGCCATGCATGCTCACACACACACACAGAGGAATGTACACACACACACACACACACACACACACACACACACACACGGGAATGCACGCACACACACATACACATGCTTGCGAGTGTCCACACACTGGGAAGGTGGAAAGAGAGACAGAAACAGAGTGGAGAGGAAAGAAGGGAAAAAGAAGAGAGGCAGAGAGGGAGACAAAGTAGAAAGACAGGAATGATAGAGGGAAGAAGAGAGAAAGGGGGAACAAAAGAGAAAGTTAGAGATAGGGACAGAAGGGGAGAGACGATATAGAAAGAGCGAGGTTGAGGGGAGTGATGCCGAAGGAGTCAGCAGGTAAGGCTTCAACCCAAAGGAACCTTGGTAAATTCTGAATTCTGAGCCTTCTACAGAGAAAATATGATGCTATTAAACTAGTAGGGGGAGGAACGAGAACACGATCAGGTTTTTAATTAAATTCTGAGGGAAACAGGTCCTAACATAGCAACTTCTCACTTTTCTTTCAGTCCAAAGGCAAACACTTCAACATATATTTCAGACAGAAAAGTGAGGCCTTTCTAAACCTGAAAACAAACAAAACAAGCACTTCCACGTTTTGCAGATCTGACATTAGTCTCCTTTATCACTTGATACCTAGTCAATATCAAAATTTTCCAAGTGATCGGCAAAATGCCTTTAGTTAGAACACATAATGTGGTTTCCTTAAACTGACATCAATAAATGTATCATATCAATATTTTGTATTTTTAATTCCATCGCTCTTTCACCCCGCTTCGTCTTTATGTTATTATTTTGAGAATGAGAACAATGTTATTTGACCTGTAGAATTTGATTTCAGATTCAAAAGAGCTGAGTATTGCTCAGGGTTTCATGTTACTTTTAACATGGTTATTATTTCTTTTAGAATTAAGACAGAATCTTGTCGGATATATGGAAAAAACCTTTCACCTTACTCAAGTTATGTGCATGTGACTCTCTGCTATGTGCAGATTCTCTTTTTAATTAATTTTTCTTGAGAAAGGTTCTTGCTATATAGACCAGGCTGGACTTGAACTTGCCTCTCTCTTTCCCAAGTTCTGTGATTATAGATTTGTGCCATCACATCTGGCTCTGGGTTCATTCAAGACATTTGGGACCAACCAGGGATCTGGCTTCCCTGTGATGGTTCTCTCCACCTGTCATTTACCAGGTATAGACACAAGGGGTCAGCAGTACACCAATACTGTCGGGCTTTCCGAATGAGGCTGCCATCACCCAGGACCAAGCCACAGACTCTATGGTGTATGCAAAAGATAAAGGAACACCTTGTGACTGGAGCAACTCTAGTTTCACCAGCTTTCACAAAACTCTTCTTGCTGGTTTCCCAGTTTTCTAGGATTGCTTGAATAATGTAACTGGGAAGGTTTTCCATGTTGATGAATGTCGTATTTTGCAGA
Organism: Uromys caudimaculatus; assembly: GCA_028551405.1. Taxonomy (NCBI): domain Eukaryota; kingdom Metazoa; phylum Chordata; class Mammalia; order Rodentia; family Muridae; genus Uromys; species Uromys caudimaculatus. Next base: position 29,908,245 of record CM052715.1, read on the forward strand.
TGTCCGTAAAGCAAAAAATATTTATCCATCACAAAGTGATTTATAGACTTCTGTTTGTTCTCATGCTCCTGGGGTTGAATCACATTTATTACATATTGAATAATGCAAGGCTAGGTGCAAGGCTAGATGCTACATTCTTCCTGCCCTTAGACACCAAGTTCAACAACACTAGATTACTAGAAATGCAAACTTCATTCATTACCTTCTCTGCCAGGGACAGCACAGTGCTGGCCTGAATTATGGCCACCTGTTCTTCATTCCTTAGGTTCTGTGAAAAACAAGAGAAAGAGGATAAGGTGAAAATGCTCATGACATTTACACCATGGAAAACATTGTGCCGTGGACAGAGCATGCGTACACATAGCCTCTGCACATCCCTGCTCCTAACCATTCCTCATAACGAGTTCTTGCGAAGTCTTGTGCTTTGTGTGAGTGTACACACACTTCATTAGAAGCCACTAAGAAAACCCAGAATAAAGAAGGAGCTTTCTCCCCACAGCAGTTCTGACAAGGTTTCAATGGTTCTAATTTTCAAGAGGAAAATGGCGCACATTCCTCAATGTACTAGGTGAGCCATTCACCTTATGCTACTGTGAGTGGTGCTGCCCCTGAATTAACAGGCCTTGGCCCTACTTGGAGAGAGCTATTAAGAAGAAAAAGGATTATATGCTCCTGCTTTATTTTATGGGGTTGCCAACAACCCTAGTGTTTAGCAGTCTTTCCAACCACCTGACTGACTGATTTTACACGGAATGCCTGTGAGCACCAGCCAGGCGGTAAGTAGCTTTAATCACTGCAGATGTGGTTTGCTGTCCAACCTGAATCCTTTCTATGAAAACCGTATCTCCTTCCTCAGTTACCTTCCAGTCATTGCTATGTCTGCTTTGGGCTTGCGGGATTCTCTCTGGGGAGGTACATGCTTAGGTAGATAATGCTGTTTTGCTTGCTATTATCTTATATCTGACAGTGGTAAGGATTTCTTAACTCTGTTCAGACCAATTCATACCCTCACCATATTTAATTGATGCACGACTTACCCCGTTGTCACCTAGGATATCAAGCTGCTTTATGAGATCAGGGATGTTGACATCCTGCAAAATCAAGGAGATGCATTCAGGGCAGGGACAGAGATGGCAGACAGAAGGACACTGAAAGCAGGTACACTGGGCAGCTCAGTGGAAGCAGGAAGAGCCGTGCAGAAGGTAAAGAGACTAACCAGAAATAATAGGGGCAACCCCAGCTCTACCTGAGGAGGAAGTCCTTATTATGCCTTTCATGGGGAGTGCATGGCAGTCTATTTTCTGGGGAACAGAACCACGTCATCTCAACCTTGATATTTAAAATGTGTTCCACTAAGTGCTAAAGAAAGAGCCACATTTGATCTAGTAAACTCCATGTTCTGAAGCCTAAGACTCTTCCCCAAAGGGCAAAAATCCTCCTATAATTAAATCCATCAAAAGCAGCAATGACTGGAGGACTTGAAAAGTCTCTTCTCACTCAAAAACTCCACAGCACCTGGGAAGCTACAATAAAGGGACTCATGACATGTTCTATCAGGCTAACTTGAATTACGCTTCTTGAAGCACATAGTTTATTTATATTTCCCCCAGGTAATTAATACCAATTATTTTAATGCATGCTTTGATCCTATACCATTCTTTATGTTCCTATGATCTAAATGACCCATCTCTGTTCTTTGCTATTACCTTTTATAAATCTGTTAAACATTCATTTTATGTCCTATTGATTTTCCGATAGATGTATGGCTATTTTCGTCCTGCTATCTAGGGATTGACACACAGAGCGGCCATGAGTAGCCTTTCTTTTCCCAGTCCCCTGCTTTCCTGCTTTTCTGTACACACAAAAGATCCGATGGCTGCCTACCTTGACACCTTCTTTCATGCAGTAGATCTGCAGTGCACTCACACCATCTGAGAAGGGGTGGATTTGTAGATTAAATGGAGGGGATCTCCTCTCTCTCTCCTTGGAATATATAAGAAGAAAAAAGAAGCAGCAACTGATTAAACGCTAAACCAGTTGTCTCTTTATACTATTTTGGCCATTTATCAGTGTGTGTCATTTGAGAAAAAAACCCCTCAAGATGTACATGACTAAATTGAATGGAGGAGAATTAAGTACTCAACTAAAAATATTGGAGGAAATTTATAGACTGTGCCATCCATCCTTGAAGACTTTTGTTCAGGAAAATGTGGAAAGTAGAGATTCAATTTAAACAGTATGAATATTTATACCCTTCAGATATCACAGGGTTAGCTTACTATGAAGGTTTATGGTGGCAAATAGCCTGTGCACACTTGATTCTCTCATTCTTTAGAGAGAATGGATACAGGCTGCAAGGGCAGTCACTCCTCTCCACTGGAGCATACTGATAGCTAATTTGACCATCTGGAATAATCTCAAGAAGAGTATCAGTGGCAAAATCATAGAAAATTCAAACAGGAATTTGTTATCACCCAGAACTTCAGTCAGATTTTGTAGATTACAATGAAGATGTGGTATGATATGTTTTATTTAAAAACAACAAATCCCCCAAAACAAACAAGCAGTTCAAGTTTGGGCCTGAATAATAGAGATATTTCCTAAAATCTGTCACCCAGTTGTTGGGAAAGCACAGTCTCTGTGAGGACAGTCCCGAGCTTCTTTAAAACTTATTACCAGACAGATACATGGCCTAGGTAACGTTTCTAAGGTATTTAGTCTTGATTGTCACAGTTACATTATCTTGAACTACCTCTAGGGTCTAAATAAGAGTATTCCTGTGAAATGCCTAAGTCACAGTCCGCGCAAGTCATGACCATGCGTCATTAACACCAGCGTTCCTTACTTCCAGTTCTAGGTTGCGAAACTCCAGCAGCTCATTCTGGTCTCTGGCATCCTGAAGTTCCTGCTGTAACCGGTGATTCTCTGCTTCCTGCTTCTCTATCTGATAAAGTAAACCCTGGAGTTAGGTGAGCACAGCAAGGAACACCTTGGCAGAGCAACCATGGATGGCTTTCATCCACCCAGTGAGCAAGATTTGCTGTAGACAGACCATGCTGATAATCCCAAAGGAGATATGGTTAAGGTGGGGCTGGCTTTCCTTGTAGTCATTTTCTAGCTGATTTGGGGAAGCACAGAGACAAATGCCAAGAAAAACTTTTCTCTGACCTGAAGGCTAGAGCTCCTCTAGACAGTGAATTTGAGACACTCACATGTCCTGTGTGGGTCAGATACAGTGTGCTTGGAATATATTTAAGGGTTTTATGGGAGTGATTGACACTCATCTCTAAAAGTACCAGTTGATGCAGGAATAATTTTACTGTTAATTTAGACCTTACAGTTATAGATGTTTCTGGCTACAACCTAATCAATTCTTGTTCATCATACAATGTTTTGTATGGTGATAAGATCTGATAGGTATTTTTGTAGTAAGTCTGAAATACATAATTGCTTCAAACAGCTCTTACCTCTAAAACTGAGAATTGCTGAATAGAGTGATGTGAGACTCTATAAGATGGAATTCCAAACCTTAGAGAAACTGCTCACTACCTGATCATTCAGTATTCAAGGTTACTAGTGTCATCTCTGCACAGCCATGTGTGAACATGCAGACATGCATGCATACATGTGCACATGCACACACGCACACACACACACACACAAACACGCATGCAAACACACCCGCACGCACACATGCACATATGGACAAGCAGTCCTGATCCACCCTGTGATTCCAGGAGCTTTCTTTGTTCTTATCTATATGGAAAACACTCTTCTATTTTCTTTACTATGGAGGAAATCATTCTCTTCCTTGAATGCTGAACTTAGTCTAAGCTCCACATGAACCTCTGCTAGACCAAACACTCAGAAATGGCACCTCTTTCTTCATTATCCTGTAGAACTGTTTGTTCTTTCTTATTTGCTACTGATTATTTGGTTTTGCAACACAGGATCTTTCTTTGTGGATCAGGCTGGCTTCAAATTCCTGGCCTCCAGTGATCCTTCTACCTTACTGATCCAAGCAACTAGGACTATAGGTACACACTGCTACGCTACTATAGGTACACACTGCTACGCTACTATAGGTACACACTGCTACACTACTATAGGTACACACTGCTACGCTACTATAGGTACACACTGCTACGCTACTATAGGTACACACTGCTACACTACTATAGGTACACACTGCTACGCTACTATAGGTACACACTGCTACACTACTATAGGTACACACTGCTCCGCTATGGTCCTGTATGACTTTCTCAAGGGCATTCTGTGCAACCTGATAAAACATGAGGCATGGCATTAAGTCAGATGTGCATCAATGTGTCAGTGTGCCTTCTCCTCAGGAAGTCTCGTATCTGAGACTCCTGTAGATCTTAAGGGATCTGATAATTTTTGAGTACTTCTTTCATTTGTCATTAACTACAGAAGGATCATTATGCACAGTGACAGTAAAAATGCAAAAACAATGGCTTTCATGGCAGAGTAAACCTTATTTTCCAAAACATATAACTTAAAATAAAATACACAGGATCTGTGTGTGTGTGTGTGTGTGTGTGTGTGTGTGTGAGACTCCTGTTTTTGATTTAGAAGACACAGCTCAAAAATCTCTCTTTGAACCAAAGAAATCAAGAAACTGAAGGTAATCAGAAAGAATACTGGGAGTCAATCGCATGATAAAGGGCCATAACAATGCATCACTGGACATCTCTGAGATTAGTAGGACAATAGCAGCAGAGCGATGGCGAGGAGCTATGTGACATTCGGTAATATGACAAATAAGGGTGTTATCCACCATGCATCCTGTCAATCTCTTTCTGTCTCTGACTTGCACTCCCACTCCCCACCCATGTGTGTGCGTGTGTGCATGTGTGTGTGTGTGCGTGTGTGTGTATGTTGCATGACTACAAGGATGTGGGTACCCAAGGAGTTCATAAGTGGGTGATATATCCCTTGGACCTGTAGTTATGAGTGCTGTTAGCCACCTGCTGTAGGTGCTGTAATTAAACTCAGATCCTATGGAAAAACAACAAATGCTGAGCCATCTCTCTGGCCCCCTCATCACAAACATCTGCAGTTAAATGATTTTTTTATTGGTTCTGATTACAAAGGTGATTATCATTCTTAGAATCTTGGATCAATATATTGGATCTGTGATAGGATATTGGGGGAGATCAATGGACCTGGTGGCTACTGACAGAATTAGAACAGTCATTCACAAATTTCAGCTCATTAATGGAACTGACTTTTTCTTTTCTCCCTTCCTTTTTCTATTTATCTTTTTCATTTCCTTTGTAATAGAGACTGACATCAGAGCTTCAGGTGTTCTACCACGGAATCTTCTTTTTCATTTTTCTTCTGAAACAGTCTCCCTAAGTTACCTAAGCTAACCTTGAACTCACTGTATTGCTTTCAGTTCTGATCTTCCTGCCTCAGTCTATTGGGTAGCTAGGCACTTATGCTAACAGACCCTCCAAAGCACATTTTTACTGAAGCCTTAAGGTCTGAATTTGGGGCACTTGCCACCTCCACACATCAATCCTGAGTCATCGGGAGAAAGCCAGGCTGCACTTCTTTCCAGACGAGATGAGAACACCTCTATCCTTCTCACTCTGACCAGGGCAGAGTGGCCAAGTTTTGCTGGTTATCAACTATAGAAAAGATTGGTGGAAATAAGGCTAAAATAATTTCTACATTATTTTGAATTAATCAATAGAATAATTTTCTATATTCAGAGTGTTTTAAAGTCTGTTTATGTCATGTAGAAGATTTGTTTTTAATCTTTCATTAGACTACAGAATGTAGCAAAGGAAAAGTTACCTTTAACCTTGAGATGTTCTATGGTGTTATATTGCCTCAGATCAAAAGACTGTGGTTAATTATATCTACTGGGTAGAAACATATCTTGGTGTGCTGACATGATGGTTTTGTTTTGGATGCTCCTAAAAAAATCAATCCCTTCCTTTAAGGAACAAAAGAAAAGAAATAGCCAAGCTTAGCAAATATGTCTAAAAGTGAGAATATAATCTGTGTATGTTGGAGCACAGATATATTTTGACACTTTCTTACACAAACAGTGAGGATTTGGGAGTGGGGATGGGGCAGGTGAACAACCACACAGGAGATGCTCGTGTGCATGTGTGGGCACGCACATATAGAGAGACACACAGCATATATATACAGCACATATATATGAATAACAAATTGGTGGGGCACAGGAATCACATCCTCACGAGTCTGCAGCCATGCACAAGGGCCACTGAACGGATGGTAATGGTGGTCATGGGATGCGGTTGAGCACGCAGCAGAGGACAGAGCAGCAGTGGGAGAGCCTCCCCTTCCCTGGCCCCTGTGCCACTCCTGAGAGCACCCCCTGCTGCTCCTGGATCATCATTTTCTCCTCTGCCCCACTAGGGTGGTGCGCCCAACATACCTTTTCTAAAAGCTCCTGGTTTCTCTTAATGAAAAGTTGTTTATCTTCTACCCAGTGTGAATCCTGTTTGACAAAGAATATCGCGCAGTCAGCATTTCAGAGTGCCACGAAAGGAGTAGTATGTGTCCTCAAACCAGCTGGCCGGAGCCATGTTCTCTCTACCCAGTTTGCCTGCAGAGGGTAACTAGTTCTAGTAAATGATGTCCACCCTTTCCAGCAGCCTTTTCAAAGACTCTGTTGCCAGGAAAAATATAGTCCTCTCTCCGTTATCATTTTCTACCCTCTACCTTTTCCAGTCTGAATAATCCAGGACCAGCCTTCTGGGGACTCAGAAGTGACCACACAGGCAAAAAGTGAAACAGGTCAGAATGCACACGGGCTCAATACATATGAATGGAAAACATTAAAATGTAGAACCATATATGTAGCACAGAGGCAAAGAATGCAGCTAGGGAAGGGCAGCACACTGCCTTAGCAGTTTGTGACAGCTCTAGTCTAGTTGACTGGGCTCCTCTTCCACTGGCCTCTCTCTTGCCCACCTTCATTCACCACTGTGGCTAGGTTTGCACTCTGGGAGAATAACACCAGGGACAGGAATAGTTTACATTCTGACACAGTCTGAGAAAGGTCACTGTGGTGAGCCAAGCCATGTCCTGGGTGTGACCCATGCATGGGGTGAGCCAGAGGAGAGTTGGAGTGAACCAGCTGCCACTGTGGAAAAGCTGGCACCAAGCACCTACCTGACCTTTCTGAGCCAGCGTTGCTTCCAAATCTTCGATTTTGGCCCTGTACCTCAGCACCTCTGCCTGGAGCTGCTCTTGTGCCTGGTGAGATCAAAATGCCAGAGTTCAGTGAGTAAAATGGCCATTCAGTGTGTTGTCCTTTACTAGTATCCAACAAGTTTGTGTAGGGGAGGGATTTTCAGGAATGAAAGTATTCTGCTAAGTTGCCTTCATGATCTAATAAGATCTACAGCTTTAAATAAACTTCCCTAGGATCCCGTATGTCATCATGCTAATATTCAGACTCTTTAGTGGGCCTAAAGGACTCCGATCCCACTCCAGACTCACCACCTAGACTTCACCTCTGACCTGAAGTGGCACCCCTGTTTCCTACGTCCTTGCTGGTAACTCACTGCTGCTCCATAATGTAAATGAACTTGCTATCTGAGGGAAAATAAATCTTAATTTCCTCTTCAAGCTCTATTCATTCTTTCAGAGCCAACTTTGTGCTCTGGTATCTATACCTAAATTGAAACAATTTTATTGGTCATTCCTAGGACAGTTTGAAAGGTTAGCAAATACCACCAGTGAATATCTCAAATATTATTTGGTTTTGAGGCAAACATCTGAGTATAGGAGAACATTTCTCTCTGCATGGCCTGTCCCAAATCAAAGTATAGTTTTAAACATCTATCTTCATGTGCGCACACGCGTGTGCACGCGCGTGTGTATGAGTGTGTGCATGCATGCTACCACTTAAAACCAAAGACTTGTAAGACCTATCTACCTTCTAAACTACTAAGAGTAGTTGCTGTGACACCTCCTGGTGCATTGTAATTCCTTCAAAAGAAAAAGTGGGGCAACACCAGTGTAGAAACATGCTCCTCCTGCTCTCTTGCCACAGGTCATAAGGCAGGGTCTTTCGGTGGTTCTGACTCTGCAGTTCGAGGGCAGGGTTCAAGCCCTAGCATGAGAACTCCGGATGAATAATTTAACTTCATGTGTATTTAACTTCTATGCTATCATTTCTTCTTCTGTAACTAGGAGAAAAATCAATCATAGAACTTTTTAGTACTCTCAGTGCCAAATGTGGAACACAGCAAGGAGTGTCTGACTGAATGCATGAACAAATATATTTCCTTCCCTCCTTCCTTCCTTCCTTCCTTCCTTCCTTCCTTCCTTCCTTCCTTCCTTCCTTCCTTCCTTCCTTCCTTCCTTCCTTCCTTCCTTTTCTTCCTTCTTTCTTTCCTTCTGTTCATCCATCCTCGGTCCTTTTTTCTTTTAGAGAAAGGCTTATAAGCAACCGTTATGACAGTCTACAGAGAACATGGATGTGTAACATAGGGAAAGTTCATTAATCTCTCTGATTCTTAAATCCTTTTATAAAATATCTATCTGCTTTAAGGGAACTCACACAAGAATTTGTTGAAATATTGTCTGTGAAATGCTTAGTGAGTTATATATGCAGTGTTTTGCGCTTGTTAATTCAGAAAAGAAAGTGGCTATCATTACTTTTCAAAAATAAAATAACTTTTTCAAAAGCATTTTTAAATTTATTTATTTGAAAAAATTATTTCAAATAATTTTTCAAAATAAAATTATTTTTAAGCAAGGAACTTAAAAAAAATGGATCATCAAAATCCAATATGGGTTAACTTAGAAAATGTAAGTTTTCAAATAGTAAAAATAAGAACTACGTATTTAACTATCTTTAAAAGGAAAACAATCATTGAACTGTGCTGGTTCTTATATGTTTAGATCTGAAGTTTGTTAAATTAAACGAAAAACAGTTCAAAAGCCACAGAGGACAAAGCGGCACAAAGAAATCTGTGCAGCTGACATTTCAATGGCCACAGTGCTTTTGTGATGCAACCTCTGCATGTTAATTCCAGCGTTCTTCGAGCCCACACTCACCTTAGCTTCTCTTTCAGCATCGATGATGCCTCCAGTCTGTTCCTGCAAGAGGGCATAGGCTCTTTGGAGGGCTTGGTATTCTTTTGTTAATTGTCGAAATCGGAGCTCAGATTCTTCAGCAGCTAAACTCTTGGGGTTTGAAATGCAAAAGTTCCAAGATTAATTTTTTGTTATGTCTGCATCTTGTGTTCTGTGTGAAAAGTGATGTTTGCCCACTTTTGTAAAGAAGTTATGATTTATTTGATTCTATTTGTAAGAATGTAAATTCAGAATATGTTCAATATATATTTTGGAAAAATATGTAGGACATTATTTTAATGAAAGGAACACTTATTTATTTTTACATTAGTGATTACTTTCTATTTGGCCTTGAATAATACCCAATTTTAGATCCAAATAAGAAGACACATTCAAAGTTTGAATGTAAATTTGAGGCAAGGATATTTAAACCTTTACTCTCATTTCTTTTCATGCATTTAGATAGACATACAAATCATTAGCTTATGATTAGAAATCATAAAGGCCCTCTCAAGTTAAGAACTTAGATTTGGGGAATAATTTAATCATTACCAGAGGATTTGATCAAAAATGTAGCGTGAGGGGCTGGGGATCAAGCTTAGTTGGTGAAGTGCTTGCCTAGCATGTATAATGCCCATTTTGCGCACACACACACACACACACACACACATTAGATAGATATAGACATAGATATATAGATATAGGAGTTAGGTCACCTGGGTTGGGAGAGAGCGACAGGAGGATCAGAAGTTATGATCACCTTCAACTATTTAAGGAGCGCAGGGACAGCAAGCATTACATAAAACCAGCTGCCTATAAAACCAGTGAGTGTGACTGAAAAGATCCATGCCCCTGCCCCTGACTTAGTAGTTGTGCTCAGCGCATCTGAACTCACAGGGTCATTCTGATGGACTCTACTTAACCCTGACTCAGACTGAATCCAGACACCTCCTAGGCTTTCTCTCCCTTTCATGCAGATGAAAAATTTTGGAAAGTCACTTTTCTGTTGCATAGTGCCAAGCTGAAGGTTCAAAAAGTCCCTAAAGAGATTATATGACATAGATGGTGCTTACTTTCAAGATTATCAAAGTGCAGTGTGGTCTCAAGGTTGGCCAATGTTAAGGGATCACTTTGTGATTTTCCTTCCCCTGAGAGGGAAGATTTGGAGACGATATCAAGCAGGACTGGAGAAAAGGAAAAGCTTACTTCATCCAAGTCATCATCGGGGGTAGCAGGTGTCCGGTCTGTCCTAAAGGAGGTCATGGATGATGTTTCTGAGTCCATGGAGTCCTCGTCATAGCCAATGAATGGATCTAAAACCGGCCTCTAGGTGGAGAGAAAGTTTATACTTACTAATATGTCTAAAATTCATGAAAGATGCTATGTTCAAAATCCGTTCCCTAGGGCAGAGGTAGGTGAACATTGAGCTCATGGGTCCTTTAAGGCTTCTTTGGTGAAATACAAACTCTAGGCCGGAACGCAATACCAATTCATCCCTTCCCCGTGTTGTTTCACTTCTGACTTATCCAAGGGAAATGTATGGATATTTGTCTGTCTTCCTAAAGTCACCATAAAGTGTTTACTTTATATTCTGTGCAATGATGACTTAACACATCTTACTCTTTTCAGTATTTAAAATCTGCAGAAAGGGCTTTGAAAATGGAGGCATCCATGCAAAGGAGGTCATAGGGCCTTAACTCTGATCATCTAATCCCATATCCAAACCAAGTAAAAAACAAGCACAGAAATCATAACAAATGAGGCGTTCCTGTATTAGAGTCTAGACTGAGAATGTCATTATCAATATTTCCCAAGCGATAATATGTAATCAATTATAGAACAGATATGAGAAGCTAATATGAGTCAATGTTAGATATTGATCATGAATATGGCTTAGTTATTCTCAGTGTGTAACACACCCACTTGTCAGAAAAACCTTTTAACATTAAGCCCAATGGCTTCTGATTAGAGGAAGTCCTAGTCTTTCAGTTTAAGACACAACAACACAACCATCTCTAGGCGGAGACATGACAAGAGACTTTTCTTTAAACAAGTAGTGCTCATGGTATACTGCAGTTCAAGAGCATGATTTATTGCATCTTTGCAGAAAGGTGTCTTGGCAAGCCTGCCTTTTCTGGCTCTTTGTAGCATTCTGATAATAATCCACTTGTTACCTTGATTGGTTTCGAGCTTCTTCTATGCTTTCTCCTACGGATGAGTTTTTCTCGATCCTAGAAAACAGATAAGGTCTTTTCAGAGTGGAAGTTGTTGAATGTCCCACAACAGTTCTGTTGTCACTTTCTTCTGCCCACAGAAGTCAGAAGAGGACATTAGATCCAAGCGAGCCTCTGGTCTCTGGTGGCAGGTGCAGGGAACTGAGCTCAAGGGCTGAACCACCTCTGCAGCCTTTTGTTTTGATTTTTAAAAAGACAGTTGTTCTCCTTTGAAAGATTATATATTTTTATTTGAAGTATAATTTTATTTTAAAAAAATTGGTAACTTTTCAATATGATGTGCCAGTATTTTCAGAGTGTGTATATTATATTTTTCCTGCCATCTAATCAGAAAGTACACTTTGTTCCTTCATTTTATACTTGAAAATAAATAATGTTGAAAACAGAGTCCTACAAAGAATAGTTGCTATGCTTCCCAATGCCCAAAATTAATTTGCATTTGTGGTAAGAAAATATTATTTCTCACTAATATGCACATTTCTTTCTTCCTTTTTCTTTTTCTTCTTCTTCTTTTTTTTTGTTACATTTTGCCATTTCTTAGCATAGACAGGTGTCTCTTGATTATTTTTGGAACCTTATTTCGAGACTGCTGCTTGTAAGGATGAGTAGGAGACAGAGTGTCTACTTGCTGGGAGTCACCTAGTTTTGTTTCTGTTTTATTTTGGGAGAAATGGCTGTGGTTTTCTGAATACCTGACTCAGACGCTGTGTGCACTGGGACAACTTGGGACCTAATCATTAATTCCTCCATGTATTTACTGCGAATTTCAACTATATGGAACTCTCCAACCAATGGGAAACTGACAGCTTAATTCGAGGCTGTTCAAAGTTAGGCATAGTCCTAGACCACGGAGTACGTGAGATTTAGGGATCAAGTAGGGATCAAGTGACCCAGGCTTCACACCACATCCGAATATGACTCAAAACATTGGCATTTACTCTTTATCTTTTGTCTTTATATATAAAATAGTTTGGTTTTGCATCTTTAATACAGTGGAAACTTTAAAATTTACACATTGTATACTTAGATTACTTTCTTAATCTTAGCTGCAGTATACATGAACAATGAACATTTTTTTAAAGGATGAGTAGTAATTAATTAAAAAACAGAAGTACAATCTCTTGCTCCAGTGGTAGCAAATCACCTTGTTTACCTACTCCGGAGACTGTTGTCTAAGAGCCTGCCTGCTTCTATTAGTTCAAGTCTAGAGGTTTTGGCTTATTCTTGAGAGAAGAGGAAACAAAGACGCCTCTCTCAGAATAAAGACCAAGGGGAAGATGACACCCTGAAGATCCAGGAGGCATCTCTCCCCCACATTGCTAATAGAACCTCAACCAGATTCAAATGGTGTAGCAGCAATCATGTAGTCAGCAGGTACTGAAGTGTCTCTCAGTCACAACGTGTAGACAGGTATTTCTGCTATGATGATGTTCTTTACTCACAAAACTGTGAACAGATTGTATCTATGTGCTATGCACTAATTAGATGTCAGAAACATGGTATATATGTTTCTGGTTTTGTAGACAAAAAGAAAAATATTTTGAATTGCTGAGCTTCAGAAACCTGATCGTAGGAGACAATTACAAGATACTCCTACCTACTCTGTATACTTTCATAAATTCACAACTGAAAATTTCTTTAATGCAACTTTTACTTATCTGTTCAAACTATTTGGCAAATGTTTATAATTGGAATATCAATCAGCTTGATGTAAAACATTTGGGGATAGAGGTTCTTGTACATAATTACATGCTGAGCATATGAATATGGGCATTTGGATTTAATCCAAAATTATTAAGTGCTTCCTTATGTGTTGGTTGTTGGCTACCCATTCTTGAGAACAGGTAGGGGCTTACAGATGGTTCACCTACCCTCGTGAGTTCATCAATGATATTCTGCTGCTCAATGACCTGCAGTTTTAGAAACTCCGTCTCTTGTTCTTCATTAGCTTGGTCAAGGTCATTCAGAGACTTTAGTTTCTTCAATGGTGGGTGAGACGTTATTTTTTCTCTCTAAATTAGAGAAGAAAAACTTACAAGTAGAAACTTTAAAAATCTCAAAATGTAGTCATTGATATATTTGTAGAAATTGAGGTCCAGTTAATTTGAATATTTTCCCAGATGACACACTTTTACATACATGAACTAAAACTGTCAAGGACATTTTTTCTGCTGTAATACATTGAAGTCCTTGGTAATGTTCTGGAAATTTCTAAACCTATCTTGGAAACCCTTTCAGGAATATACTATCATACCAGTCATTCACACATAATACAAGTTATGATATTGATTTCTCAACTGTTAAACAAATTGGAAGGCAGACATGACCTGGCTCCACATTTCTGTGGCTTAGGAGCCACACCTAGGCTTTGCTTCTTGGTTTCCAAGTGTCTGAATAGTAAGTGCATTCCTGGAAGAGCTCCTTCAGTTCTGCAAGATTAGAAACCCCATACAATTTGGAGTCAGGACCTTCTCTCGCTTTCTTCTTTCCTTGCTTACTCAAGGGAAAATCCAAGCGGTATATAAAAAAACAACCTCAGGAAAAAAACAGGTCCAGAGCAACACAGTAAAGGATGCAGCAGGTTTTGCAGCGTCTGCGATACTCACCATCTCTGAATTTTCCTTGGTTACGGCTTTTAGTTTCTCTTCCATGCGTTGCAAAGACACCATCAGTTCATCGTTTCTCTTGGCTAGGCACTTGTTCCTTTCCAGGAGAGGTTTGCATTGTTTCTCGGTTTCCCGCACGCGTTTTAACTGGGCATAAATAAATTAAATTTCTGGTATCTTGAGGGAAGTAAGGCGTGTGAGGTCAAGTGTGAAAGAGGAAAAACAGCCCAGCAGTCACCCTGTGTGTCTCAGGACTGACTACTATATTCTTCTCCATTATTGGGTCAATCTTTTCTAGTTTTGTCTCATGGAGGTTATTTTTGCCTACCTGTACGCCTGCCTGCCTGCCTCCTTCCTTTCTTCTTAGTGTGATTATGCTATGCAGAGCTGGTAGACTCTGAACTTACTATATAGACCTAACTGGGATGGAACAAACAGGATTCCTCTTGTTTCTGCCTTCCCAGTGCTGTGATTAGAGGCCATGAGCCAGGACGCTTGGCCCTCATCATAGTCCTCACATCCTGTCTTATCTGTTACCTTAACAGAGGGGCCACAGATGCTGGGGGTTGAAGCATCTAGGAGCGAAGCTCTGTTGCTCCCTTTCCCTTCCCCACCTCACTCCCCCATGCATGACCAAACCAAGTGCCTGGTCCAGGAAAAAGCTCTCATTGGCTCAGGAACCTACTGTAGTCCATTTAAACAACATGGTCACCAGAACCTGGATGCAAGCCTTATCCTCTCCAACTACATAAAAGTTCTTCCTGGAATCCCCTCACTCTCAGTAAGGCAGCTTATGCTTTTCTGTTGTTGTTGTTGTCATGGGGACCATTTTATATTTCATAGGTGTTTATCGGTATCCATGGCCTCTGCCTGCTAATGACACTAATACCCTGCCAGCTGAGATGACTACATGTTGCTCAAACTGCATTTAGTTTAGAAGCTCTAAGCTAAACGTATGAATGTTGCCTTGTAATTCTTTCATTTTCAAGACTCTTCTGTTTGGTTGCTGTATTATAGGTCAATCTATACCGGCAGCTTGAATTTCCATGTGGAATTTCTAATGACTAGCTCATTCTTTTCTTATCACAAGGAAAAAGGATATCAGAGGATCTCAAAACTAGTGAGTCCTTTTATAGAAATCTATGATTTGGGGAGATACTGAAGGAGAAAGTTACCCATGCTTAAACAAAAAACAAAACCAAACTCCATTTGTGGCTCTTGGCAGGTCCCTAGTTCCATCCTAATCTGAATTTGAAAACTCCAGTTTTATAATGAAGACAAAACATTGGCTTTAGTTTTCATAAATAATCAGGTGCAACTCATAGTTTTTGAGCTTTGGTATCTGAATCATTAATATTAAATTTTGAGCACATACAAAGACAGATTGTTCATTGGGTTTATTATTCGACCCTTTGCCTCTTATGGAGATTAATGCCCCATGCTTTAAACATTCAAGTCTACCCAGTGCATACTATTCATAGAAAATTCAAATGAGCATGAGAATAAAAAACTGTCCAATTTTAGCACAGCATGCAATCATGACAGTTCTGAAGCATCCAACAAATGCTTCATCAGAAAGGCGTTAGTCTGTAACAGAGACTGAAATTACAAATCTATGATCAACCGTATATATATGTATGCACATATATTAATAAACAGAGATTTATCTGAACACTAAAACCTCTTGCTAGAGTTTAACTAATAACAGGTAGACCTGAGGTCAAGTAGATTATATATTTTATAATATGAAAGAGTTGATATGCCAAAATCATTAGCAAATAATTAATTTATATCTATCAAGTAACATAACTTCAAATATCTATAAAGAACAATGAACAGAGCTAAGAAGAGACCTAGAAAAATTTGCTGAGTGAATAAGTAGACAAAATACTAAAGGTATATAGAAAATTCAAAACAAGGCAGCAAATTTGAATGAAGCTATAACTAAAGATTGTGGAGCACAGCTTTCTTTCCTGAGGACCTGAGTATGAGATATTTCTAAAAGCCACTGTCCTGGTTAGGTTTTTGTCACCTTGACACAAGCTAGGGTCACCTGAGAGAGGGACCTTTAGTTGAGAAAATGAGTCCTGGATTTTGACCTGTAGGCAAGCCTGTGAGGCATCTTCTTGATTAATGATTCATGTGAAAAAGCCCAGCCCACTGTGGGCGTTACTACCTCCTATTGAATGGTCCTGGGGTGTATAAAAAAGCAAACTGAGCAAGCTAGAGTCAGCAGGCCAGTCAGCACCATTTTTCTGTGGTCCCTGCTTCGGTTCCTACCGTAATTCCCCTTCATGATGGACTGTGAGCAGAACATGTAATCCAAACAAATCCCTTCCTCCTCAAATTTCTTTTGGTCCTGTTGTTTAATCATAGCAGTAGAAAGCAAATGAAGACAGTGATCCTATGTTCTGGCTCTAAAGAAAATCTTAATCAGCACGAGGGGATGAAATGTTGCAAAGTGTGGTGACCATTAAGGAGTAACTAGTGACAGTTAAAAAAAAAACAAACAAACAAGCCAAGAAACAAAAAACAAAAACAAAAGAACTTCAGAGGTTTGCAAATTGAGCCATACATTTTCTAGAAGAAATTTTACTCATTGTTTTAAAAAATAGAAAGAGCAATATGTTATAATGCTCATAGCTTGTAAGAAGTAACAATAACTCAGCTCTAGGGAGAAACAATGTCCCCAAATAAAGGATCAAATCATGTTTACACAAACAATTCCATTAAAATATAAGCCACAGTATAAAATGTCAAAATGTCTATTTTTAAAATGCTGTAATGCTAATAAGAAAGTAAAGCAGGGTGCTGGAGAGATGGCTAAGGGGTTCAGAGCACTGACTGCTCTATCAGAGGTCCTGAGTTCAATTCCCAGCAACCACATGGTGGTTCATGACCATCTGTAATGGGATCTCATGCCTTCTTCTGGTGTGTCTGAAGACAGCCACAGTGTACTCATATACATAAAATAAACAAACAAATCTTTAAAAAAAAGAGAGAGAGAGAGAGAGAGAAAAGCACTTACTCATCTGGAGGGTGTTATGTGGGGCAGCCACTTTGTGAGGATTTATCAGGCTGTGCTTTTGTTACCTGCTTGCTTTTCTCTCATGATAAACTACACAACGCAAGAGGTACTTTTAGAGCATAACGTCTAACAAGGCACACAGTGAAAACAGTTTGAGGACAACTTACCAACTCGTTTCGCTCATCTCCGAGCAAGGTGTTCCTGTCTTCTAACTTTCGTATAGTGGCGTTCAATTCGGCTATTCTCTTTTGATTTCTTCGCAAATCCTACCCATGAGAATTAAAATGAGTATCTCTGGACTATCATTAGTAAAAGTAATAGGTGCTTTTCTTCCAATTTGGGCCATGAAGATGAATGATCTTTTACTAAAAGAAGACTTAGTTAGCCCTTTCTAACTCCCAACATTTACTCCTGAGTGAAGACCACGCTTGGTTAAAACCACAAATGAATTCCAGGGGCAGACAGAGAGATCCTAGAGCCCAGCCTTGGGCACAGAGGAAGTGACAGAAGCTTGAAGGAGGTGATCAGAGCTGTTTGTGAAGTTCAGGGAATATCCTCATGTCGTAAACGTCCATTGCTTCCTTGTCTGCTATTCTACTTAGCCACAGAGGGGGCAGACTAGGAACTAGACGTGGGGCTTTGTGAATTTCTATATACTTATGGAAGAGAAAAGTCACTGTGAGGAAACACACTACCTTCATGAGCTAAGGGCAAGGTATACAAAATAAACTAGAATAAAATGTTTTACACAGTATAACCAATTGTTATGAATCACCTTACACATAGCAGTTACTGCTGAATTCTGTGCTATAGGCCCACTCTGATTACATGCTTGAGATTCTATTATTGTTTTTCTTTTTGACAGTGGCTGGCTCACTGTTGGTGAGGCAGTTTCACACCCCTGGAGTCATCATAGCCTAGAGGGTTCAACAGAACCGGCCAAAATGATGGTGGTTCTGCATCAGCCCAGGTCTTGTAGTGGATAGCTGTAATCAGAGCCACAAGGGCTAACTAGGGACCAAAAACAATGTTCTGCATTCTCTAAATGGTGTCTTATAATAGACAGACCATTTTGAAGAAACCACCATGGCTTCCATCTTACATATGATACTGAATGGGGAAGTTGTTTGTGTAAGGAAACTAAGCTAATGAATTTGAACCAAGGGGTCTAAATACAAAGTCCATTTTGGGGGTGCGGAAATCATGATATCACATGTAGGTATTAACAAAAGAACTAAACTTTCCATGATCCTAGATCAGTATATACTTACCACTGCCTACTAGGGTGTGTGTGTGTGTGTGTATGTGTGTGTGTGTTCTCCTGTGTATGTGCTTGAGTGTGGGAGTGTATGTCCCCTGAAAACCAATTCATTAATTACTCATTGCTTTGTTCTATGTAATACTTTAGAACTCATTTTTGTTTCTAAACCATACATTTTCATCATTTTTGGCAGCTAAATCATTTGATAGCGCACTATATGCAAGCTTATATCTCTCAGTGTACATCTGACAATAATTTCCCATGTAAAATTATGATAGTCTGGTTGGGTAAGTGGCAAGTTCATTAAACTAGAAGCTTTCATTCTATGGCTATAGATGATTCAATCTTTTTTACAGACATGCATCCCCGTCTCTGGAGATGATAACTGTCTTTGTGAATTTCTAATCCAGTTGTTCACACATGAGGAAGTTGCCAACCTTGCCAACAGGCCAATATCTTCATTTAACTCATGATTTTTAGAATAGATTCATGTTTGGATAGATAACACTAGGCTAGAAAAAAATCTATGAACGATTCAGACACCTGCAGCTCTTACATGGCATGCTAATGAAGCACGGCCCACTTTGTTGTCTGTGAGTCTAGAAAAGCCTGTTCCCAAAATACATGCTGGTTTCATAGTAGGAGATAGAATTGATTCCTTTGTACTTATAGATAGAAAAATAGCTTAAGTAAAAGGCAGAACTGAAGAGCTAAATAAAAGATGATTCCGGAGTTGTTAACCTCAACTTGTAGGGACTTACCGGGCTGCTGCAGTGTTCAGAGCCATCTCCTGCCCTTCCTGGAATCTCTCTCTTCGGACTGCTCATGTTACACTCTGCCTCCTTGACTAGGAAGAGCTGCTCATCCAAAGCCTCCTTCTGTAGCTGGAGTTTCTGTACATAGCCTGTCTGAGTTTCCAACTCCTTTTCCAGGGAAAAGATGATCCTGTCCTTGGCTTTGATTTCATCCATCTGAATTAATTGAGAGCAAAGACATTTAATTTGACTATGCTATAAACGAACCCCATTTTCACCATGGGAAGCCCACCATTTTCTTGTGATGATACAGAAAAAATTCCTCGGGAATCTGACATACAGTGTATTGAGCTCACAAATAATATGGAGTAGCATTGACTAATAGAAGGTGTACCCTGAGTGGGCGTTGTTCTTACGTACAGTGTTTAAAATAATCTTGGTTGGTTAGCAAAGAATAAATTTAAAATGGAGTATTAGCTTCAATAAAGATAGATTCAGGATATCCTATTATGATGATTCTCAGGACAAATTATTACTGTCTCTTTCAGGGAACCAGCATTCGATCTTAAGCCTAGTATTGATTGATATTATCAGCCAGTCATTTGCAAATGAAGGAAATAACAGGCTTCCCAGTAGTGGTTTACTAATTTTCTAGGAAGTGTCAATTCTGGTGATATCTGGAGGTGGTCCTGTTGTATGATCTTTCCTTTCCCACCCACACGTCAAGGCAGCCAGCTTTAGCAATCATTCTACCATTAATGCCAGAAAGTCATCACTGGGACTAGAATAGGGAAGAGAGATGCCTGGTAATTTTAGTCAAAATGTTTCCTCAGATATATGCATAAAATAGTTATTGATTTCAACACTCATGTTTTCTAATACTGGGTATGGCGTCAAATATATGAATTTTGTACTTAAGACACAAGTTTCATGGGTCAGTGGGTCAGAGTTCCACTTGACTGGAACCATTGCCGTGCTTAGATGAGGGGCACCCAATAAATGAAATGAATGTAACAGTTTGTGAAGAGATTTTTGACACCAGTTGAAACTTTTTTGTCCCATTTCATTATACTCTATGTGACTACTTAAAGTGGAAACAAGAAAAGACACTTGGCATAAATGTCATTCTTCTCTCTCCTTTCCCATGCTCAGTGATGCATGCACTTAGTGAGTTTCTTTGCTGTGTTTTTTAGATGAGGAGAGGAGTACAGCATCTGTTTGCATAGACCCCTTTTCCTGCATGCTAATGCCTGACTGCTGACTCTAGCTATGTGGCTACATTGGCAGACCACTGGACTGAAGTCTGCGCCGTTCTTTAACATCACCTGATGGCCGCTAAAGATCGAAATCGTGTCCTGTTGAGTTGGAAGGGAATATCAGCTGTATTTTCTTACTCCTTAAGGAAGTCTGAGTCCAGGGTTAAGCTGAGCACACACAGGAGATGATATATACAGAGTTATTTACAGATTAATACAGCACATAACCTGCATGTTCCTGGCTAATTGTGATGTTTTCTATATTATGGCAGATGCTAGATCAGCTCATTAACACCCATGGAGTCATCCTTACCACCTCTAATATTATAAATGATCCTTTACAGTGTAAGTCTGATTCTTGGCAGTATTTGCAGCCCCACAGTTAGGTTATACAAGTTATCTCACTTTCTATTTATGTCCTGTTCAGTACGTTCCATGACCACTCTGCACCAGATGAGACTCAGAACCTGAAAAGTTAAGCATTACATCATTGTCACCTGCCTTGTGTGTGATGAAATCTTGATATTTTGCCTTTGTCTTCAGAGCCCAGAGCCCATCTATCAGGCTCTGTAGTATACTGGTTCTGTGATTATCCACATACCCCCAGAATTTGCCAATGTGGTTGGTCCCCAGTGGAATATCTAGCCATGTAGGGGGGCTCTATTATACAGTGCTGGTGAACACATAAATTTAGTCTTGGAATACTGCAAAATTAACCAGTGCTTCAGTGCATAGATAATTGTAGAATTTTTTGGTAACATTTTCTACAAAGATCCGATCTCATTTCTCCCCATTCCCCAGGTCCAAAAGTGCATATGAGGGTGAGGGAAGGGGTAGGAAGCAAAAATGAGAAAGGGAGAACAGGGACATTCATTAATGAAACATTTCCCCACATTGTTCTGTTTGCACCCAACTTTTGAGCCAGTGTTCAGATGGTTTAGATTTCATGTGGTTGCTTAGGAGAATCTCCTGTCTACTTCAGCAGTATTCTTGGAAAGAGTAATGGGAGGTATTATGACTAATTTGTCGATTTCACACTGAAAGACAAGCAAGAATATTTAATCCAAGGCTTCCTTGTAACTCACCTACCTGACTGTTCCATCGTTTATGGTCTTGAATCCTTCGTCATCAACCATGGTCATTTCAGAAGCCAAGAGCAGGGCAGAGACCATTATTTCTGCACTGTATTTGGCCTCGATTGTCAAGCAGTGCCCCGGAAAGAATTGCTCAGAAAGGATGGCAGGGGCAGAATTTTATAGTCCCACTGTACCACATTACTAAGAAAATGACACAGGCTTAACTTTGTAAAATGTTCTATGGGAACCACTTTTAGCTTAAAGGGGAAATCCTAGAGACATTATCCAAAGCACAAACATAGAATTTCTAGGAAATTACTGAGGAGTGGCAGACACAGGCGAAAGAATGGTTTTTTCTGAGTGGTACTCTGCTTAGAGAACCTTATAGTATTAAATACATTTTAAAACAATGGTTCTCAACCTTCCTAAAACCGTGAGCCTTGAATACAGTTTCTCATGCTGTGGTGGTCATCAACCATAAGTTTATTTTTGTTGCTATGATTGTAATTTTGTTTCTCTTATAAATTGTAAAGTAAATATTTTTGGAGGTAGAGGTTTGCCAAAGGGGATTGGACCCACAGGTTGAGAATCACTGTTGTAAAGATTTAAACTAATCGTCAACTTTTACATGTAGATGAACATAAATTTTCGTTCTAAGATCATAGACAAGGTTAACCTAAGCTCCTATAGCCTTTAGACCATGCATTAATTTATATATTTTAGAGATATTTATTGTGAGATATATATAGCTTTTGGCTTTGCATGCTAAAAGAAAATAATTCTGTGTGGGTTGAACTATAAAGAATTGTAAACAGCAAGAAACTATTTCTGAATGACATCCAAGTGAATAAATTAAAAGTAAATAAAATAAGATAAAATAAAACCCAGAATGGCTCATAATAAATATTGCTTGCTTATTTGGGGGGAAGGAACCCCTTTTTAAAATGACCAGGGATTTTACAGCTTCATGTTTGCGCTCATGAATCACTCAAGATGTTTTCAACAGTGGCCATTTTCAGACAAATTGTAGAAACATCCCTTTGTCCTGTAAAATACCAATGGAATTTTACAACCAGGAAGCCCACAACAACAAGCTAAGATTAGGAGGGTTTGTAATTTACAGTCTTTTCATGGACCACTCAAAAACACATTTTGCTGCATGAATACCTGTGTGCCCACGTGAATGTAATTACTATGAAATATACTATGAAAATGAAAACTCTACAATCTCTTACATTTTACAGTTCCAAATTCTACTAAACTACCTACCAATGTACCTTGCATTTTGCTTATGGTAATTGACAAGAAGACACCCAACAGAGCTCTGGCAGAGTCCCTGTCGGCCCTGCTCTCATTAGTACTAACCAGTCTCCGTATATCCCGTTCGGATTCCCACTTGATCTTCGAGATGGCTTCCTGGTGGGACTGATGCTCACTTCTAAGGTCCCCAGCCTTGATTTTATCCGCTTGGATCATATTGCTCAGAGCTTCATCCACCTGCTTCTTGGCAGTTTTCAGGTCTGTAATTTCCTGCAAGAGCTTCAGGCGCTCTGCATCAAACTGTTTCCGGGCCTCCTCCCGGGCCTCAATGGTGAGTGCTGTCCTTACTTTGTCACTGCTGCCATCCCGGAGAGCACACAGAGCAGACTTGAGTCTCTGGATCTCCCCATCCCGCACCTTCACTGTCCTTGACATTTCCTGCTCATGTTGCTTGATGAGATTCTCCCTCACAGCCTGCAACTCCTTCATCTTCTCCTCGTGGAGCTTCGCTTTAAGCTCTGTCACCAGGACTGTGTGTTTGCGCTGCTCCAGCTCACGAATCCTCTTTGCTTCTTGAGTCTTCTCTCTTTCAAGCTTTGATACCTAGAGGCAGAGAGGTGAAAGGATGAAAAATCATGAGCCTCAAAGAAAATACGTGCTCCCAGGCAAGATCTTGCAGCTTAGGCTGCTATGATCTCTTAATACCTTATTTATTAAAAAGGGGCGGAGGGAGTACAAGCTACTGTGTGCTCAGAGGAAAAGAAAGCCCAGGCCTTAAAGCAGAGACTATGGTGTGTAAAAGGAGGAAACATCTAAAGTGTTTATCTTAGCGTGTTCAGACAAACGTTTTATATTCTGAGGTCTTCTTAATCAGTATGTGGTCCACAGATTGGCAGCTCCAGAGACACCTGGAAGCTTGTTAGAACTGCAGAATCCCAATTCCCACCAAGCCTATAAATCAGAATGTGCTTTTAACAACTCCCCAGGCAACTGGTATACCCAGTAAAACTGTGAAGCTTTGCTGGGGTGGTTCTCCCATTGATAGAGAAATGTCTACAATTACCAACTGCACAATTCTGGCTTCATCCAAGCCCATAAAGGTGGGCATCTCTTCACGGCTCCAAGTTTGATACATCAATAAGGCGCCTAAAATATTATTGTACAATGCTCCTCTGTCTCACTTGGGAGGGAGGAGTGCAGGTATAGAACAGACTGCTGACAATGGAGAAGGTTAAAAAAAATGAAGACAGTTATAATAGCCATGACTTTATTGTTCTTTGCATAGCAACCATGTTTGATTCCTCCATTTGTTATACATATATATATGGATATATATATATATATATATATATATATATATATATATATATATATATCCATTCACAGACATGCACACTAGATAGTCGCACAGATAACATCTCCAAATCGGGTAGCCTGTTGGGTTCGTCTCTCATTACAGGGATTTTGGCACGCTGCTTCTGCATGCTGCAGGAGGTCCCTTTTTAATCTCGCTCTTATCGCTTCACCTTGCTGCCCCCTAAGCCAAACACTCCAAGTAATTCCACAAGAATTTCTTCTAATCTTTCCACCTTTCAAGAATTCTGCTGAAAATAATCTCCCGAGTTTTTTACTTTTCCAGTGACACTATTCATTCTTTCCCGTCTGTGCTACTTAAATGTGACCTAATAAATCTCTGATTTAACAGAATGCTATGAAGTGGTTGCTGGCCACCTCTGTAGCATGAAGAGGTCCCTCTGTGACCCTGTGCTATTTTTACCTCCACTCATTTCATCCTCTAACCTGCCTGGGTCGTCTCCCTGCTTCTTTGTCTTGGTAGACAGAGAAACACACAGACACACACATACACACACACACACACACACACACACAGACACACACACACACAGAGGGAGAGAGAGAGAGAGAGAGAGAGAGAGAGAGAGAGAGAGAGAGAGAGATTGAAAAGCTGAAGACAATTTGAGAGTCCCAGGAGCATTATCTGACTGTATGTCAGAGAGTCTCTGCCATTTCTCCAGTTGGAAAGTTTTTAATAATAACACATAATTTTAATTTTTCTTGAAAATAGCCTCCCCTTCTGATTGTGGTTTTTCCCTTTCCCATGGAGAGCTTTTCAGCCTAAAAGTGTTCAAGTCCCTTTTAAATTCCTTGCAATTAGAATAGAGCATGTGGGCTTTGACTTACCTCATAAACTTACCTACCTTCAGGATTTTCTAAGTGAAGTAGTGTTTGGTGAACATATGTTTTAAAGTCACAGGAGTGACTCTCACAGGGGTTATCCTGTGAGCGCGCAGAACCCAGGAGGACTTGGTGAAGCAGCAGTCATGTGTGTTCCAATGACTGTCTTCTGATCTCTCCTCATGGTGTCCAGCATGGTGGAGAATCACTACACTGAATACTTGCAGTATTTCAAGCATGACATTAGCCCCATGTGTAAAATACACACTGGATTTTGTTGATTTATAACAAGACAGAGTTTCTTGTTAGTCCTTTGTCATTTGTTGATCATATTTTGTGTGAATCAAGTTAAACAAACTATATAAGGGAAAATGATTGATTCCTTTCACTTTCTAAAAATTTGGCCACAAGACAATTAATTAAAGGTCACCTTTCTGGCATTCATTTGTGGTTCACATTTCATTTCTTTTAGACAGTGTTGCTCTAGAGTTCTCTGGGGTTCATTTGGAGAGAATGACTTTCTTCACACTGTTAGCGATGCTTTTTTGCTAAATCCCAGCCCTGGCACTACTGCTGCAGCTGTTCCAAAGCCACAGAGGCCCCTCCACACTGAAAATGGAATCGCCATACTTCAGCCTTGCCAGTCAGGCTCCTATGTAGGTTGAGCAGGACTTTGTTCCTCCTTCCCCTCCCCCACCCCTGTTCCAGACACAAGAGAATATGCTATTTTCTGCATATGGTTTATATTTGTACCTGTCTGCCTCAGTCTCTTTTCCCTGATGGCTCTCCTCTTGACTCTCTTTGGGATTCTCATATTCTTCCTGGCCCAGCTACTTAGCACCCTTTCCTGACATGTGACCATGATTGCCTAGGATTAGGCTCGTGTCTACTGTTTTTTGTCTTCTCTGTGCACTTTGTTGGTCCTTAGTATGTTTTTCTTTATGTAACAGATTTTGTGCATGTTTCTTTCTCATCCCCATCTCCTCTTATCCTGTCTCTGATTGGAAACTCCTAAGAGACTACCATTGTATATCCACTTATTGCAGGCACAGCACAAGAAGGAGCAAGAAGACACAGGTGCAATTACAGGCCATATGCCATTGTTTTCTGGCTAACCCTGTAAGCCAAGGCATGGATAATATATCCTGTCATACAGGTTAGAGAACAAAGGCTCAGGGAGTTACCAGGGTAACTATGCATTCACTCATGCGCCCTTGCAAGACACTACAACAAAACACAACATCTCTAACAGGTAAGGATGCCTCTCTGCTCTTGACAATGTAGATTACGTTCTCATCTTTCCAGAGTAAACAGAAAATGGAAACTTCCAGGTATGGGATGAGGAAACTACAGCCCATATGTCTGTTTCTGCTTTTTTTGAATAAAGATCTATTGGAATACAACCATGCCTGTCCATTGCTTGGGGCTGTTTTCACATTACAGTGATTGCGTACTGTCAGAGACTGTCTGACCCACAAACCCTAAGATATTTAGTGTCTTCTACTTTGTAGGAAGGTTTCTTAATTCCTGCTCTAGATAATACATTTATTTTTAGAGGAAGCCCCCCCTCCAATTTAGAAAACTCAGTTTAGTTTCCATATAAGACACTAGGAATGTACCCTTAGCTCGAGTGATGGGAACTTAGTCCTTCTCTGTCTTGGCAGTAAGTGTTTAAAGTAGTAGCATTGGGAGTAGGATCATGACTACAAGGCTGCTGAGTCACAAGGTCCGAAGGGAAACAACACTTCACAGGACAGCGACGAGCTATAATGAGAGTGGCGCCAGGTAAGGAACTTGGGGTTTGCATTCTGTGCACCATCTAAGACAGAGGTTCCCAGCCTTCCTGATGCTGCAACCCTTTAATTCAGTTCCTCATGTTGTGATGACCCCAACCATAAAGTGATTTTATTGCTACTTCATAACTATAACTCTGCTGCTGTTATGAATCATAATGTAAATCTCTGTGGTTTTGGTGACCCCTGTGAAAGCGTAGTTCCACCCAAGGAGGTCACAACCCATAGGTTAAGAACCACTGATCTAAGAAAATGTGTTTGAAAAATGACTGTAATAATTATTTCTAGAACCATGTTAAAAACGCATGGGAAAATAACTTGAACTGTTGTACACTATGGTATGTAATGCAATATTGAATTAGATATGACAGGAGACATTCCAACCTAAATGACTCATGTCAAATTATCTTGAAGTATCTAATAATCCTCTTGTGATTGTCTTGACTGTGTTGTTTCTCTCAGATTATCAATAGTAATCTTTCATGTGTGTCAGCAGAAAGAGAGCTTAAAAGAACAAAAAGTTAAACTATAAAAATACAGCTTGTGGAGAATATATTCCTGCTCAAAGAGAAAACTAACAAAAACAGACACTGGTCACAGTGTCAATCACTCAAGAGAATTCACAAAACAAAGAAACGTTCACATTTGTTTCAGTTGCTTTGGAAAAGGCAATTATTTGCCGGATCTCTTGATATGACTTGTTTTCCCTTTAAACTTATCTGGGAAAGTGCTTTAGTTTGAGGGAGAGCTAAAAGATGTAATTTGGGGGATTCGAGAGGCCATAACAAAGTGATTCTCAAATGTCCTATGCTGTCACCCTTTAATACAATTCCTTGTGTCATGGTGACCCACAGCCATAAAATTATTTTTTTTGCTACTTCATAACTGTAATTTTCCTACAGTTTTCAAATCATAATGTAAATATCTGATGTTACTGATGGTTGTTGGCAACCTTTGTGAAAGAGGTCCTACCACCTCCCAAAGGTCGTAACCTACAGGTTCAGAACCACCGCAGTTGCATGGTGAAGTCTTTTCCCAAACTTATATATAATTTAGGCATTAACGAAGAAGATTTAAATATACTAATATAAAGCTTGAGATGAGGACACAAAAGAGCTATTGCTGAACAGAAATGTAAATATGAACATGATAATATTTTGAAATGGAGGAAATTATTTAGCAAATGGAAATCATTTTGAACAGTGTGAGTATTTTGCAGAGATAACAAGCTCAGCCATAGGCTTGCTGGTATTTCCATGTCTTTAACTCTAAGTTGATGCCTTTGTAAATAAGCATTGTGCATATTAGTACACTCGGCCTGCAGGTAAACCCTGTGGTATCTATAGTATTTGTACCCAGTATTTCAGGGGAGAAAGGAAGAAACAATACCTCTATAAGCACAACACAAATTCCACCAGTGTGGCCAAGAGCCAAGTCTGGCCTAGAGCCCAGGCCTGATTGCTCTCAAACGTTCAGTAAATTCCTTCTCCTCTGTCAGCCTTTTCCTTACTGACATAGTGGGTTGATGATTTCATTCTCATCTGGTTATGGAGAAGATGACTCAGTGTACCAAAAGTGACTAAGCAACAGTAGATACTATCATGTTCATTTTGAAAATATTGTTACATATGGTAATATATTATTATACAGTGTTATATCAAGCCACCACCAACAAAAATGCAGAAATGCATAATGTATGATGAACATGGCTATACTACATTAAGAGTGCAGTAACTATTTCCATCCAGAAAGAAATGTCCGATGCAAAATCTGGATTTCGTTGGTGATGTAGGGTCTTGACTTGGAAGACACTGAGAATACAGATGGCCACAAGGAGTAGGGAAGCCAGTGGAAAGGCAAGGACAAGGAAAACGGAACCGGGCTGTGAAATGAAATTTCAAATCCTTTCTGCCGTAGAAATTCTATGGGAGGAAAAGATCACTATGAAAAATATTTCCTTGTGATAAACGTTTCAGTGGGACACAAGGAAGAGGCACCATAATAGCTTTATGCAGGCCTCACACTGTGTTTTCTGTCATTAATTCTAGTCTGGCTCTTGGAAATGACCAAGAAATCCTGCCAAGATAAACCCAAGGGTGACTAGAGTTTTAATGCACTCTTAGAAGCCACGGATTAAAAATCGCAGCAGCGGAGGGAAAGGCAAGGAAAGGGCTGTGAGGTTATCAAGACGGGGCAAGCTATCAGAAGCTGAAGCTCGGATTAATCTGCTTTGCATGTTCCTGGAGAGTAACTCCACAGTAAACCAGCAGAGATTGTCACCTGAGCCTAAGAACTTTCAGGCAAAAGGGCTGAGAGGCTGCTTTTGTGGAAAAACCTTCTAACATCTGGGGTAGCACTCTGTCCCCTCTCCTCCCCTCTCCCACATCCTCTTCTCTTCCTTCTCTAATTTCTTCTTTCAGGCCTCTTGAAAACAGAAACAAAGGCGCAGAAAGGAAGAAAAATGCCACACTCTAAGTTTGAGCCTTGAACCAGAGGCTCTGGGAACTGAGGATAGAGGCTGGTTGGTTTCCTATGGTGGGGAGGAAGAGGTCAGGTGTTTAAGCTCCACCATAATCTTTAGTATCCCTTAATAGAACCCCCATTTTGGGACCTCAATTTGCTGCCTCCAGAAAGCAACTGAGTTAAGCAAACTGAAGCTCATCCCCCCTCCCCCTCCAGTGAAATGATAATAGTAACCACAGGCTTTGCAGTCTGAATGTCTGCTTCCTTTGGCTGCTCCTGTTTGGAGCCATTGCTTCCCAGCCCTGTGTTCCTCAGGCTAGCTAGCAGCAGCCAGTATCTCAGAACCCTCTTCTCTGCTCCCATGCCTCCATCCCCTTTGTCACCCTGTCCACACCACTCCTCACTGAAACTGTATCTTAGTTCCTAAACAAAGTACATTCCCTGGAGAACCCAGTGGGGGAGTTTCTTATCCCATAGCAATCTACACTGAGCAGGGGATTGCAGCCTCATGGCATCCACAGGCAGGAAAATATCCATATTTAATGGCTCAGAGTACTGGTTTAAAGACAAAGACTGGCCTTTCTTTACTCAAGCCTGAACTTTCCTATCAAAATATTACAATAATAATGTTACCACAAAGATGTCAGGAAAACATTTAAAAACAGTTACAGGGGTTCATTCAGTAAGTAGTTTTGAGCACCGCCTGCAGACCAGGTATTGACTTTCTGCATGCAAACAGAAACAAACAATGCCTGCTTGAGAGGGGGAACTGAGCGTCAGAAGAGAAAACAGCACAATGCACTTTCCGTGCTTAACACCAACTAACTACTAACCTCTTCATTCCCTAACACACTCATATGAGCAGGCGCCTCTGCAGCTCCACTTGACAGATGAGCAAAGTGGGACTTGAAGACCTACTCAGGGCCAGTCAGGTGCTAAACGTAAGAATAGATTCTGTGGTAAGATGAGAAGTGTGTTGGGGTGTGTGGTGTACGCTGGGTCTATTGTAGCCAGCTATTTATAGTATCAGCCAAAGCATTTACGATGGACTCTCTTCTCTGCACACTGGGCATTTTCTGTAAATGCCAACAGCATTATGTGTTTTGCTGAGAAGATGAGTAATGGCCCATCATCCCAAAGGCTTCTAGGCCTTATCCATTCCCTCACGGTAGTTGGATTGTCATTTTATTATAAGAGCCTCAGGGTTAAACAGAGAGTGTAAATTCATACCTTGGCTTTGAACATGTTTTCCCCTAGAGTCTGCTCCTTTGAAAACACAATCGTATTTATCTATAATGAAATTGCTTTATGATTCATTTGCTCTCTGCTTCCTTTTGCTGCTGGTATGCAGAGAGGCTTTTCTCTAACTCCTGTATTGAAGTTGTAACTAAATGCGAGGGGAAGGGAGAAGGCCAGGGGTGCCTGGCAGAAGGGATAAGATGGCTGTGCTCTTGTTTAAGAAGAGGACTGCCAGAGCCTTGTCAGTGGAAAAGGGGATGACACCTACCTGCCTGCCAGCCAGAGGCTGTGCCAGGCCCTCAAGGACAGGTTAGGTATCATGCCAGAGCTGTCTGTTTTAAAAAGATTAAATGTGTGGAGTACTCGCAGTGGTGGGGTCTCCTCTGCAATATTGTAGGTATTTTCCTCTCCTAAGCATTCTTATGACTATCATTTGTCACCCCAGCTTTACTATATGGACCCTTCCTCCCTTCTAATGTTATTTTGCCCAGGGCAAAGTGAAGCTGTAACAAACTGGATGCTGGTAGAAGGCAAGACCTGGGAAGATACTACAGGGAAGGGCCAACTAATCCGCAAGACTTGAGTCTTCATCTGAAGCTTTTTTGGGCTCCTTACCTCACCTACTTAACCAAAATCGTTGACTTATAAGTTCAGGAACTTCAATTTCTACTGGGCTCTCCCCAGGTTATCCTCTTACAGAGTGATATGTGAGAAACCAATCACAGATACAGCAGCCAAGTCTGCTTCCGAGGAGAGAGAAAAATATATAATGCCAAGAACTTCTTATTCACAAATTAATGCCTTTTTAAATGCGAGAATGTGTTCTCTTTGCTTCACTGGGGATACAGAAATTTCCCTCATGAACTTCACATTGGAGTTTATTCATCAAAGGCCAACTCAGCTAAAATAGCCTCAAACAGATTCCAAATTAATTTATTACTTTCATTGAACAGGGTGAAATAAGTTTGGGGTAAAATTAAATTTCTTACAGTGATCAAAAAGAATGTTGAAACAGCAAAATATTTGTTAGTTTGTGATCAAGAATATTTTTGTAGTAATAGTTATCTAAATGATGTAATTTTATATTAGCATGATTGTCTCTGGGCTTCAGGGATCAAAGCCCAGGATTCAAAGGAATTGCTGAGTTTGCTGAACATGGAGACAGTCAGGGCTGGCTGGAGTCATGGCCCCAGGTAGCTCCTACTCACCTTGGATTTCTCTTGATGCAGTTCTATCTGAATGTCTGTGAGTTTGGTCCTGAGGTCTTCGTTGGCAGCTTGAAGGGCGACAATGAGTGCCTCGGGCTTCTCGCCCTTATTTCGCCCTTTCTTGGACATTGTCCCTTTCTAAATGGAGTCTTTTGGGTTTAATCCTCACAAACAGGTACTGCCATGTTACTGTTTCATTTCCTGGAGTGAGATGTTTCAGCCACTACTGCGTGGTGTTCCTTAAGGTCTTCTCAAACGCCACCTCGGAAGCCCTAGGAAGAGACAGAGATGGTGGTGACTGTTTGGTGAAGACATGAGTTGGTGCCAGTCCATCTACTCCTAGCCAGAGTGGCCTATAAGCATGCTCTCCTGAGGCTCTCCTGTCTCTAGAACCTCCCTTATCCTATATTTTGTATCTAATTCACAGTGACATTTTCAATTCCATTGACATCCGCTTAGAATCTTTATCTGAAGCATATGTCTCTCACATTTTTGAATTCCCTTTTTGGGAGTGCCAACCCATTCTTCTGTCTTTTCTCCATGTCACTCATTGAAACTCTGGTCAATGGAGACATCCTAGTGTTCATACCTCAAAAGTAAGATCCATTATATATGTGGCTGGATATTATTCAATGGTTAAAGTGTGAACAGTAGGTAATCACTAAGTAGATTACTGGATTGATTAAGTCACTCAGTTAATATTGTTATAGTTACTTTTAAATGCTTTTGTTGGTACATTATGAATTTTTTAAAAGTCAAAGTTCCATGACAGGAAAAAAAAATCAGCCAACCACACCCCATATCTTCCTACTATCTATCTGTCACCTACCTACCTAACTTCTATCGATCTATCCATCTGAAATACACCTACCTACCTTCATCATCAGTGTTATCTATCTGATCTCTCTGATAGGTGTTTTGATTGCTTTTCTTTTCTTTGACACAGGGTCCCACTCTGTATCCCTGGCTCTCTGAAACTTGCTTTATAGGCTGTCTGCAAACTCACAGAGATCTGTCTTTTCTCCCAAAAGTTACTGCTAGTATTAAAGGTGTGTACCACTACACCAGACTGTGATAAGTGTTTTTAAAAACACACACACACACACACACACACACACACACACACACACACAGACAGACACACAGACACACAAATTCTTATACATGTTGAGACAAGGACCTTTCTTTGTACCTTCCCTACACATAAGGAAGTGTCGCAGAAGATAGCATCCTCGGTCTGGTACATGAGGAGTGGACAGAACACCAACAATGTAGACACAGGTGAAGCACCCTGTGTAAGAAAATTGCAGGTGCTGTCACATAGCAGAGAAAGGACATAGAGACTATTTTGGGTAGGAATAAGATCTAATTAAGTAGAGCTCCTGATCTGCCTGGTAAGCACTAAAGCTGGAAATATTCATTGGTAGAAGACTTAGAATAATTCCAACCTTGGGATGTAGGACTCATCCTCCAGTAAGCAGTGCAACGGGTGTTGCAATTCCTGACTGGTAAGTATTTAGCTGGGTGTGTTTAGTTGAGGTTATTCTGATGGCAGAGCAGGAAGAGAATGGAGACGTGGAGATCGGAGAAGAAGTTGCTGAATTGGTCCAGGTAATGGAGGCCTAACCAGAATCCTAACTAGAGAGAAGGGAGGAACATCTTCACTACAAGTCCTTAAACACTGCACTGGAACAAAGATGAAAGCAGAGAAAATGATCAACATCCAACTGTTAACACTGAAAAAGAGAACCTGGGACCAGAGCTTCCCATATATGCTTCCAGAGATTGGGTCCTGGTGCACTGGGATGCTGTCAGTGAGAACTAAGAGACTCCCACGGATCGTCCATATGTTCCAGCAGCTGATGCTTTCTACAGACACTGTATTTGGCTTCAAGGATTGGGATCCTGGGCTAGGTGCCACCTTTTACAAACACTGTAGCTGTGCCCTTTGGAGTGTCTCCAGGGGAAAGTGCCATGAGGCTAAGATGAGCTCAGGGCAAGAGAGATTGAAGTGGTCTACACAAGTCATAGATTGGAACAACTCATACCACTCTGGCATATTAGGGCCAAGAACCTGAGGCTACACAGGTTATAAGTCTCAGGAGACAATCAACTACTATCACTCTGCTAAATAGACATATTATTAAATTGACTCCTAGTGACTTACTGTTAAAGAGGTTAGAACATCTCTCATATCATTAGGGAAGGTTGATTTTATAGGGGATGGTGATTGATGTAGAGATTCATGACTAGTCCAGGAGTACAGAATAAGAGACTGTGGAGTACTCAGTCCTAAATGAGACATCTGTACCATACCAACCAAGCAGTTTATTCAGAACATAACACGATAATTACACATTGCTCTGAATAGTTTTATGTCAACTTTATACAAGCTAAACCTGAGTGGTGGGGTCCCCAATTGAGAAAATGACTCCATGGACTGTAGAGCAAGCATGTAGGGCATTTTCCTAATTGGTGATTGATGGGGGAGAGTTCAGCCCATTGTGGGTGGGGCCACCCCTGGGCTAGTGGGCCTGGGTTCTATAAGAAAGCAGGCTGAGCCAGCCACGAGGAGCAAGCCAGTAAGTATCACTCCTCAATGGCCTCTCCACTAGCTTCTGCCTCCAGGATCCTATCCTAATTTCCTTCAGTGATCAACTGTTCTTTGGAAGAATAAGCCAAATAAGCCCTTTCCTCCCCAAGTGTCTTTGGTCATGTGTTTCATCACAGCAATGATAACCCTAATTAGGGTACAGAGGTGGTGACAGCATACAAAGACCCACACAATATTACGCCATACAAAAACCAGTCATGGAAGGGGTAGGCTGAGTACAGATTCCCACCCTTGGATGAGCCATTGGTAATTGATTACTACTAGGAAGGAGAATTTTAGTTTTCTTTAAGGTTATGGTCCTTAGTAGGTGAACAATGCTAC
Organism: Uromys caudimaculatus; assembly: GCA_028551405.1. NCBI lineage: Eukaryota > Metazoa > Chordata > Mammalia > Rodentia > Muridae > Uromys > Uromys caudimaculatus. The sequence continues at coordinate 29,942,648 of CM052715.1, forward strand.
AATGGATGGCCACAGATCCAAGAGTATATAGACAATATAAATTCATTTAAATCTCTCTCTTTTTTTTTAATGAGGACACAAAATTGGGTGCATGGTTGTGAGGATAGATCTGAAAGGGGTTAGGATATGTGATCAAACACATTTTATGAAATTCTCAAGCACTAATAAAAATATCATTTGTAGAATGTATAGTCTGCATTTACTGATTAAAATTTAAAAGATACTAAGAAGCATCCATGACATTCCCACCCAGTAGTATGTTCTAGCTTATAAGATGGGATTTATATCTAGAAAGAAAAAACACATTCTAGGAAGCAGTGGATGCGTGAATGGTCAAAGCTACTGGAGAAACTACAGATTAGGAAGGCATGCAAATTTTATAGGACAACTAGTATGGGAGCCAACCCCACATCATTTTGCTTTGCCTACGTGCCTGGCACTGTACTACACACAAATTCACTGAGCTACCCTAGTCATACCCTTCTGACATTGACTCATTACTTTTTAGAGTAAGAAAAAAGAAGTTAGTTAACCTGGGAAATGTGGTTCAGTTATGAAATGGCAGAGCCAACATTGAAATTCACATCTGTCAGTCTCTGAACCTTAGCTATAGTAATACTTTGTTAAGGAGATAGCAGGAAACAGATCGAGCTGCCAGAACACAGGGAGCATACAGGATAGAAGTTATATCTGGAAGTTAATGGAATGGAATGGTAGGAGGTATTCAAGAATCTGCAATTTGAAATCATAAAAATCGGATATTAATTAAGTTTCCTTATTGTATATTATTGGGCAATTAAGTATTCTATGCTTCTATTCTCTTGCAGCAAAATTGGGAATGTAATGTGCTTACCATACTGGGCGATTTCAAAGAATAAATGCATTGAAGTGTGTGATGAAAAGACTAGCAAATATTGTAGCATGTCATATTTACAGTTCTTCATAGACATAACACTCTTGATAAACACCAGCAAAAACATAAAGGTCAGAACTAACAAATTTATCACTCCTTTTATATTAAAAAGAAGGGACAGGGAAGACATAGGGATCCTGAAAAAGAGAAAAAAATTTATGCTTATGCTTGCAGTGAAGTGGGGCTTTCATTGACAGGATCAGTATTCCCAGGGGTCTTTGGCTTTGTGGCTGCTTCTGCCTCAAGCTAGAAGCTGAATAAAATCATAATTAACCTCAAGCTTTCCAATAAGTCTGTTGCTGCTGAGTTATGATTTGAAAGCAATGTGATATGAAATAGCTAGAGCTCACATGTGTGAAGCTCAATGCTCCAGCAGTTCTGCATAATTGATACTGGAAAATGTCCACCCTAAGGAAGCTTTGAAAGCTTATCTAAGTGTCTCTTCTTTCTGAAGATGAAGCTTTTGAGTGAGATGCTGTCAGTGTTTAACAGGTATGAATTACACTTGAGTGCGTTATCTCTGCCAGCCAGCAGAGGCATGTGCTCCAGACCCCCAAACTCTCCACAAATGCAGATGTGTTTCATTGTTTGGCACATGAGTTTGGCACAAAAATGCAATATAAAGGGCTGCCACTTAAACCTTTTTAACCTGGAGATCTACTTTCTCTGGAGGGATTCTTACTGTGTGCCTAGAGGGGAAGGGTATCTCTCCACTCCATTACACCTGTGTTAGGTGTTAATATTCAGCGTAGTAGTGATTATGCACCTTCAGAATGGTAAGTTGTTGGCCTTGTATGTTAATGGTTTTTTAAAAGCTCTATTCTGTCACCAAATTGCCCTCTTTTTCACATAACAAAAATAGCCAATATTAAAAATTATTTTAAATTTAATGCCATCAGTACAAAAAGAATACTATTAATAGCATTCAAATACGGCCTTTTTGGTGGTATTTCTCTTTAGATGTCCTATTAAAATCTCATTTTAGAAACACATTTATAAAGAGTAGGGATGTAAAGGGTTCTTACTACTCATGTAAGAAACATTTATTCTTTCTAAGGGAGATTTCCAGGGAAGCTCAGTGGAAGCAGTGTCTACTGGGAGCGACAAAGGTCCAGCAGGTGACGTTCATCTACTGCATATTTTTGAATTTGATCATGTAGCTCTTTGTTTGATTTCCTTTTTCTTGCCTCAACTCCCTGGTGAAATCTCTTCAGCTTTATCTTTGTAAAACCAGGTCCAATGTCACTTCTTATCACTTCCCATCACGCCTTTTCAGTCTATCCTGGAGTGAAGTATATCATTCCCAAGCATGGACTCTTGTCTTCACTTTGAAGGTATGTTTTGTAGCTCTTGCCACTTACTTGTTTTGTACTCATTAATTTATAAAGAGCTAATAAGATACCTGGCATAGGACATACCTGCACTATGAAAGAAAAGCCCTCTGTCCTTCCTGGTGTGGGGGTGGGGTCAGCATTTTAATAACTGTGGTAATTGCTCAGACAATCGAAGATGAGAATCATAGCATATGTTCAGGTGATCCAGGAGAGATTACTTGGGGAAGATGTGATAGACAACCAAGAAGAGAGTCTGTCATCTAATTGTTAGAACAGAAAAGAACATTCTAGACTAGTGGTTCTCAACTGTGGGTCTCGACTTTTTGGGGGTCACATATCATATATTTACATAATGACTTGTAACAGTAGCAACAGAAGAGTGATGACGTAGCAATGAAGTAATTTCATGGTTGGGGATCGCCACAGCATGAGGAACCATATCAAAGAGTCACCGAGTTAGGAAGGTTGAGAACCACTGCTCTAGACAGAACTATTGAATAGTATGTTCTCCAAGAAAGAAAGAATATAAAGATAGTTTCAGAGAAAAATACTGTGGGAGTATCCTAAGTAAGCAGACAAACAGCAAAAGAGGAGTTTGGAGAAGCTGACAGGGACTAGAGGGCAAAAGGCTACCTGGTATCACCACAGTGTTTCAGGTATAAAAAGAATCTGATGAAATTGAATTAATAATAACCCTATGAAAATTAGGAACAGAATAGCTTCATGCATTGTTGAACTCTACATTAACTTAGGACCAGGACCATGGGGAAGATGTGACATTGGATGCTGAGAACCTAAGGGGCTGTGCTTATCACTCAGTCTGTGAAGCTCTTGAAATAAACTGTTTCCCCTTTGTGAAACATTGCTAGCTTAGCCTCCTACACCCCTTATCCCATTATGTGATAGCTTTCTGCTGACAATCCCATCCCCCCCGCAAAATGTATGTGAGATACTGTATTTTTAATCAACTTGCTTTATGAATCATCAGCTTATATAAGACCTTCTCATCCCCAAAGTGTCCTATCGTCTTCTTTATCTGCTCATCCCTTCTGGTCATCATCCCACTGAGGATCCCATCACTGAAGAATGACCAACTGGTGCATGTCAAGGACTTAGGAGAATCTGGCCACGGCTATTGTAATGTAACTACTCATTTTATCTCTGTCTTGTGCTTTTACAGTGTTAGAAATCTGAGGAGCTTTCCGGTTTCCATCTGTGGCAGGAGATCTCTGCCTGAGCCACTAGGGCTCCATAGCCAAATAGCGCTGGGAGAAAGCTAGCCACCCAGGAGTGTGGAAAAGCCCGTGAGTGGGGGTAAGATGAGCAACATTGCTCAGTGGGACTCGCCCGGAATTCATGGGACACAGGGACTGAGGAACAGACAGGGGAAGGAGCCTTCTGGTTTCCATCTGTGGCTGGAGACCTCTGCCTGGGCCACCAGGGCTCCATAGCCAAATAGTGTCAGAAGAAAGCTAGACTCCCAGGAGTGTGGGCACACCTGTCTGCTAGAGAGACCCACCTGGAATCCCCAGGACACAGGGACTGAGGAGTGGGCTTCTGGTTTCTTTTGGTGTCCAGGGAGCAGATCCTGTGACACAGGGCTCCATACTCAAATAGTGCCAGGAGAGAGCTGGTATCCCAGGAGTGCCGACACACCTTAAAGCACAGGCAAGACCATCACTTCTGTTCAAATTCACTGGATCAAGAGGGACCCTTGCAGAGCCATCAGGACACAGGAACCAAGGGAAAGCTGGGGACAAGATTCTTCTGGTTTCTGTCTGCACCCCAGAGCTGATCCTGTACCACAGCGCTCCAAACCCAAATTCCTCTCAGAGAGAACTGGTCTTCAAGGAGTATTGACACCGAGGTTTGCAGGAGGGACAAGCCACAGTCAGAGAGAGTAAGACCAGCTAACACCAGAAATAACCACATGGTGAAAGGCCAGGGCAAGAACATAAGAAACAGAAACCAAGGCTACTTGGCATCATCAGAACCCAGTTTTCCCACCACAGCAAGCCCTGGATATTCCAACACACCAGAAAAGCAAGACTCAGATTTAAAATCACATTTTATGATGATGATAGATTTTAAGAAGGAAATAAATAAGCCTTAAAGAAATATAAGAGAACACAGGTAAACAGCTAGAAGCCCTTAAAGAGGAAACACAAAAATCCCTTAAAGAATTACAGGAAAACACAATCAAACAGACGAAGGAAATGAACAAAACCATCCAGGAACTAAAAATAGAAATAGAA
>CM052715.1:29947249-30008721 GCA_028551405.1 Uromys caudimaculatus
AGTTAGACAACCTAGGAAAGAGATCAGGAGTCATAGATGCAAGCATCACGAACAGAATACAAGAGATAGAAGAGAGAATCTCAGGAGCAGAAGATACCATAGAAAACATTGACACAACAGTCAAAGAAGTGCAAAATGCAAAAAACTCCTAATCCAAAACATCCAGAACATCCAGGATACAATGAGAAGACAGAACCTGAGAATAATAGGTATAGAAGAGAGTGAAGATTCCCAACTTAAAGGACCAGTAAATATCTTCAACAAAATTATAGAAGAAAATGTTCCTAACCTAAAGAAAGAGATGAACATAAATATACAAGAAGCCTACAGAACTCAAAATAGATTGGAACAGAAAAGAAATTCATCCCATCACATTATAGTCAAAACACCAAATACACAAAATAAGGAAAGAATATTAAAAGCAGTAAGGGAAAAAGTCAAGTAACATATAAAGGCAGACCTATCAGAATTACACCAGACTTCTCACCAGAGACTATGAAAGCTAGAACATCCTGGGCAGAACTCATACAGACCCTAAAAGAACACAAATGCCAGCCCAGGCTGCTATACCCAGTAAAATTCTCAATTATCATAGATGGTGAAACCAAAATATTCCATGACAAATCCAAATTTACACAGTATGTTTCCACAAACCCAGCCCTACAAAGGATAATAGATGGAAAACGCCAACTCAAGGAGGGAAACTACACCCTAGAAAAAGCAAGAAAGTAATCTTTGAACAAACTGAAAAGAAGATAGTCACACAAACATAAAAAATAATATCAAAATAACAGGAACCAACAATCACTATTCCTTAATATCTCTTAACATCAATGGACTCAATTCACCAATAAAAAGACATAGACTCACAGACTGGATCCATAAAGAGGACCCAGCATTTTACTGCATCCAGGAAACGCACCTCCGTGTTAAAGACAAACACTACCTCAGAGTAAAGGGCCGGAAAACAATTTTCCAGGCAAATGGTCCCAAGAAACAGGCTGAAGTAGCCATTCTAATATCGAATAAAATTGGCTTTCACCCAAAAATCATCAAAAAAGATAAGGAAGGACACTTCATACTCATCAAAGGAAAAGTCTACCAAGAAGAACTCTCAATTCTGAACATCTATGCCCCGAATGCAAGGGCACTCACATTCATAAAAGAAACTTTACTAAAGCTCAAAGCACACATTGCACCTCACACAATAATAACAGGAGACTTCAAAACCTCACTATCATCAATGGACAGATCTTGGAAACACAAACTAAACAGAGACACAGTGAAACTAACAGATGTTATGAACCAAATGGATTTAACAGATATCTATAGAACATTTCATCCTAAATCAAAAGAATATACTTTCTTCTCAGCACCTCATGGTACTTTCTCCAAAATTGATCACATAATTGGTCACAAAACAAACCTCAACAGATATAAGAAGACTGAAATAATCCCATGCTTCCTATCAGATCACTACGGATTAAGGCTGGTCTTCCATGGCAACAATAACAACAAAAAGCCTACATCCACATGAAAGCTGGTCAACGCTCTACTCAATGATAACTTGGTCAAGGAAGAAATAAAGAAAGAAATTAAAGACTTCCTAGAATTTAATGAAAATGAAAGTACATGTCCAAACTTATGGGACACAATTAAAGCAGTGTTAGGAGGAAAACTCATAGCTCTGAACGCCTCTAAAAAGAAACTGGAGAGAGCATTTGCTAGCAGCTTAACAGCACACCTGAAAGCTCTAGAACAAAAAGAAGCTAATATACCCAAGAGGAGTAGAAGGCAGGAAATAATCAAATTAAGGGCTGAAATCAACCAAGTAGAAACAAAAAGAACTATACAAAGAATCAACAAAACCAGGAGTTGGTTCTTTGAGAAAATCAACAAGATAGATAAACCCTTAGGTTTATCTATCCAGACTAACCAGAGGGCACAGAGACAGAATCCAAATTAACAAAATTAGAAATGAAAAGGGAGATATAACAACAGAATCTGAGGAAATTCAAAAAATCATCAGATCCTACTACAAAGGCCTATACTCAACAAAACTGCAAAATCTGGATGAAATGGACAATTTCCTAGACAGATATCAAATACCAAAGCTAAGCCAAGATCAGATAAACCATCTAAACAGTCCCATAATGCCTAAAGAAATAGAGGCAGTCATTAAAAGTCTCACAACCAAAAGAAGCCCAGGTCCAGATGGGTTCACTGCAGAATTCTATCAGACCTTCAAAGAAGACCTAATACCAATACTCTTCAATCTATTCCACAAAATAGAAACAGAAGGAACACTACCCAATTCCTTCTATGAGGCCACAGTTACACTGATACCAAAACCTCACAAAGACCCAATAATAAAAGAAAACTTTAGACCAATTTCCCTTATCAATATCGATGCAAAAATACTCAATAAAATTCTCGCAAACCGAATCCAAGAACACATCAAAACAATCATTCACCATGATCAAGTAGGCTTCATCCCAGGGATGCAGGGATGGTTCAATACCCGGAAATCCATCAATGTAATCCACTACATAAACAAAGTCAAAGAAAAAAACGACATGATCATCTCACTAGATGCTGAAAAATCATTTGACAAGCTTCAACGCCCCTTCATGATAAAAGTCTTGGAACGATCAGGAATTCAAGGCCGATACCTAAACATAGTAAAAGCAATCAATATACAGCAAACCAATGGCCAACATCAAACTAAATGGAGAGAAACTTGAAGCAATCCCACTAAAATCAGGGACTAGACAAGACTGCCCTCTCTCTCCCTATCTATTCAATATAGCAATTGAAGTTCTAGCTAGAGCAATTAGACAAGAAAAGGAGGTCAAAGGAATACAAATTGGAAAGGAAGGAATCAAAATATCACTATTTGCAGACAATATGATGGTATACTTAAGTGACCCGAAAAACTCCACCAGAGAACTGCTACAGCTGATAAACAACTTCAGCAAAGTGGCCAGATATAAAATTAACTCAAACAAATCAGTAGCCTTCCTATACTTGAAGGATAAACAGGCTGAGAAAGAAATTAGGGAAATGACACCCTTCACAATAGTCACAAACAATATAAAGTATCTTGGTGTGACTCTAACCAAACAAGAAATTCAAGTCTCTGAAGAAAGAAATAGAAGAAGACCTCAGAAGATGGAAAGATCTCCCATGCTCATGGATTGGCAGGATTAATATAGTAAAAATGGCCATCCTGCCAAAAGCAATCTACAGATTCAATGCAATCCCCATCAAAATTCCATCTCAATTCTTCGTAGACTTAGAAAGAGCAATTCTCAAATTCATATGGAATAATAAAAAACCCAGGATATCAAAAACTATTGTCAACAATAAAAGGACTTCTGGGGGAATCAGCATCTCTGACCTCAAGCTGTACTACAGAGCAGTAGTGATAAAAACGCATGGTATTGGTACAGTGACAGGCAGGTAGATCAATGAAATAAAATTAAAGACCCAGAAATGAACCCACACACTTATGGTCACTTGTTCTTTGACAAAGGAGCTAAAACCATCTAGTGGAAAAATGACAGCATTTTCAACAAATGGTGCTGGTTCAACTGGCAGTGAACATGTAGAAGAATGCAAATTGATCCATTCCAATCTCCCTGTACAAAGCTCAAGTCCAAGTGTATCAAGGACCTCCACATAAAACCAGATACACTGAATCTAATTGAAGACAAAGTGGGGAAAAGGCTCCAACACATGGGCACAGAAGAAAAGTTCCTGAACAGAACACCAATGGCTTATGCTCTAAGATCAAGAATCAACAAATGGGACCTCATGAAATTACAAAGCTTCTGTAAGGCAAAAGACACTGTAAATAGGACAAAACAGCAACCAACAGGTTGGGAAAAGATCATTACCAACCTTACGTCTGACAGAGGGCTAATATCCAATATGTACAAAGAACTCAAGAACTTAGACTCCAGAGAACCAAATAACCCTATCAAAAAATGGAGAACAGAGCTAAACAGAGAATTGTCAACTGAGGAAACTCGTAGGGCTGAGAAGCACCTAAAGAAATGTTCAACATCCTTAGTCATCAGGGAAATGCAAATCAAAACAACCCTGATATTCCACCTTACACCAGTCAGAATGGGTAAGATCAAAAACTCAGGTAACAGCAGATGCTGGTGAGGATGTGGAGAAAGAGGAACACTCCTCCTTTGCTGGTGGGATTTCAAGCTGGTACAACCACTCTGGAAATCAGTTTGGCAGACCCTCAGAGAAATGAACATAATACTACCTGAAGACCCAGCTATTCCACTCCTGAGAATATACCCAGAAGATGCTCCTACATGTAATAAAGACACATGCTCCATTATGTTCATAGCAGCCATATTTATAATAGCCAGAAGCTGGAAACAACCCAGATGTCCCTCAACAGAGCAATGGTTACAGAAAGTGTGGTACATTTACACAATGAAATACTACTCAGCTATTAAAAACAATGACTTCATGAAATTTGCAGGCAAATGGATGGAACTTGAAAATATCATCCTGAGTGAGGTAACTCAGTCACAAAAGAATGAACACGGTATGTATTCACTGATAAGTGCTTATTAGCCCAAAAATTTGAAATACCCAAGATTCACTTCACAGCAACCATTGGGCTGAACATGGGGTCAGAGATGGAGGAGTTGGAGAAGGGATTAAAGGTGCTGAGGGAGTTTGCAGCCCCATGGAGCAAGCAACAGTGTCAACTGGCCTGACACCCCCCCCCCCCCGGTTCTCCCAGAGACTGGACAACCAACCAAAGAACACACATGGAGGGACCCATGGTGCTGGCCACATATGTGGCAGAGGAGGGTCTTGTTAGCCATCAGTGGGAGGAGAAGCCCTTGGGCCTGAGGGTGTTAGATGCCCCAGTATACAGGAATGCCAAGGAGGGAAGATGAGAGTGGGTTGGTGGGGGAATACCCTCATAGAGGCAGGGGGAGGGGGAGGGGAGGGGGGTTCCAAAGGGGAGATCTGGAAAGGGGGAAACATTTGAAATGTAAATAATCAAAAAAAAAAAAAAAGAAAGAAAAGTAAAGAAAAGTAAAGAAAAAGAAATCTAATGAAAGAGTTTGTCTTGATTAGTCAGGCTCTGTACCCCTGAGTTACATCCTCAGCTCCATTTGAATTACAGTTACTCCTCAGCAGGTGATTGCTCTCATTGAAGAGTCCAACAGTTGTGTTTGTCTTTGTATACAAAGTACCTGTCCACAAGAAATACCACAAAATACAATTTACATAGCCTTGTTCTAGACTCATAGAAAAGGCCAATGAGGAACACAAGACAGCATTTCTACACATATACTTAATATACTAAGATTTATTATGAGAAATTGCTACTACTTTGTGGAAAAAACTTAAATAGTTGTATAGAGTTTAGGTAGAAGCACTTTATTTAGATTTCAGACTAAGTTATTTTGTTTCCTGTTCTTGTTTTGGTTTTCTGAGACATGCCTTTATCATACAGCCCAGGCTGATCTCAGACTCTACTTTCCCACCTCTCGTCTTCTGAGCATGTGCTTGTTTTGGGTGTGCTATCAAGTGCATTCATTCACTAAGGGTTCTCAGTCGTTGTTCCTGCCCACCACTGTCAAGCTTTCTCTCCTTGGCATAGGCTTTGCCTGGCATCATTTTCTTTTGTCTGGATTTAGAAGTACTTCATAAGGACGGGTTGTCTCATGGGCAAAGGTAAGTCCCTGCGTGACAAGTATCTTCATTCTCTCTAGATTCAAAGTGCCTAACAGCTGTTATAGAGTAACATATGTCAACTCCTGGACACAGAGAGAACGATCAGACTTAGCAGGAAGTATTCAAGATTAGACAGAGCAAGGAACACATAAGCTCAGAGCCTCGGCCTGAAGCAGACACTGTGGTACATGTGCACTGTTCTGAAGGCAAGATGGTGTGAACGAAAAACACGCAGGTTTTTGGAGGGAGTTTTATAGAACTTTATTTATAACCCAGAGCTAGCTTTTCTATTTTAGGTATAAGTGAAATATACATAACCTATCCAGCTGTTTCCTTGGAAACAGTTTGCAAAAACCTTGAATCTAGAAAAAGAAAATCTATCAGGAAGACACCTTTGTGAAGTACCAAACATAAACAGAGACCTCTATAAATAGAAGATGACCCAAGTATGTCACTTGTTTTCAAAAAGGCAGAATAATTTCAGCACAAAAATTTCAGTAGTGTAATACTACTTAGGCAAGAGCACATAAACTTGAGTAAAACAGCTTCAGTATTCATAGATGGGCGTAAATAGTCCTATTATGAACAACTCCACTTAATTTTCTGTACTCCATATCATAGCAACATTTTGCTTGTGTTGTGGTATAATATAATAATAAACTGCAAAATAATATGGATCATTTACCAAAATAGGAAGGCCAGAGAAACAGCTTAGCTGGGGAAAACCTGATAGCCTAAATTTGATTTTCAGGACTCACCCACGTAGTAGAAGGAGAGAACTAACCCTTGCAGATTGTCCTCTGATTTCCATTTACACACACACACACACACACACACACACACACACACACACACAATTAAATAAAAAAGTTGTAAACTACAAAATAAAATTCTGTGTTGAATTCTTACAGAATTCCTTACAGAAACCAGTGCATGCGTGCGTGCATGGGTGTGTGCGTGCATGCATGGGTGCATGCACGCGCACGCACGCACGTGTGTGTGTGTGTGTGTGTGTGTGTGTGTGTGTGTGTGTGTGCAAGTACGTTTTATGGGTATCTTGAAAGAAAAGCTTTGGTGTTTATTAAAGTGTTTTTCCTAACTCTACGACTGTTTTACATAGGAAATCATATATAAAAATCAATTTAGACACAATCTCTGAAATATAATTAGATATTTCATATATATATTCATATATATCTCTATATATAGGACATCATGTTACAGTTGGGCTTAGTACAAAATGTATATATTAAATGAAGCTTCATATTCTAGATGCTAAAGATTGCAGGCACACACACACACAACGAGAGAGAGAGAGAGAGAGAGAGAGAGAGAGAGAGAGAGAGAGAGAGAGAGAGAGACTCATGTTTATGCTCAAATGCATGAAGGATTATACTCCGACTCTAAGATTTTGTTCACCTGATGCCTTTCTCCTTGTTGGCTCCTACTTCTTAGAACAGTAAGCACGAGTGATTGTGAATAAATATTTCAGAGTAGATGTTGGCATCAGGACCGCCAAACTGGTGACTTCACACCCAGGCGACAATGCGACCTGACCACCTGTTGCCAAGGCAACAGCCACCATATTCCCAGAATCCACTTGGCCCACAGCCCACCTTTACCTGTGGCTATGTCCATATATAAACGGAAGACCCCTCTGAACTCTCTTCTTCTCTCTCTTTTCCTTTTCTCTTCTTGCTGCTACCTTGTTCCCTCCTCTCCCAATAAAGCCCCCACGTGGAACTGTTTGGCCTGGTGTGGTTTCTGGAACCGCACGGCCATCCCCGCTGACATCCCACCTCACATATCCACCCAGATCATTTATTATAACAGTAGATAAATGACATTACCAAAACAGGACTTTATAAATCTAGAATCTGAAGGCTAATGAGGAAGGGACAGGGAATCCTAGAAGCAGGACATGTGGGCAGGAATAATTTATGGAACATTGTGTCGGACATGAAAAGATCATTCTAGGTACTCAATTAAGACTGATGTGGTGGGATCCCAACGCTCATGAGACCATGGGAGGAGCGTTTCTATGTATTTGAGGTAAATTAAATTGCATAGAGAAACACTCAAAAACGAAGCAAACAGACAATAAAACAAAACAAAAAGAAAACCCAAGAACCCAAACTAAAAACCATAACACATAGATGAGGATGGAAGAGCATGTCTGGGAGGACTAAGTACAGAATTTGCATATTGTTTAATCCTTTCTGGGATGCTGATGTTTTAAAGAGAAGAGGCTTAAACCCGCCTCTTAAATGTGTTTTGCAGCCTTTGGTTATGGAGATCCTTGGTCCTAAGGCAGAACTTGCTACTGTTATTTTGCTGAATGGCCCTGTTGTCAAGTTTCATTCTAACCCTTTGCATTTATACCCACAGATCTGGGCTGCTCTCAACAGAAGCTTCCTTTTTACAGTGGGCAATAGTCAGGGAGAGATGTAAGGAGCTGAGAATGAGAGACTGAGGGTCTCATTCCAGTCACTCCCTACAAACAAGGCTCGTCAAGAAAGGGGCAGTGGACAGAATGTAAAGAATGTAAAGAGCAAGGTGATGACGAAGAGAATTCGAAATGCAAACTTCTTGACGTAGCAGCCTGCTACAGGGTTGCTTTCTCCACACCCGTTGTGGTTGCCTGCATATGACCTGCACAAGGTTCATTAAGAAGAAGTCGAGTAGAGGCATCAGAGGGGCCACACTCTCAAGTCCCATCCCTTTCTGAATAGCTATTGGCAGTAGGTAGCTGTTGGGGAGGGAGAATCATTCGTTTTTCTGTGTGTAGGCATTGGTAGATTTCCCATGCTCCGGTGGATGCCCCTAACCCCACATACACACGGGCAGTACTAATTGGATTCCATGGGTTTCCAAAAAAGACATGAAGTCAGGAAAGGAGTCTTAGTGTTAGGGGGTATTTGGAGGGAGCTGGAGAGAGAAAATGAGAGATGCTTATGATAATTTTCCATTGTATACATGTATGAAAGTCTCAAGATTAAAGAGAAATCAAGATGAAAAATTGCTCTGTGTGTGTGTGTGTGTGTGTGTGTGTGTGTGTGTGTGTGTGTGTGTGTGTACATGTGTGCAGGCACATAAACCTGTGTGTACCTCACAGAGGTTAGAGGAAGACTTCAGGCGTCCTGCTTATCACTTCTAGCTATACTCCTCAGACACAGACTTTCTCACTGAACCTCTGAGCCTGAAGCTAGGCTGGTGGTCAGTAAGCCCTGGCAATGCTTATATTTTGTCTTATTTTATTTTTAATTATGAGGGCTGGAGAGATGGCTCAGCAAGGGCAGGTGCCTTGCTGCCAAGGCTGGTGGCCTGACTCTCTCGTCCCATTCTTCTATATCCTACCCCCAGCACACTGGCTTCTTATGTGTGTGCTGGGACCTAAACTGATGTCCTCATGCTTCAGCACGAGCTTTTAGCCACTGAATAAGTCACCTTTCTATCTCCCTAAACTTGCCTTTAAGGAAGACTATTCTTGAAGTTAAGTGTAGTAACAAACTGAACAGAGAGAAACTACAGCAAGAGGTTCCAACAGGAATTTGTTGCAATATTCAGAAAAGCTTAGAATGGGAAGGTGAACTACACAGCTGAAGCTAAAATAATTGTAATTCATCCCATATTCTTATTTCTCTGTATTATAAATAAACATCTTCTGTTTATGAATTTAACTGATGAGCACATTACATACATCATGTATATTTCCTTATTTTGGACTATAACACAACTATGCATTTGTAGATATTTGCAGTTATAATACTCTATATAGAGAAGGATTCAGTTGATGGGGGGTAATTTCCTCACTACAAATCAAGAGCAAGGTTAATAACATCATCAAGACATGCGTGGCAGGATCCTCTGAGTGCTTCTGTGTGTCTGGTTCGTGACACAGTGAAAGCCTGTATAATATGCTGGTCGTGGAAGCATTGAGTTAGTGAAGGTTACAGATGACACAAAACTAGCACATGCGACAACAAACGGGGTGAAAAGTACTCCCCTGCTCCACCAAAAGCCCCTGTGGTTTAGCAATAACATAAACCAACACCTTCAGGACTTTGAAACCAAAGTCAGGTTCCATATTAAACAGAGTACATGCACATCCCCACTACTCCACATTATAAATACAAGACTAAAGAGAAAAGATCAAGAAAGAAACAAAAACTCTGCACTTGATCATGTAATATGGAAGCAAAGTCACTATAGCTTGGACAGATTTGTCCCAGGAGTTTATGAACACAACTATCAAGAATACTGTATCTAAAATATTGTGGTTATCTATCTATCTATCTATCTATCTATCTATCTATCTATCTATCTATCTATCTATCATCTATCTATCATCTATCTGTCTATAGAAAACTCACATTTGAGGAACAACAGTGCTTTCTTTTTATTACTGATTTATTCATTTAACTACTCCAAGTTTGTTTAATACCTTACTTAATATCAATATCAAAGAACTTTATGAAAGTAAATTTCAATATAATGGGATCTATGACACCAAATAAGAACCAGATAGCTCACGTTTGCACACATAAAAAGACAAGTATTCAAAGATAAATCAGACATGAGCTTTTTAAATGTCAGATGATGTGATACCATAAATTTACCCAGGCTTTTCTTCCTCATTGCAAAGATATCTATAATGATTACTGTGTTACTTCTATGACAGGAACTGAATATTGCTTTGGAGAAAAAGGCAAAACACAGAAGAATTCAGTGAAGGAATGCAAGAAGGAAAAACTACAGACAAACAATCAGCTGAAGCCAGGAATGAAGTGGGACTACAACAGATTGGCATCAGTACAAGCCGGGATTAATACAGCAGAAACATTGTTCTGGAACCTGAAGTGGATACTCGAGGCAATTTCTTCACACAAAGTCAGAGAACTACATCTTGCCACAAACATGACTTGCTTGGATCAACTGAGTAGAACTAAGCACTAACCCTGAGCTGGCCCTGTCTCGGGAACTATAGCCAGGTTCAACTAGACCAGCACTTAAATAGAGATGATTTTGGAATCATTAGAAGAGACTGTTTTCTGTCAGTCTGCCTTTGTTTGTTTGTTTCTGCGCTCTCTCTCTCTCTCTCTCTCTCTCTCTCTCTCTCTCTTTCTCTCTCCTTCCTTCCTTCCTTCCTTCCTTCCTTCCTTCCTTCCTTCCTTCCTTCCTTCCTTCCTTCCTTCCTTCCTTCCTTCTTTCTTTCTTTCTTTCTTTCTTTCTTTCTTTCTTTCTTTCTTTCCACCAGTGAATATTTTTAATTAAACCTTTTTTTTTTTCGTACCTTTGATTTTGATGACATTCTCCCCTTAACTTCTACCAGCTCCTTCCCTCCTCTCTGCCCTTTAGGTATAACAGACATACTCCAGGAAAGGTCCCATACCCAGGAATAGTTAGCCAACACAAAATGAATTCCATGGGTTGATTTGTTGTAAGAAAGCCTGCCGTTCTTCAAGAAGCCATCCTGTCTCCTCATGAAACTCAACTGCGTTCCCCATCCCTTTCACCTCACTGCTTTCAGCATCTCAGTTGCTTCTGGTTGGAAGAGGTAAGGATTCCTGAAGCCTGTCCATGGCTCCACTTTGATTGCTGGGCACAGGGGCTCACAACAGGTATTCAAGTGCAAAGGGTTTGTCGAACATGGCAGTGCTTTTGGAAGAACAGTGAATTCTGTCAGCAGTCTCAGTGTCCCTCCTCAGCTCCATGGATGTTCCAGTAGAGGGCACAGGGCACGTTTATGCTTGGCAGGGGCTTGTTATCTTCTCATTAAACATTGTAATGGACTAATAGCATGATAGATCCAAGAAAAGTAAGAATACTATCCTCAAATGTTAGCAATCCATATTTGAGAAATACATTTTTCCCTCAGTATTTTCTTTGATTTATTACTTTCTGGCACAGAAACCAGGAAGGATCCTTCTTCATTTTAGGTTTTAATCCATCTTTCTAGATAGCTTTGTTAGAAAAAAATGAAGCCTCGGAACTGTTTTCCTCCATGGTTCAGAATATCAGAAGGTTCAAGAATTTCCTGTGTGTTTAGCGAGCAATTTTCTATGTTACAAAGTGCTGGAGTCCTGGCCTACAATATTCTTGACCGCAATAGCTTTAGTAAAGATAATTCTACACCTCATCTGCGGACTCCCCTCATGCTGTGAAGGATGAATGCTCCCAGGCTGCTTGTCATCCTCATCATGGTCATTGACCATGCATTACTGCTGGTCACTGTGCTAAGTATTGACATGCATTATCTGCTCAGTGCTCTTGTGGGGGATGGAAAAGTGTTGTCTCTGAGTGTGTGATTTATGAATCCTCTCTACAACTCTCCCCACAGGGGAGGCCAACATGTAAATAATGAACTCTAGTCTGCAGATGTTAATGACAGCAAAGGAGCTGTACAGCCAGCATTGGTGCACAGAGGACAGGATCTGATCCCTGGGGAGGACCACACAAGTCTGACAGAAAGGATGGCCAAAGTGAGTTGTGGAAGATGACACAGGATCTGCTGTGTGGTCTGGAGACTAGAAAAGGCTTGAAGGGAAATTAACATGGGAAAAGTCCATAAGAACTAAGGATGGATCAAGGCTTCTCATGGACATAGAAGGAGAATGGAGAAGAAGGGAACATTTTGAAAGGGCTCTATTTTATGCATGATAATAAATTTATCAGTATTCTTATACCTCAAGTGAGATATTTGATATGGGAGAAAAGGGTTTCATTTTCTGATTTGTGAAGAGAAGCACAGTCCTTAATAATGACTCTGCTGAGTGGCTGTGAGTGCAGCGTGCAGGCAGCCTTCCAACTGGCCCCTCACAGCAAAGCATTTCACAGTTCCACTAGGACCTGCATGCATTGCATTCTTTTCATCCTGTTTTCTTTAAGTTTTTGAGACAGGGTCTCACTCTATAGCATAGGTTAGCCTGGACACAACTATGAAACCCAAGCTGACCTCAAACCTGTGGTAATCCTCCTGCTTCAGCTTTATAAGGGTTGGGATTAGAGGTATGAGCCACTATGCCCAGCTAGGATGCATGTTTCTTATTGAGAGTACTGGAAACATTTACCCATTTTGTGCACGATTCATCACTGTGATGTTCCAGGCACTCCCACATAGCTTTACCCACTGCACAAACATTTTATCAAAACAGATTTATTAGAAGGTACATCCTATTATTCAAACAAGAAAATTAAATGGATTTTCTATTTGCATATGTAGTTCAGAGAGTGAATTATGCTATTGGGATATATTTGAAGGCTGAAACGGAGTGGGTAGGCCATGTGGGTGCCTAAGGGGGAAGCATTCCAGTGATGGAAGAGCTAGAATAAGACTCCAGAGTACTTTGTGGTATCCAAGTCCTGAAACTGCAGGAAACCAGGAGGCTAGAGGGAGGGAGGGATCCAGGACAGCAGCCAAGATGAGGGCTGGAGTTAGTGGAAGAACAGCATGTGTAGACCATGCTGTGCTTTTTAGACTTCTTTTCATCAATTCTGGCTTCTACTCAGAGGATGAGGATCCCCTGGGGGTATTAAGAGCAATGTCCTAATCTGACTGGGTCTTTAGCATCTTTAGCATTTCGTTCTCTGTACTAGTTAGAATAGAAAAGAATTAGCATGAGGGTGGAAGCAAGGAGCTAGGTTTGGTATCTTCTGTAAAAACCCAGCCTGGAGATGGTGGCGTAGTGTCTGAGACCAGAGAACAAGCAGAAGGAATCTGAGAGAAAACCTAGTTAGACTGCTCTGCACCAGAATGACCGGTCCTAAGTTGTTGAATTGGGCTGAGCCCCGTCTATTTGAAGAATTAAACTGTGCATAGTATTGTTCACCTCTAAAAGCTTGTCCTCTGTAGAAGGCACTGTGCTTCCACTGCAGCTAGAAGACATGAAGTGACTGTCCTTGCTCTCACATAGCTGCCTGCCTATGGAAAGGACAAGGGGCTGCACCTTACTGTATGTAGTGGCAGTTTGGCCACAGAAAATTTATTCAATGAATACTTGGGTTGGAGGACAGTTTTAGCAGCTGAAGGGAGATCTTCAAAAACAATGTATAAAGGTCCTTGCCCACATGGAGTTCATATTTTAATAGAATAAGACAAAAATTAAAAAGAAAGATATGTACGCTTTATAGCATACTAAAGGTTATAAAAAAAAGACTTCCTGGTTATCAAACTCTGTACTCTAGAAGTGAAAAGTTAGATGTGAACCGATGTTCACTTAAGAGAAATTGCTTTAAAAGGTCTACAAGATACTATGCAGTGACATTAAAATATATACGTTCATCTATACTGGCCAATAGCCAAGCTGGACTTCAAAGTATATGATTCAGCCCCCAAATAATGATACACAAAGTTTAATGTCATTCATGTAAAAATGAAGCAAATTCATCCATACTTACATAAATATATACACATATAGACATGTTTCTATGTGTCTGTATGTATATATATATGTGTATATATGTGTGTGTGTGTACATACATGTACGTATGTATCTATCTATGTATCTGTCTATCTATGTATCTATTCTCTATCTATCATCTATGTATGTATGTATCTACATATCTATGTATCTATATATCTATCATCTATGTATGTGTGTGTATGTTATCTATCTTTGCTCACATGCTTCATTTTCATCAAATGCTTAAAAATACTACAATGTGCTTTTTCAAACCTAATATTCACAGTGACACCCTAAGGAATATATGGCTGTCTTCACTTTTTAGATAACAAAACTAGGGCTTAGAATCTGTGGTTACTTGCCCAAATTGCCACAAAGCTAGGTTTGCTCTCATCCATCTTCCTCTAAACCAGTGGTTCTCAACATTTGGATCATAACCTCCACAGGGGTTGCATTCTGGATATCCTGTATATCAGATATTTACGTTATAATTCATGATAGTTGTAAAATTACATTTATAAGGTAGCAATAAATTAGGTTTATGGTTGGGAGGTCACCAAGCATAAGTGATGGCATTAAAGGGTCACAGCATTAGGAAGGTTGAGATCTACTGTGTCTGAAGCCTGTGTTCATGCATCACAACTAAAGCTTTGGCTCTGAAGGAGGCTGGACCTCGATAGCTTTCTCTCCTGAAGTCCTGCTAGAAACGGGCCAAGGATTCTCTTTTCCATTTGTCTGAGGTAGAGTTGCATGAAGGTAATCGGTGATGTGCACAACTCCCAGGAGGGAATCCTGTACATGAGAACCTGTGCTTCAGTCTCCGCCTCTGCGTTCCCTGGGGGATGTGTTCAACTTTACATATTCAAGTGAGACACCCCATCCTCCCCCAGGACTGGAGCAGGCCCACTACCTTTCTAGGAACTATTTTTCTCCAATTTTAGTACCTCAGCCTAAATGTAATAGACTCAGGGAAGCTTATGTAGGAGGAGAAATTGTGACCTCCAAAAGGCATGTTTGATTTCCAGCTCCCCAGGACTGTCACCTTATTTGAAAATAGTGACCTTGCAGATGCAGTAAAGTTAAGCTTATATCATATGAGATTAGGGGTGGGCCTTGTCTACTAACTGGTATCCATTCAAAAGGAGAGAAATTTTGAACGAAATGCCCAGACATGCAGGGAACAAGAAGTTAAGATAGGAATGACTTGTCTACAGTCCAAGGAGAAGACTCCTGTCTGTCTAGAAGGAACCACTACTCTGGACACCTGATTTCACAACACTTTCTTCCAGGGCCATTAGAGAAAACATGCCTGTCATCTTAAGCCACCAAGTTTGTGATTAATTTCTTACTATAACTGTAAGAAACTCATTAATGTCCACCTGGATTCTGAGATCACGGTATGATCCTCAGGGCATGTTTGTAGAGCAAAACTGTTTGTGACAGATTGTAAGCAGATGTTTGGTGTTCTGTTTCTACCAGAAGGATAGACCTCTGTGGAAGCTAGAATTGCACTGGGTTAATGAAACGTAGTAGTCAATAAATATTTCTGAAACAAATGAAAGAGTTGAATGCATGAGTGTGTTGGTAAGTCAAGAGACCAAATTGACAAGGACAGTACTTGTCATTTGGGGCCAAGATACACTGAGAAGGGTTTATTACAAAGCAAAATAAAGATCCCTGTCTCAGTAGACTGTTTTCATTTAGTTTGATTCAGAATATCTGACATTTTTAAAGGGCTGGGATTAGTGATAACGGTGGTCAAAATAACCACAGTATAAACACTGATGCCGGAAGCTATAAGACAGTGCAATACGGAACAAGGAGAACTTGGGTGCCCTTTATCACTGGATCTTATTATGAAACATCACAGGGATTTCCAGGTAAAATACAGTACAAGAAGCCACCTCTATGCAATTCAGCGAAAGAATTTAGTTTAAATAAAAAAACAACAGACTCTATTCTTGGGCAGAAAGGGGAGAGAAAGAAAACTGAAATGAAAGGGACAAGATTTTCTTCACAAAGAAGAAGCTCATATCTAGCACCTGCAGTAGGTGCCTATGCAATGTTCTTCCTCATCCTAGATACCAACAAACTATCACAACTGTGGGGATGCAACTGGAAGCCAGCTACAGCAAGCACAGTGAGTTGTCTTAGCAGGGTAAGCAGCAGAGACAGATGAGGGCTCCTGATGCAGAAGCTTGAAGCTGAGATTCTTCAAGGTTTTCCTGGCATTTCCTGAGGGGTATGGTCCCCACTGTTGCTTGAGTGAGCTACAGTGGAATGTAGAAAGCTGTTGAACTTGCCAAAGTATCTGGATTTGCCTGACTGGTAAGATACTTGAAAATGACAGAAGTGAGGAGGTAAGCAGGCCTTCTGTTAACCCTTTGAGCCCCAGTCACATAAAGCCCTGTGCATGAAATGAATGATCCACAAAATAGCAGAGACCAAATTGTAATTGAGAGGGTAGGGAGTCCTTAGATTAGGGGATTCTGGGAGAAACTAGACAACCCTCACAAAATTCCCTCTCATTATGTAGGCTACATAGGTTAACTTGTTTGACTTACTGAGACTAGTAGCCTTCCCTTCCATCTGTGGAGACTGATAAAGAAGACAATTCAAGGGAATCAGGAATCAGATCACCCAGCAAAAAAATATACTGAGGTTAACTCAATGACTTAATGTATTAGTTTTCTTATGTTTATTTATTATTTTATTTTAATTTGTAGTTTTATGTTTATTTTCAATGTTGGGGACCAGACCTAGTGCCTTGCATATGAGCACTCTGACACTAAGCTGAATCTCCAAACTCTATTATTTTTATTTATTCCTTTCTACTCTGACTATTCCGCTGTTTTAGTACTGCCTAAATACTTACTTCTTACTCCTTCCCTTTCTTCCTTTAAACTTGTTTTTCAGTCTGCTCTTCTGTATCTCATACTTCTGGCCCATATACTTTCCATCCCATCTATAATGTGATCCTTCTTCTCTTTGACCATTTCCTTCTCAATTTACTAGTGACAGGCCCGCTTAGCTTTAACAAACTATAAACTACATACTCATCAGTCAGCGGACTAGTACCATTTTCTTAGAAGATTATTAGGAAACAAAAATATCTTCCACTGCAATTTAACAGCAGAACTTCTGTCAAATTGTTACATCTGTCACTATAGCTAACTTCCCTGTTAAGCAGTACAAAAAGAGAGTAAGAAAAAAGTAGAAAAATAAAGCTAGAGAGCACATTTATTCCAACAGCTGTGCAAACACAATTAAGAAACACATGCAAAAAAAAAAGGGGGAGAAAGAGAGAGACAACAACCCATGATAATTCTTCCACAAAAATCACATGCTCTCAATATGGAGAAATAAAGACAATGGGATAACTGAAATAGTGGAAAAAGAAACACAGAGCTCTAAAAATACTCCACAAAGATGCCAATGAAGGGATTAAGAAAATCAGTCAAGGCTTTGAAAGAGAGCTCACAACGTGGATGGAGCGTTCATTAATTGGCTGACACTGGAGAACACGGAAGAGAAGGTCAGCAACATAGTTGTGACATCCAGAAAGTCTAGGAATGAAGGTGTTAACCAATGAAATAAAGCAAAAATCATAGTAGAAAATGTCATAAAAAAAAAAAAAAAAAACAAGGAGAAGGATAAATTTCGAGGATGGACGACAAGGTTAAGACAGTATTTCAAACTTAGATAAAGGAAAATAATGAGAATGATCAGAACTCCAAAGAACTCCGAGTCATTATCAGGAAATGAAGCAATGAAGCCTCAGAACTGATGGGGAAAAGAAGGATCTGAAGTAAACTCTAACATTATATATAATCAGCTTACTCAGTGAAAAGACAGGAGAATATTGCCCAAACTTTGAGCAAGAAATGGACATCTAAACCCAAGAGGCATGTAGAACTGCAAATAGACATGACCAGAGAAGAATCTCTCTACAACACCTAGTCAAGGGGCCAAAAATACAAAACAAAGAACTAAAATCTTCAATGAAAAATACCAATCACCAACTATCTTAGTTAGGATTCTGTGACTGTGACAAAATACCATAACCGACAACTTGAGGAGAAAAGGGTGTATTTCTGATCACACATCCTTATAATCTATCCTGAAGGGACATCAGGGCAGAAACACAAAACAGGAACCTGGAGGCAGGAACTGAAGCAGAGGCCATGGAGGAGTGCTGCTTGCTAGCTTTCTCCTTATGTTTTTCTCAGTCTGCTTACGACCATTTGTCTAGGGATGATACCCTACCCAATAGTCTGGGTCCACCCACATCAATCATAGACTTGCCTGTAGGCAACCTGGTGGAGTTACCTTCTCAATTGAGGTCCCTTGCTCCAAATATATTTAGGCTTATGTCAAATTGAAAAAAAAACAAAAGAAAACAAAAAAAACCAAGCAGAGTGCTATAGCGTATCACCCAAACCAAGTAACATTAGATTTCTCATCATTAACCATGAAAGCATGGAACAATTAATTTCAAGCTTGCAATATAAATTATGTCCAGCCAAGATTTCTATTCCTATCAAAAGCTATCTCTTAAAAAGTAACATAAACTTATGGCTGAACACAAATATGGAAACAATTTGAAGAACTACTTACTGGCAGCATGTTGGGATCATGAGATATTAAGAAATGCTGAGGTTAGACTCAGAAAGACAGTAGGTTTTCCTAGTCCTACTTTTCCAATTTTGTGATCAATAACTTACTTCATTGCTAAATTTAGTTCAGAGGCATCACATAAGCTAGTGGATAAAGGCAGTTAGAAGCAGGAGGAATGAGCTACTGAACCACGGTACCAAGCTGCTTGTGCAGACTACCCTACTTGCTAATAACCAGTGTTAATTATACAGAGAAGTGAATTTCTCTCATGAATGGACCTTGGCTGCCCAGCATTGGAGCCCACTCAGAGTACTGAATCTACTGTTGCCTCAGTCCCACCAATTTCAACTGCTGTAACCATGAGCTGCCACCAAGAGTGGCACCAGGAGGTTCAGAGAGAGAGAAGGTCTTGACTGTTGAAAAGCAGATAGTAGACAGGGATATGGTTAAGTATGAGAGTACATAGCAGAAGTGTAGTCATGGAACCTGAATCTGGTAAAAGGAGAGTCCCTCCCTGCCATTACAAGTGTTAGGCTGAACTATACCAGAAGTGTGCTGTGGAACCCAGCACGGTGTTTTGTTGGCACACAGATGTACTAAGACAAATGGGTCTTCCAGACGCCTCAAGAGCCTGAGTTGGAGAAAGCCCTGCCGGTGGAAAATTTGATCCTTTTTTCATCTGGGGTAAGATTATAACATGTTTGGGGCCAGAGACGGTGGCCCTGACACTTAGTCCAGAAAATTGTGGAAGAATAGTCTGTTCTCACAGAGATCCTTCTCATCTGGCAGGGAGCACTGACTGTTTTTCTGAGGTACTCAGACTATTAATCTGCCTCAGCCTTCTGTAAGCCTGGAGAAAATAGCAACCCAAGACAGTAGAGAAAGAAATATCAACCAAGGACATTATACCATTTCATGCTATGGATTGGTTTTAATAGCATAATATTTTGTTTATTTACTTTCTCTTGTTTCTCTTCTTTAAATTGTTTCACTTTTGTACTTTGTTAAGCTGTTCTATTTCACCAGAAAAACTTTTAGAACTTCTTTTTTTCTATACCTTCAAAAATTTTCTTTTCGACATTTCTACATCCCCAACCAAATGCCTAATGTCACAGGATCTGCACTTTATCTGGTGTGGGAACAAATGGCGTGATGGAGAATGGTTCCATGTGTCCACCCAGGGCGCAGTGGCTCTGGGAGGGACGGGATGCACGGGAAGTTCGGCCATGCATCCTTCCACAGTCCAGGCAGGTGGGGGCTATGTGAAGCCGCAGGGACACTGCCTGTGGGTGGGGGAAGGGGCCATTCCCTGGAACGCTGTCTGGCTCTGGAGTTCCCAGGCTCTGAGCATCGCAGACGCAGCTGGATGCTGCGGGAGAGCTGGGAATAAATGGGGCCTCAGACTGTTGGCAGCTTGAGCGCAGGCTAGCTGCTTTGGCTTGGGCGGAAGTCTGCTGTGGTTGGAGACCGCTTTGACGGAGGGTAGACGTGTGGCTCATTAAGCAGAGTCCGATTCCATTGTTTCCCATGGCAGTTCATAGTTCTAAGGTGTTTGTTGACATGTGGAGAATGGCGTGGATCATACCCGTGATCTCTAGGAGGGGCGAGGTTGAAATAGTAACTGGGAAGGGGCGTGGCTAAGTCTCTAGGTGTCTTATTAACATGGGGATGGCTTGGGGCTGCATAGCCAAGCCTCTACCTGAGGAGGGTCTTGGGGGGGGGGGGTGACCCTTTTTTATGGAGACCAAATGTCACAGACCTATGGAGAGATGTAGCCATGTGTTAGAAGCTGTATTCTAGGAGCTTGGGCAAATGGCTGCCATCCCTTAGGGCTGAAGACAGCCAATTGGGCCTGCACTTTCAAACCTTAGCTCTACCAGAAAACACTTCCAATCATGGCTGGACAATCTGGGACACATGAGACACACAACTCTTCCCTGTCACAGGTCAATGGCAGGACCAATGGCAAATGTAACTACAGCCGTCACCTCACACAGCAGCATCAGGAGATAGAAAGACAAGCCACCAGGGAGACTCACATGAAAGATCAAACCAAAAAGAACAGCATAAGGGAGAAAAATTAACATAGGAAGAAACATTCATCTCAAGAAATGCACAAAGTACACCTAAGAAGTGCATACACCCCAGATGTGTATGAAATGAGAGAATTGGGGCAGTTCATATCAGAAACCAAGACCCCGGAATAGCTACGTGACAGAGATCAAATTCAGAAACCTTCTTCTGAAAATTGTCAGTAACCACATAGAAGGCTCAAATAGGTGTGGTGGCAAAGTCTTTTCAATAGCTAAGGGCATTTAAGTAGCATTACTATATATTAATAAAGAGAGAAATTAACCAAGAAGATATAGAAACATAAATACTTACGTACTGAACCTAGAGGGTTTAGATTTCACAAAGCAAACATAGAAAAGCATAGGTAGCAACATAGTTGCAGTGGGATTGTGAAGGATCTGACTCTTGCACTTGGAAAGTTCTTCCAAACTAAAAATTAGCAAAGAAACAATAGCCTCAAAGAAAGAAAACATTCTGGAAGAAACTTACTTAAGAAGAGAAAAGACCTTACAAGAACCACTTTTTGTTTTTATTGGATATTTTATGTATTTACATTTCAAATGCTATCCCCTTTCCAGGTTTCCCCTCTGGAAACCCCCTATCCCATCCCCCTCCCCCTGCTTCTATGAGGATGCTCCCCCACCCACTCACCGACTTCTGCCTCCCCATCCTGATATTCCCCTACCCTGGGGCATCTAGCCTTCACAGGACCAAAGGCTTCTTCTCCTATTGATGCCAGACAAGGCCATCCTCCTCTACATATGCGGCTAGAGCCATGGGTACCTCCATGTGTACTCTTTGGTTGGTGGTTTAGTCCCTGGGAGCTCTGGGGGGTCTAGTTGGTTGATATTGTTGTTCTTCCTATGGGGTTGCAAACCCGTTCAGCTCTTTCAGTCCTTTCTCTAACTCCTCCATTAGGGACCCCGCGCTCAGTCCAATGGTTGGCTGCAAGCATCTGCTTCTGTATTTGTTACACTCTGGCAGACCCTCTCGGGAGACAGCTATAACAGGCACCTGTCAGCAAGCACTTCTTGGCATCATCAGTAATGTCTCGGTTTGGTGTCTGCATATGGGATGGATCCCCAGGTGGGGCAGTCTCTGGATGGCATTTCCCAAGAACCACTTTAAATCTCTGAAGAAAGAGATTGAAAAAGAAAGCAGAAGTCGGGCAGTGGTGGCACACACCTTTAATCCCAGCACTTGGGAGGCAGAGGCAGGTGGATTTCTGAGTTCGAGGCCAGCCTGGTCTACAGAGTGAGTTCCAGGACAGCCAGGGCTACACAGAGAAACCCTGTCTCGAAAAACCAAAAAACAAAAAAAAACCAAAAAAAAACAAAGAAAGCAGAAAATGGCCATTTGTTCAGCAATGATCATAGCCACTGTAGTCACAGAATACACAATAGCTAGGGAATGTCCTTCACCTGATGAATAGGTAATGAAAATGTGGCACATGTGCATAAAAGAACAGCATTCCTCTTTAAAGAAAATCATGAAGCTTGTAGGTAAATTCATAGAACGAGAAAAGATTATGTTGAGCTAGTAACCGGGACCCAGAAAGACAAATGCCACATGGTCTCTCACATGGGACTTTCCTAGATCCAAACCCTCAGATGTGAGTACATAACCTAGGGTAGCCATAGAAACCAGGAAAGTAAAGGTGGAACATGGGAGGGGAGCTCTAAAGAGGTGAATGGCAAGAAACAGGCTATATGAAGGAAGAAGCTGGAGAAAGAGAAAAAGACAGTATAAGCAGGAGAGAGAGAGAGAAAAATAATGACATTAGGATTCTTGAAAACAATGCATAAGTGAATCTTATTTTATATTTACCTAAATTTACATACAACACATATAAGCATATTTATATATAAAGTATATATGTTTTACAATATATAATCAATATATATATACAATATATATGGTAACATATTTGCAATATGTGTGTATGTGTATGTATATATATATATATATATATATATATATGTTTTAAATGAAGTGACAACACTTGTATATATGTTTCTTTTCTCCTAGCTCTCCTAAGTCCACCCTTGCTCCTCCCAGCTGCCTTCCAAATTCACAACAATGATTTAAAAAGAGGAGGTTGTGAGTTTGGGAGGCAGCTGGGGGGATTGAGGATGGGCTTGAGGTGGGAGTGGCTAGGAGAAGAGAAAGGGCTGACACAAATGATGCGATTCGATTTTAATTAAACAAAGAAGTGGAAAAAAGTAAGGTGATAGAATAAAAGAAACATGAGAGGAAATGTCTTCTTACTGGGAGAGGAGAGGGATAAAGGGGGCAGGGGGATTTAAAAGGGATAGCAATATGAACACACTTGTGCAATTGATTTGCATACAGCAGGTAAAATTACACACAAAATGTATTTGCTAGAACTGATAAAAGTTGTATCCTTTTTTTCTACATTTAGGGTTAGGTAACAACAAACATGATTGTAGAATTTTATATCTTAAAAATTACTGGACTCAGAAGTCAGATTGAGAGAACAACTCTAAACAGTTACTAACTGTGTGACCTTGAGCATCATAATACCTTTTGGCCTGGCTTTCAATTTCTGCCTGCTGGGGAGCTGTTTGATGGACTAGGCTAATACATGCACACCCGTGTGGAAGTGACTGTCTTGATCCATTTTAGCTATCACCATCACAGCTGGATGCCTGCCTCGATAACACTGTGATGAGCAGTCACAGAGGCATCTCACCTGTCTATGTCAGAGCTACACCTTACACATCACTTTCCTTTTCATCTTTAAGCATCTAACAGCAATGAATAAAATAGGTGGGTGGTATGTTGGACCATGGATGGTAAGGAGATTTTGCATACATTGCTTCATAATAGAAAAAGATAGTGACTTTAATCTTTCTGTTTCAGCAACAGAGAAAGGAATATGAAATTGAATATCTTAAAAAAACAAAACAAAACAGGTCCTTTTCTATGACCTGCTTCCATTCTTTTTAAAAGACTTAGTTTATTGTTTATTTATTTAGTTAAATTCAAGTTTTAAAGTCTGTGAGGTGGCAATGTTGCCGAAAGTGCTTGCTGCTTTGCCAAGACTGGCAACTTGAACTTGATCCCAAGGATTGTGTGCTAGAAGAAAAGAACTAACTCCTGCAAGGTGTCTTCTGACACATGAGCGCACACACACACACACACACACACACACACACACACACACACACATACACACACAGGAGGGGCAGGAGGGAGGGAGAGAGAGAGAATTAATTAATTAATTAATGAGTGTAATGAGATGGAGAAAAACTAGTTTTAGAATTGTGAAGTTGACATTTTAATGGAATGTAAATGACTCCAGTTAACTGAAAGGTTTTAACAGTCAGAACTGAACTCAATTCAGCAGTAGAATTTCTGATCAGACAAGTTGTATTTGGAAAAAAATCAAAAAACCATTGAATATATCCTTGGTGTTTGCCCATATCAAGTAATTGCCATCTCCTAAAACCACTGCAAACCCTTGTTGATTAAACAATTTTAGGGCCAATTAGTATATTGAATTTCATAACATCCAGGCTAGAATACGACTCTTTTGAAGTCAAAGTATGATCATTTGTGTCCAGTCTAAAGTTTAATGTGGGATATCTGCTGGTAATCATTGGTATCTTTGCTGGAGCAATACCAGTCTTTAAAGCATTCCCTCAGTGTTCTATTTTGGCTAGAGATGGCAAAGGGGATGCCGGTAGCTTGATCCCATTTTGGATACCTCTCGTTTAATTTGTGTGGTTAATCATGGGCTGACGTTCATATCCTGTACATCTAAAACAAAACAAGCCTGACTCCTCAATGGCCTCTGTAGATCACAAGCCATTATTATGCCAGGCCAGCCCTTCATGAGCTGAAGAGGCTCTGTAGAAAAAATGAGCCGCCAGCAAGATTCTTCCTGGTCCCATAATTGTCTAGTGAAATTGATAGGCTGTGCTTGTCAAAGCCGCTGTTTGCCATTCTTCCTGCCTGCCTCCCTCTGTCTTCCACGTGGTTGGCTGTTCCCATCTGCAGCCTGCACGGTTTAACATCTAATTTGGCCTCATGATTAGGCTTCCCCAGTAGGGCCTTCCTGCCACTTCTTTCCTCAGACATTTCTCTCTTAGTATGGCCAAGTCAACCCTCCAAGCCCTTGAATAGTCAGAGTTAATGTGATAAAATACTCAGGAAAACAAACAAGTGAATGAAAAAAACCTGATGTAAGAGAGTAAAGCATGGAAAACAAAACCATTTTCTAAGAACAGAAATTAAGTTTGTTTCCTGTCATTTTGGTGAAAATCTGCATGTACGGATTTGTTGTGTTTAAGGTGCTACATCGCAGGCTGATGGACTTGTAGTACAGAATAATACAAGTACAAACAATCAGTGCATTTTGTTTTATTTGTGGTCATTTTTAGATGTCGTGTTCAGAATACTCTATCTCCTCCTTCTCAAATAAGGGATGTTTACTAGTGACCCAGGCTAGACGTGACTCGTATTAATGCCCAGGATGCCTACAGAATGATTTTTGTACTGAATTTGTCAGTTTTAGAAAGCTGCCAATGATCCAATGCAATTAAGTGCTCTCTAACAATAGCTAAAAAATGAAAAAATATTTGGCAGTAGATAGTATAAAAAAGAAAAAGAAAAATCAGTTGAAATTGCCTGGCTTGCTTCCATGAGCACTGCGAGAGATGGAACACTGTCAAGGATGCGAGCATTCTTTCCTTGGACTATAGATAGCTGTAGTGTATGATGGACATCGGGTTAATGGTTTTTCTTAGTCTGCAGGTTGATTTTCCAGTTCCCGCATTTCCTGTCTAGAGTGCCAGATGAATCGGCTTCTGTGTGAGGGAATCTATGTAACAGCAATGGCGCTGCTCCAACTGTGGCGTCTCTTGACTGGGCCTTGGGCCCAACATTTATGCTCCCTCCTAGCTTCTGAGCAGCAAAGATAGTCTTGTTTTTCTCTTTTCTTCCCCTATTGTTACACAATTGAATAGACTCTCTCTCTGTCTCTGTCTCTCTGTCTCTCTGTCTCTCTCTCTTTGTGTGTGTGTGTGTGTGTGTGTGTGTGTGTGTGTGTGTGTTAGAAAGAGAGAGAGAGGGTGGGAAGAAAAGAGGAAGGGAGAAAGAGAGGGGGAAAGAGGGAGCATGCACAGCTGAGAGACTTTATTATATACTGATTTATAGAAGCTGAGGTCTAAATGCTGGCATGCCTCCTTGATTTATATGGCGACATAAGTTATATATAAATCGAAACATGCTTTTTTTCTGAGAAGATTATACAGAATAATCCTTAGTTCTGTGTATTACATTATACATTTTAAGGCCTCAGCAGATCCAGTGACAAAGATAGAAGTGTAATATTATGACATTTGCTTCAGTTTTCAAAGAGGCAAGAGCATCACAAGGCTCCACGGAGATCCTTCACAGTCCTGCCTCAGGAAAGGTTAAGCAACCTCAGCATAATATGCAAATGGATCCCTGGTGGACACTGGGCAAACTCACAAAGCAGTGCCAGCAAAGTTTAAGTACAAAAGTGATGGAGACCGACACTGTCCCACTTCAGAGACAGGAATGTCCTTTATTCCTGCTTTCTAACATTATAGATAAACGTTAGTAAAACCATTAATACAGCACGTGCTGTCATTGGTTCCCTGTGGCCCACAAAACAATATCTCCTTTACCACACTCTCACAATGTAGATTGAACCACATTGATCACAATCTCTGTTGATGAGATTTCATACTATATAATCTATTTACTGCATACCTTTTCCTATAATTGACGCACACCCTCTTACTACCAGTGGCTTTAGTTCATGCTGTGACTCTAATATAATAAAGCACATGTAATATAGTACTCACTCATTCCATATCATAGGGGGAACACTATTGAACAGTATGCCTAATTGTAGGATAAAGGAGATTTGAGGACAGCAAAGCTAGAAAGAAAGTTTAAGCTAAAGAAAGATCTCGCTTAGTGAGCTGTAGGGTTGCCAGCGAGTGTGACCTGTGCAGACCGTACGCTAGCAAGTCACGCTGGGCTGCAGTCACAACGCTGCTACAACTGTTAAACAAGACAGAATCAGACTCTGGCCTGAGGTAAAGATGGAGAAAGATTAATGTAGAGGAATTACCAGGGGATGAGAAGATAATTAGAAGCTATGTTCTTGGTAGTTATTGTGTTTGTGTGGGGGGATGGGAGAAGGAGTGTTCACATTGGAGATGGATACAGGAAAGGAGGTTAGAAGGAGAGGGAACAGGGTTGGTAGAAGGAGGCGTGGCTTGTGCAGGAGGAGGAGTTGAGAAAAAAAGGTTTCCTGAACATTTTATCCTTTTAAAAATGTTGCCTTTAATCATCAAGTAACAAATAGAAAAATCCAATAGCAGAATCAGAATAGGATTCCAGAAAGACAGAAATATCTTACACATTGGGTATTGGATGCTGCGCTTATTTCTGTACAAAATATGCAAAACATGAAGTTTAATGAAGGCAGTGTCCATTCCGCTCTCATTGCAAGGTGCAGTCCATCATGGTGGGAAAGAATGGATACAGAAGGAAGACAGTCACACTGCATCCCAGTCAGGATGGAGGGAAGGAGGGGGAGGGAGGGAAGGAGAAGGAGGGAGAGGGACAAAGAGAGAGAGAGAGAGAGAGAGAGAGAGAGAGACAGAGAGAGAGAGAGAGAGAGAGAGAGAGAGAGAGAGAGAGAGAGAGAGAGAGAGAAACAGAGAGAGAGAGAGAGAGAGAGGGAAATTTTATTCACCCTAGGACCTCAGCCCATGGATAGTGCCACTCATATGTAGGGTGAGTTTTAACTCTTCAGTTTTCAGTTTAACCAGATGTGTTCAACCTTTTGGTGTCTCTGGACTATAATGAACAAAGAAGAATTGCCTTGGGTCATGCATCAACCTTTGTGGAAACTCAGAAATGTTTCCACAGTGGCTCTAAATCCTATCAAGCTGATAATCAAGGTTAACCATCACACATGGTTTATGTTAGAGAGGAACCAACACAGGCCAATAGTGAGTGCTGGAGGCAGGAAGCAAACCCTAACACTAAAGTAGAACTTATTTCTTATTGGTGACCTGGATAGAATCATATTCTCAAGGAAAAATGAATGCCAATTCGCTCCAGAAGTGTACTCAGGTGAATTGCCTATTTCAATCTTTCTGATGTGTGAATTAAGGGAAATCATCTCCTGACATGAGCCACAAGCCACCTTTCATGGCAGTGCAGGATCTGAATGCATCCTGCTTATAATAGCTAAAAATATTTGCTTGAGAATACTACTGCTTTCCACAACAGAGAGGGGGGAACGTTCAAAATCCTGCTTCCCACGGACCTCAAAAGCTTCTTCCATATATATATTTCAAAAGTAGAAAATTTACTGGGACAAAAGTAGGTGGTAGCAAAATTAGACTCATGAACATTTATATTTGGACATTATTGGGCACAGAATTTTTATATTAGGGCTGTAAAATGTAAGAGTTCAATAAGAATTGAAAATATAAGCAAGGAAGTAAAGAACATTAAAAACAAAGAGAAGCCTAAGAAGTCAGAGAATTCAGAACTGAAAGTGCATGGATGGTAGGCATTACGGGATCCAGAGAAAAACAGAGAGAACTTGGAAATGGAGCCAAAGAAGTTACTTGGTAGTATAACTTAAAAGACAGAGATTTAGAAACACATACAACACACACACACACACACACACACACACACACACACACACACACACACACACACACACACTATATGTATGTATGTATGTATCTACATATATAGATATGTATATCTATATATACATATATAGATAGAGATAGATATAATGTGTGTGTGTGTGTGTGTGTGTGTGTGTGTGTGTGTGTGTGTTGTGTGTGTTTTCTAGAAGAAAATTAGGAAATGGGAAGGAAATAATCCTAGAAGACAGAGCAGCAGCGTTCGAATTCAGTGTCTGTGTGGTAAGATTCAACTTGTTTTTTGGGGGGGTTTTTTGGTTTGGTTTGGTTTTGGATTTTGATTTTTTATTTCATTTCATTTGAGAGTTTCTATGTTTCCTCACTGCTTTCTGATCAAGAATCAGAAAGTCTCCAAGGGAACAGCAGCAGCAGATCTTCAGACAGCTTCCTTCCTCTCTGAGCTTTCAGTTCCCTTGTCTCCTCGCTGCTATAGCTCTCTAATCTAGAATGATGTTTTCTAGCAATATGGCCTCTCCAGTTGCTTTGAGGTAAAGCACAGAACTCTTGGTAACTACTTCATTTTGGGAGAAAGTAAAAACTTCGGATGGAGACACGTCTTTGACACTGGGGCCTGTGCATCAGGTTGCATCATTTATGAAGGCCAAAGTTCATCTACTTCACAACCAGAGAAAGTGGTTCCTGACTGAGCAGTGGAACAGTATATTTTAAAGAGGAAAGAATGCTGATTCCCTCAATCACACTCAAGGTTAGTGTACAGGACAGGCAGACTTGGCTTGAAAATAAAGCCTATTGGTTAGCAAAAAGTAAATTCCTGGGATCCTGATGTGATACTGCTGTGGTATGATTGCTAGTCTCTCCTTCCCCACAATCACATGCTGAAACTCAGCTCCACAGTACTGGTTTTAAGATTTCAGGTCTTAAGGGGCAGAGGTTAGGTCATGAGTGTGTGCCACTCTCACAAATCTTGCCAATGATGTAAGAGTCTCGAGAGTGAAGATGCAGGAAGGTGTCATGTAATGGGAGCATGCTCTCACCAGATAAATGTTCTGGTGCACTGATTATGGACTTCCCAGCACCCAGAGTGTGGAACAGTTAATTCTGTTTATGAATGATCCAGTCTAGTGTATTTTGGATCAGCAGTATGAATAGATAAAGTTGTGTTTGTCCATTCAATTTGCTTTCCTGTCATCTCTCCATTCTTCTGATAATAGAGCTACCTTAAATTACTATTACTCTTCCATTTTAGTATTTATATTTTCTATATAAGCAAGAACCCTTCCCCTTCCACCTATTTCCTGCCTGTCTAGAAGCATGATTCACATATAAATAATCCAAATATGATACTTTTAGAACAAACAGACTACTTATTTTCTACTTCATCCTATTCTCCTCTTTTCTGTCTCCCTCTCCCCTTCCTTCTTCTCCTTCCTTTCTCTTTACTTCTTTCTTATTCCTTTTCCTCCCCTCCTTCTTTCTCCTTGTCTTCTCCCTAACCTAATTTCTAGTAAAGCTCAATCCCTGGGTTTGGGTGAAATTGTTTTGCTGGTGTGAACGGGACCTTACTTGGACTTGCTAGAACCAGCCTTGCAAAACAAGAGAAGAACTAACCCATGGTGGACCACAGAAGCCAAGAAAAGAGGAGACGGAGAGAGAGGAAGACATAGACTGATGAACTACACATGCCTGAGTGCAGCTCAGTCTCTGTACTCAAGAGACACTGGATTTGTATTTACACAAGATAATAAATTACCTCTCCTGTTTGTTAGAGATATGTTTCTGAGTCTTCCAAAAAGAGAGACTCTGACTAGCATCCTTTAGAAACTTTGACATGCATGAATTTTTTTGCAACAGGAATGTAATCACTGGCATAAAAAATAAACAACAGCAAAATCCAAGCTATCCTACAAGAAAACTACAATAGATAACAAAGGCAGAGATAGAATACCCTTGAGAATGTTTGATTTGTTTCTAGCCTCTCAATGGGCTAACGGTTAAGTGTAATGCTAATACTCAGGTCTCACATATTTTCCTTCACCAAGATCCAACAGAACTACATACACTTTCCATTTCTCTCAGATCACTTTACTACTGGGTTTTGTTATTAAGAAAACAATTGGTGTGTGTGTGTGTGTGTATGTGTGTGTGTGTGTGTGTGTGTGTTTTGTGGGGGGGGCTCTCCACCATTAGCAGAAGGTAAAGTATGAGGTGTCAATCAATGAGTGGGATTATTTGATCTTCTCAAGGACTTCATTAAATATTGGTAATCAATTGGCCTCTTCACGGAGTCCTTGGCTAATCAACCTGCAAACTTGTTACTCAATGGTGAAATCTGGAAGTGGATTCACTTCCTTGACTTCTAAATATGACTGTCAATAATCATGTGCAGCTGACATTTTTGCTCATTGTGACATTGTGACATTGCTCATTGAGGACAGACTCCAGAGTGGAGATAGGAAGCTCCTCCAATGAAGTAACACATCATGCAACTATGTAAAGCCAGTCAAGGGTCTGCAGGAGCTGGGTTTCTTTAGGTTTCAGAAGACCACTGCATTCGTTCGGTGGAACTAGGCAGGGAAAATAACTGCAACAGCATAATAGAAGGAGAATGGTGATACGCAGGCAAACATCTGCACACAAACCAGGCAGGGCAATTTTATCTCATCATCGGCTATGCTCAGGATATGTGTGCAAAATCTCTGGAATATGCTCAATTGGTACTGATAGACAGACTATTTCTCTACTCTTAATGATAATTGTCCTCTGATTTCTTGGTTGCTCAATAAACCCATTAAGATGCATAAACGACTTCTATTGCTCAAGCTGAATTTGAATTGCAAAGTTTTTGTTAAGACACTTGTTTTTCTGCACCTAAGTAGTAGTTTCCTGGGGCAGTCTGAGAATTCAGAGAACACTACACTCTGAGACAGGATGGTAACCTGCTAAGTAGAGAACATGTTAAAGACCCTCAGTGGTCCTCGACAGAGCTCTGCCAACCTTTGCCTTCACCTCTGAGATATTCGCAGTGAGAAATTTGAACAAAAGTGTTGTGACAAGCTGCCTAATGATGAAAAGTAGCACTGGGAGGTTCTCATTCATTTTAGCACAGAGCATAGAAAGAGGAGATTTTCAAGCCTATATGCAATTAAGAATTTCCAATTTGCATTTTAAAAATCCATTGTTAAAAGCAAAGACGGGACAAGGAGATATCCCAGTCTGTACTGTGCTTGCCTTGGAAGTACAGGGACCTTAGATGGACCAAAGTATTAGGTATCCCTGCCCATATTTTCTCCACTGCTCTGGCATACCTAAACCGTTAACAGGCCAAGAATGGATGACTATACAGTACATAGGTTCTAAAAGAAAACCTTGTGCTGTTATTTTGTTAACTGGACATAATATTAAAAGGATGCCTAATGACTTACGGCTGTACACACAGATCAGTGTATCTCTCAACCGCTATCAGAAAAACTTCTTGCAGTAAATGCTAAGCAACACAGAAAACCACAACTGTCCCATGTGTAGAGAACAAGAGACTGAGGAATGTTCAGCATACATAGACATCTATATCACACCCTTCTCCCCAGGGCTCATGGGTCTTCACTGAAGTGAGGGAAGAACTACTGTAATAGCCAAGTAGTATATTGTGGGGCAGTGGTCTATGACAGACAATCTGACACCTGGTTGAGCATAGGCTGGAAGAGCTGGGAGACTCGGTGGAAAATCCACAAACAGTGGAACCTCCACAAGGGACCAGAATTCATGCTTCTGGCCAACGCTCCCGGAAGACTCCTGCAAATCCAGCCACAGTCTTTACAACCCCTGTATATAGAGAGGCCTGGCGTGTGAGATTTGTCATGTAGAAAGCAGACCTGAGACCTGGACAAGCAAATGAGGTACCACAAACCGGGCCAATGGAAAATATTGGTTACCAAACCTCTGTCCCCTCCCCAAACAATATAATAGAGCATCCTGACCCAAGTAGCTCTCTCTCTCCCTCTCCTCTACCTGCCTGCCCTGTCCGCTCTCATGCCATCCCGCCATCCAGAAGGAATAAAGGTGCAAACTGTTCCAGTGTCCGAGAGCCTTTTGTTCCACGATACCTTCTGGGGAAAAAAGAATGAATGGGTTTTCTGTAATGGTAAAACTTGTGTTGATCAACAACACTAAGTGATAGGCCCCAAATCCAAGAGTAGTTGGAGCACACAAATTAGAGAGTATGGCATTTAAAATATCAGAACTTACACACAGCATCTCATCAACATGAATGCCTAAACATGAACTGAACAGGGATGACAAACAATGAGCATGCCAAACTAAACAGAGAAAAGCCCATGAGTGCTCAACCTTACACAAAGAACTGTTGGCAGCCGAGGAATGCCGGGAGCAGGAGAGGTGGCCTTCCTCAGGAAAGATCTACAAGTTTTCCGTTCAGTGCTAAATCATCGGTCTTGAAAACATACATATAAATGACATTATACAGACTGAACAGGTTATATTTAGAAATACACACACACACACACACACACACACACACACACACACACACACACACACACATATCGATGGAGTAACAATTAGTGAAAAATGAGGCCATGATTTTGAAGGGGAACCAGGAAGGATATATGGGAAGGTTTAGAGGAAGTAAAGGGAAGAAAAATTGTAATTATACTATAATTTCAAAAATAAAGATAAATAATTTGATTTTAAAGAGAGCACGAAGTTGGGTAGGAAATGATTTGTAAAGATTTTGTGAGAGTGGATATGATCAAAATACAATGTATGGAACTCTCAAAGAATTAATTTAACGTGTCAAATGTGGCAGTTTGTCCTTGTAATACCAGAGTTGGGGAGGTTAAAATGGAAGATCTCTCAAGTCACTCCTTGATGCACTCAGTGATGAGTTGCAGTGGCAATGCCTCCAAAGGATGTAAGCAGTGTTTCTGGGAATGACACCTAAGGATACCTCTGGCCTCTCTACAAGGTATATACACATGCGCATGCACATATATGAATACGAAATCAAACATAACAGAATATACATACATATGTGTATATACATATACAATTGCATATTTTTGCACAGAATTAAAAGGTCTTATGTTTAAAATGTACTGTTTTATGCAGATGTGAAAAAACACATCTGCTTTCTTTTTTATGTAGAGAAATCTGGCAACATGTTTCACAACTGACTTAGACATGGTGCTTTTAGGAATTTATGCCATAGATGTAACAGCCCATGTACAGAATGGCTTTCTAATAAGGCCAAACTCCCCATTGTAGTAGCTTCTAACAGCCAAACACTGGAGGTACCCTAACTGTCAATATCTATGTTGATATTTCTAATTGAGTATCCGTGGTTATGGAAAAAACTAAAATTTAGGTTATCCGGGAAAATCTCAACTTTTTTTTTTAACATCTTTTGAAGAAGTAGATTATAAGGCTAGTTTATATTAAACACAGGTTCAAAAATGATGGTGGCTTTTCCCTGAGGCTATGTATTGAGAACAGCTGAAGTGAATGCATATTGTGAGCATGACCATGTCAAGAACTCCAATGTCTCAGGGCTATGAAAATGGCAATGCTTTCACTGGGTGAGACTCAAGGAGATGGCAGTCTTCCTCTAGCCCAGGTATGTGGATGTTACTGATAATTGTTATTTACCTAAAGGCAGCAGAGAGCTGAAGAGAAAGCCTAGTGCTGAAGAACACTTGCTTTGCAATCAAGAGGGATGGCGTTCAGACCCAGAACCCATGGGACAAGCTAAGTGTGGTGCTTTAAAAAAGAGTGACTCCCATAGCGTATATATTTGAATGCTTGCATCCCAGTTTGTGGAATTGCTTGGGAATTAGGAATTGTGGCCTTGTTGGAGGAGGTGTGTCACTAGGGACATTCTTTGAAGTTTTTACAAGCTCACACTATTTCCTACTGGCACTCTCTGCCTTGTGCTTTTGAATCAAGATTTGACTCTAAGCTATTACACCAGAACCATGTTTTCCTGCTTGTTACCATGCCCCCAAAATGACAGCCACGGACTCTGAAACTATAAGTTCCAAATGAAATACTTTCTTCTATAAATTGCCTTGGTCATGGTGTCTTATCACAGCAACAAAAAGAAAAAAGACAGTAGGTGTTCTGGATGTGCAGTGTCTCAATTGGCCTCTACATGCACACAGACATGTATGCTAACCTAGGCATACAGAGGCTCACATATTCACACACACAAGCATATGTGTACACACACACACACACACACACACACACACACACACACACACACACAAATGTTTGAATGATATTATTGTGGCTAGAGAGATAGCTTAGCAGTTAAGAGCACACTTACTGCTCTGTCAAAGGATCAGAGTTCAGTTCCCAGAACCCACATGAGATGGATCACACTCACCTGTAACTCCACCTCTAGAGAGCTGTGGCCTCTGTGGGCATCTACATTCACGAGGACATACTCTTTTGCACATAGACATATACAAAAGCAATAACGATAAATCCTGAAAACATCATGGCTACATTACAATATTATAGAGACACTCTGCTGATACATATACTTTTATGACATTTAGAAAAGATTAGTTGCATAAGCTACTAGAAAAGCAAAGTCAAATAAAGACCCTAAGATCATGAGGTATAAATCTTATACCTTGCAAAAGAATTTTCTTGTCACAGAGAAGAAAAATTTAAATTCGAGTGTTAAAATCCAGAGTTCCCAAATCTAGATTTGGCTTCTTTTCATGTAAACTGGATGACCTTAAGAAAAGTCAATTATTAATAATTTCTGAGGTTCCATTTGCTGATGTGTAAAATGACAGTGATGGTAACTGTGCTCCCTCTATCTTGTGCTGCTGTGAGGTGCATTAAGACAATATATGAGAAAACAGCTCATTTGCAGTCACACAAAGGAAGGCAGCGCTCATATTCCTATACCAGTGCTTTAATGGCATTCAGTTAGATATTATTATGGCAACATGAATTTAGAGCTCACCAAGGCTCTGCCAAAAGGAAACATAAAATAAAATGAAGGACGTGATGGAAAGCAGCTCGAAGAAGATAATTACATTATGCAAATGTAGTATAATATTATTTTACATCCTGATGAAGATTTCTGAGGCAGTTTTAACTGTCTCTGTAATGAATGAATGGTTCTGAACGGAAGAATGCTGCTATGCTATTTCTTACTTAAGCCAACGTCACTGGTTCTTACATCTTCCTGAATATTACTGACTGATGTTGAAAAGATAATTGTTAAATAAAAGCTAGCAACAGCAGCACATGAATGGCTCTACATTGAAAAATAACTTTTAAGAATTTTATAATAACTTGAAGACCATGAGCTCAGTGGCAAACAGAAATCTTTAATGATTAAGGCCAAGAAGGTAGAGGCTTGTGCGGGTAGCTATGGAAACAGATGAACAAGACAAAACCTATAGCTTTTAAAGTCATAATGAAGCAGATATCTATGTATAGGGGTGATTCTAATAAGGCATGCTCGTTTAAGTAACTTGCTTGCTAATTTATCCATCAACTACTCACTTTTGCAATTTGTCATTTTGCTTAGAAGCAAAGACTCAGTCGTGAATATGAAAGATAAGTTTCCTTCCTTCTCAGACTCCTCTTGATAGGTGAAATGGATGTTAAAAAACACAGGGAAAGGACTGAATGGTGGTAAAGTATAGATGGGTTAAAGAAACAGGTATCTACCTGATTTGAGAGAAATCCAATTTTCTTAATCTGCGATTTGCTCGTTGACAAAAAAGGGATAGTGCTATCTCTGAACTCTTGGGTCGCTGAGAAGATTAAATGAAGCAAAAGCTGTAATTTATAGTGTATGCCACTGAAAGCCTTAATAAATAGTAGGTAGGCGTGATGCAGTCATCAGGGAGTGGGAAGATGATGGCTCAGTGCATAAGAACACTTGCTCTGAAAGCATAAGGTCCTGAGTTTGATTCCCAGAACCAAAGTAAAATGCCTATGAGTGCTCATGTCTGTGAATGCATGTAACTCCAGCACTGGGGAGTGGAGAAGGGTTGAGCCATATGGCCTGCTGACCAGCCGGCCCAGCTGGGACGGAAGCTCACAGTCCAGTGGCAGACTGTCTCAGAGCAAGTAGGCAACGGAAACAGGAAGACGTTCACATCCAGCATCCTGCTCTGGTTTCCACACATTCCCTCATACACATGTGCGTGCACCATGTATGTGTACACTACATACAAGGCATAATACACACACATACACACACACACACACACACACACACACACACACACACACACACACATTAAACACAGTTTATAGAGTTTATGTCATGTTAGAACATCCTACCAGGAACTTTATTTTTTATTTGTGACTTAGAACCCAAACATTTCATTCGGTCTGGCAAACTGAACTGCTTCCTAATTTGAAGCTTCCACATTCTGACCTTGGCTTTCTGTCCTGTCTTCAGTGTTATACACACACCAGACATAAGCTCTGAACTGTCTTCTCAGGCTTCTTGGCTGATCTTCACAGAAGTCACCACTACACACTGAGGTCACATTTCCTACCAGCGCCAGGAAATGCTGCCCAGGCAACGGAATCAAGGTTTCACCTGAGTTTGTCCTAGAATCAGGGAACCAATTCAGCCAATTTCTGTCAGTGACGAAGCAGCTTATGTTTGTTTCTGTCTCGGTGTCTGTATCCATTATATTACTAGATCTGATCATATATCACATTCTGAATGTATTGTCATAAATTTCTGCTTCTGAACTTTAAAAGTAATTTTATTGTGAAATCATTACAGTTTGAGAGACGCCCTTCTAAAATTCCATGAAACCTATTGAGACAATGGGAGCAAACACGAGGGTCTTTTCATTCAGTGCACACATATTCCCTTTTCTGCGCGGCTTCCCAAATTAGACAATGTCTTGCCAATATCAGCAAGTGGAGGGAGGAGGGGGCTACATGTAGAGCCAGGAATTGGACGTTTCACTTGGCTGCTTCTTCATCCATCTTCATTTAGACAGGCTAACCACACAGCATCTAACACCCACCCCTTCTACCCTGATGGAAATAATGATTATGCCTATGAATGTAAAAAGAAATATGGATGAATGCACAACATATCCTTTTAAAGGCAGACATAGCCCATTCTCTTTCTCAAGTGAAAATCTGAGCACTCACCCTGTCAAGAATGCTAAGTATTGAAACAAATTCCTTGGGTTATGTGGAGTTCATAAATCCAACAGATTGTACTTAGGCAAGGCTTCCTTTAAGGAATATAGCATAGCTAATGATTTGGAATATGTATGGTAAGGGAAGAGTGAGTGTAAAGGCCTGCTCTGCACAGTAACCCTGCATATTAATAATACCCTATGTAAACCAAGTTGCTATGTCTTTCTATCTTTAGCAAGGAAGTAGGTGATATAGCCACACTTGATTTTTTTCACATGAGGTCATTTTAGTAAACAACAGTATTAAGAAAACCAGCATACATTACATTTTTATGACCATTCAAGATGTGATTGTTATTCCTCTTGAAGCTTTGCATACATCAATTTACTCAAAACAGTCCAAACAAACAGGCAGTCACCTTTTGCACATAAAAGGAAATGCATAGCAGGAAAAACAGCATCCTAACTGTACTGAGGGTGCCACTTAACCACAGACAGGATGATCTGGGTCAATACTACCTGACAAAGACAGTTTAAAAGGCTAGAAAAAAAATAAAGTCTGCAATTTTCAAAAGCATTGCAGAGCAAGCAAAACTATGAAAAATGCTCAGGTTAAGATTTAGGAGTAATAAAAACCAAGAACACAAGACTTTCAGGGGATGTGTTCATGGTATTTGTTTATTCAGGAGAGGCAGCTAAAAAGCTGACATGAGGTTTTGATAGATAAGTGGGGGTGACAGAGGAAGAGCAGGACTCCAGATGAATCATCCTGGCTTAGGATTGGGATGTCACACCCAAAAACAAGCAGAAAAGAAATCATCATCTTAGTTACTGCTGTATTGCTATGAAGAGACACCAAGATCAAAGTAACTCTCGCAAAGCAAAAGCATTTAATTAAGGGCTGGCTTGTTTGCAGTGTTAAAGGGTTACTTCATAATTAGCATAATGAGGAGCAGATTGGCAGACAGGCAGACATGGGGTTAAAAAGGTAGATGAGAACCTGATGTGCTGATCTCCATGCAGACAGAGAGATGCTGGACTGGTGTGGGCTTTTGAAATCTCAAAACCCACCCCTGTGTGTTAGGAACTGGTTCTAATGGTTTGTTTTAATTCTGTTCCCAAAGCCACACTTTCAGACCTGAGGGTTCCGCCTCCAACTGGTAATAAAGACTTGCAATATAGCCAATGGTTGGGCAGGGAGAAGGAGGCGGGACTTTTAGATTGAGCAGGCAGGGGACCAAGAGAGAGGGGAGGGAGAAGAGAACAGCCATGAAGAGGAAGCAGAAAGATGAAACTTAAAGTCCCATGAACATGTAAGAATCTGGAAGAGTGGCCCTAGGGGCCCCTTCCCCGACTGTGTCTGGGGTAGCAGAGATGAAATATAGATTCTAAAAGATGTTAACTCAGGAATACCATAGGGGAGTGTTTGCTAGACAAGGAGAGGTTTAGACACGCCCAGCCACTGTGTTAGTCAAGGCATATCAACATTAGCTGGCGTATGTTTGTCTTTCATTCATGAATCCAGAGAGCTCTTGGGCGGCGCAGCACAAACACAACCTATCTGGAGCCAAAGCAGTTTAACTACTTCACTGCTACACCAGTGACACACTTCCTCCAACAAGGTCACATTTACTCCAACAAGATACTTCCTAGTCCTTCTAATCCATCTTAAAGAAATCCACTCCTCATTCACCTGACTGCTGAAAGTGAGTCAGCAGCCTAGATACAAGCCTTTGGTGACCTTGGGGAAAACCTAAATTTTGATGAACTTTCTAGATTGTTCTAATTCACAGGCCAGGAAGAAGCAAGAAGAGAGTAAGTATGGATGAGATAGCTCAAAATATTCCAGCTGTTGTCTAAATATCACTTTCAGCATATAGTAAAAGGAAAACAACTCAAGGAAGAGACAGCAAAAGTGAAACTCAGCAGAATCAAGAGCACACACAGGCACATGAAGACTTCAGAAATTAGCCAGTCACGTGTTCCTCCCTCACATATTCAGTTCAATGAGGTGGAAACCAACATTAAAAACATTTGAAAGGCCACTTGAAAAAAAATTGAAGA
Source organism: Uromys caudimaculatus (assembly GCA_028551405.1). Taxonomy (NCBI): domain Eukaryota; kingdom Metazoa; phylum Chordata; class Mammalia; order Rodentia; family Muridae; genus Uromys; species Uromys caudimaculatus. Next base: position 29,986,982 of record CM052715.1, read on the forward strand.
TATAGAAGGAAAGGGCAAAAACTAAATTAAGATTATGAAACTTACATAGGTTGTAACCAAATGTAAAATGTCAACAGATAAGTCTATTAGACGTTTACAAGAGAAAGACAAGCAAAGAAAAAGATATATCTGAAGCGCGGAGAGACCAGGATTGGGAAAGGATGCGAGAGAGAAAGGATGGAAATATAAAAGGACACAGGATGAAGGTGAGCTTATGCTTACTAGGGACACAGGATGAAGGTCAGCGCATGCTCACTGGGGACACAGGATGAAGGTCAGCGCATGCTCACTGGGGCAGACAAGGAAGGCCTAAACGAAAATGGGGTCATGATAATGAATGTGGAGATTATGGCTAAATTTGTTGTAAATTATTTGTTAATGAAACATATCAATCCACAAAATGAATAAATCTTCTATGTACCAGCAAGAATCAAAGACAAGGAGGCAACAGATTCTTACTTGGTACCTGGGGGACACTAAATGGCTAAGTCCACAAATAATAAAATGCAGAATCAGGAATTAAGGCATGGGACCCAGTGTTTCAAGAAAGTTGAAAAGAAGTAACTGCCAAATTAGAAACCTGTACTTCCTGAGGATAAGAGGAATAGCTGAGAGTGTGACTCAGTGAGACTCTGAGACTTATCCTTTGCACAGGAGGAAGAAAGAAATGAGTGTGAACCAAAGGCAAGGGGGTCAGGGATTGGGTGCTTCAGGCACAAGGGGTTCAGGGATTGGGTGCTTCAGGCACAGGAAAGATGCAGTAAGAAGGAATAATGAACAGAAAAATGTGGCAAGCATCTGGGCATACTGCAAACACAGATTAATTATTTGAAAATGTATTTCAGATGAGACATAAAACCACAACTCACAGAAATGTACAGAATTTAGTTATACAGTTCAAGAGGAGTAAATATGGTTTTTAATAAGTTTGTATATTAAAGTTTTGATAAGAATATGTTATAATTGCCTGGATTAATACTAAGATACTTCATTCACCATTTTACGAATTAAAAAAGAAATAAATTGAATGGTTTTGTTTTACATAAATATAAACAAGGAAGAAGTGAGCAAAAAGATAGAGGGCTGTTTGGCCTAATGGAAACACATAATTAGTGGTAGAGAAACCCAAGCATCAGTAACTTAGTAAATGTAGGTGAAATAGCAGTATCAATTAAAAGATACAATCAAGCATTCTTGGGAAAAAAGCCAGAGCAAACACAGAAAGCAAAAAAATATTGTAGACTGTCTAAATCATTACTATGTAAAGTTATGAAATAATTGTAGATGCCCATGTGTTGGTCTAGAGAGATTGCTCAATAACTGAGAGCTTGCATTGCTCTTTGCAGACAACTGGAGTTTGTCTCCCAGAACCCAAGTCTAGTGGTTGACAGCTGTCCTTAACTGGTCTAATCCCCTCTTATGGCCTTCATGGCACCTGCATTCAGTTGTACACACTCATCCCCTCTCTCAGATACACATGCAACTAAATCTTTTTAAAGTGTACATGTGTATTTGGGTTACCACATGAAACACAAAAGCAAACTTTAAATAAACTCAATGATACATTAACATCAGAAAAAATATATTGTAGTAGGTTTAAAGGGAGTAAGTTCATAACAAGGAAATTCAACTGCCCCCAAGAAAATATCAGTTATAAATGTCTGTGTATTTGTTGTCTATGACTACAGTACCAGAAAACACAAAGCAAAGGTTGAGTATATTATGAAGACAGGAAAATCCAATCATAGTAGAAACACCAAAATTTTGTTAAGCAAAAGATATCTTCTGCAAGATTTCTGAGATAATATTTTAAGATCCCACATTAATGTTGGGAGGAAATGAGCATCTCCCTGATTTTTTCCCATAGCTGGGACTTCTTAGGGGCAGTCACCCTAGAAATGATGAGTGTTTCAAAAATTATAGAATACGATCTTAGTGGTCTGTCTATCGCTGCTACTTAGGGTTTTTACAAGTAACTTATACAAAAGAGACTTGGTAGAACAGTATTTAAACCAGTGAACTTGGGGTACAGAGCACTGGTAAAATACTTACCTTAAACCTGCAGAGGCCCTTGGAGCTATCCCAGCATCACACAGGACAGATGATGGGAGAGCGGGGGACAGAGGGAGGGAGGGAGCGAAATCATAAATGATTGGTAGGTGATAAAAAGAGAGGTAATGATAAACGAAAAATTGATAGATGATAGATGGATATAATCTATAAATGGTAGGTAGATGACTGATAGATAATAGGGATAGAGAGAGAGAGAGAGAGAGAGAGAGAGAGAGAGAGAGAGAGAGAGAGAGAGAGATCATATAATAGGTCGAGTAGAGAACAAAATGAATTTTAAGGTCTCCATATCTACTTTTTAAAATGAACTGCTTGGTATTTTCTGCCAAATCGTACTGGAAGGGACTCTCCTTCACATTATAGTTCTCACTGCAATTTTCACCTTGATGTCTATAAATACCTGTGCACCTACCTATGTAAGGATGCTTTGTAGTGTGCTATGGCAGATTTCAGGTTTGTCTCTGTTCTGTTTAGTTATTATCCTCTTTTCTGCTTTTTCCCTTCCCTCGATTTCTGCGCTGCCACCCTCCATAATTTGTATGGATATTGCACAAAGGACATTCTGTGTGTAACAACCAGCCTTTCTTGCTGAAAATTTCTCTTTATTATTTCCTGAACATCTACGGCATTGGTTGTCTTCACCGAGACAACCCAGAACTAAAGTCTAGAAATGTCACATTTCTTCTCATTACTTTACCTTTATTTGTTTAGTTATTCATTTTTATTTATTTAAATATATTTATTAAAATATAATTGCACCATTTCCCCTTCCTTTCCTCTTTACATGCCCACCCTGCTTCCCCTTTGCTGGAGCTCAAATTCATGGCCTTTTTTTGTTGTTGTCTTGGGTGTGTACTAGTGTGTTTCTCTCTGTGTGTAAATGCATGAGCATGTGAATATAATCTGCTCAGTCCTTTTAGTGTGACTTGTATGTACACGAGGCTGGTAACCTGGTATTCTCAGTTAGGGGGCTCAACCCTGGAAAAGACTATTTCTCCAGCTCTCAGCACTACTTAGTTCCCTGTGGTTCTTTGTCTATGGGTAGGGTCCTAGGAGATTTCCCCCTTCCATACAGGTGTGCCTACTGGTGTTGTCCCCATTCACATCATGATTACTGAGATGTCAAGTATGAAGCTTCTCTGTCATGTCTCGGAGATACAATCTCACAGCCGGTCTCCTGTTCCTCTGGATCTTACAAACTCCTAACTCCCTCTTGATGTTTCCTGAGCTTCAGGTTCAGGAGCTGAGGTACAGATGCATTCACTGGAAATAGGTATCCATTGATTATTACTTCTAGATATTTTCAGCAGTTGTGGTTTTCTGAGGTCTCTGCTACAAAGAGAAGCATTTTTGATGAGGGGTAAAAGCTAAACTTATTTGGGGTATACGGTAAATATAATGCTATTAAGAATTGTGATACTTTGCTAATGTGACAATAGTAGGTTCTCCTTTAAGATCCATGACAACTAGCCTGATGTGGTCATAGGTTTCCAATATCAGACCTGATTTTTTTCCTGTCGAGTAGGCCTTATGTTGAATCAAAATTGATGGTTACTGATAATATATGAGTGGTAGTATTGTACTCTTAGGATATCTTACCATACTGGTCATTGTTGTGGTTCCTAGGATATCTGTGGACTGGATTATTAGTTGCTTCTCTCCCTTGGCATAGTACCAGAAGGTACTATGAAAGGTAGTCTTCAAGAAGAGAGTTTTGGCTTAGATCTACCTTGGATGCCTTGTGCTCTGTTTCTGAAACTCATGCTATTTTCAATACTAGAGATTTACTAGTTTATTTTCATTTAGTCAAGTTGAGTAAAGTGTATTTTACACAAGATTTTAAAATAAAATGAAAGACCCATCAATCCATAGCCAAGAATGGATATCATGGGAGAAATACCAGTCATAGGCAGAAGGAGAGAGTATTTTAATCTTATTAAAAATGAAAGTAAAATGAAGGGGAAAACTAAATAATTCATGTTTTGTCAGTGGAAGCAAGATTATCTTTATAAATGCAAAAATCTACTTTAAGGATGAAAGGCAGGGGTGGGGAGATGGTTTACCTAGTAAAGCACTTAATTTACAATTTGCAGGCAAGTGTGAAGACCAGAGTTGTGATCTCCAGAACCTATGTAAATGCCCCATGGTAGCTGCCCAAGTGCATGTAATTCCAGTACTTGGGAGGCACAGATGGAATTTTAGAGCAAGCTGGCTTGTTAGACTGGTCATGTCAGTAAACTTTGAGTTCAATGAAAAGACATTACCTCAATGAAACAAGCAGAAAATAATTGAGGAAGACTTGATGTCAGCCTCTGTCTCCCATATCATCTCCACATATATGTGAGGATGCAGGAATACATAAATGCACATGCATACACACACACACACACACACACACACACACACACACACACACACACACACACAAATATACAGAAGGGGAGAAAGGGAGAGGGGGAAGGAGGAGGAGAGGAAGAGGGAGGAGTAGCAGTAGCAGTATGAAATAGTTGTGGTCTATTTTAATTTGTGCATTCTTTTCTTCATTTCCTTTGCAGCTCTGTTTCATGTTGTTGTTTAAGGAAACTTGACCTCAAAGAAGCAAACTAGTTTCATGGTATTAGAGAAGCATTTGGAGAGGGGTGGAAGACATTCACGTTCTTCATGACATCTTTGCATTTTGGGAAAAAAACAAAGATGTAACAATGCATGGTTTGTATTTATTCCCATTAAAGAAGTGGCTGACAATGTAAGGAAATAGCCACTTCATTTATAGCTCCTTGGGCTAGTCTTCCTAAGCCCTTGCATGGTGGATCCCATCATCAGGCTAGAGAGAGAAAAACACACCCTGCTGCATATTCATCCACAGAGAACCAAGATCCACATGTATGTGATGTTATGGTTGACATAGCATTTAGCATTCCAGCATCTTACAGAAATTTCCAAACTGGTACAATAGTGTGATTTTAACCTCTACTATCTAGCTTGCATATATCTTTAAGAAAAAAAATAGTTTTAATTTCCTGCACTTAATCTGTCTGTGAAAAAGGTTTCATCTTTAAAGAAAAAAATAGAATTCAACTCTACAAATCAGTAGCCTCCCACATGCGTTAACTGGAAGCTTCTCAAATTAATATATAGATATGTAAAATACTGTTGGAAAAATAAGAAACATTTGTATGGCTAAAAATTATTTTAACGGAATAGGTGAAGAGTCTAATAAATTCTAGGTAGCTAATTCTCCAATGGTTTTTCTCTTTGGGTTATTAATATCAGTTTGGGGTAATATGGTAGAAGGCTGATGAACTTTCAATGACTTTTTCTCTTATTGTTGTATGTTTAATTATAGGCTATTTTAAATCTACATATCAATTCATTCATCTATGTGCATGTACAAGTGTGTGTGCACGTGTATGTGTGTGTGTTTGCACTCCTATCAAGATGCATGTGGCCAGGTCAGAAACAAATCGTCATTATTTTTCCTTTTCCACCACAGAGGTCCTAGGGTTGAATTCAGGCCATCAGGCATAGTGGCAAACACTATTAGCTGTTAAGTCATCTCTCTCATCCTATTCCAGGAAACTTTTTAAAACAGGTAAATCACCGGTTAAACAGTGAAAAGCTGGTACTTCTTAATATTCATCGGATAATTCTCTCGTACATTTTTATGTCTTTGGCAGTTATTTTTAGCAATTACTGCTCTGCCTTCTGTCTCATTCATTATGCAGTCTGTATAAACCACCAAGTGACATGCAGGAAGGAACATTACATAGTTTTAAAAATACTGTCTTGTCCACCTGCTTACCTGGAGCTGTTCCTTCAGAATTCCAAGAAAAACAAACCCACACAAACCCAAATATAATGAATAATCTGACTCCCAAAGGAAAGATATTTGAGATATCTGGAAGATACTATTGTTAGAATGACCAAGATCTTCCTTAGTACCCAGTAAAACCATTTCTATAGCCACACAGACATCAATCAAATTTAATTCAATATCCAGAAGTTACCTTTTATTATAAAGAACTACCCTCAATCTGACATTTAACTGAAGACTTAACTTTATGCCAAACACACAGCCACAAATATATGAAGCTAATTATATTATTCTTTTATCAATATTTGTAAAGCACTGAACTAAGTCTTGAGGATCCAAGAGACTTGGCCTCACCCTCTATTATTTATTCTGCAGTGTCCTGTCCTTTATTGTCCCAAGCACTGTGTGATTCTAAGTAATGGGGCAGAGAAACATATCAAGCACATGCTTCCCAGGACCATTAGTTGTAGGGAAGAGAGGCTAATGAGATCACAGAGATGTCCTTTGCCATCAAAGGCACTGCCTTGAATGTTTAGGAAAATAAGCTATTGACAATCGAGGAAATCCTTTAGGGCTATGAGATAAATCTTTTGAATACAGCAATCATGATGTTCTGGTTCCCTTGGCACTGGCTAGATTCACACCTGCTACACTTCTTGAACTCAGTAGAATTCAGAACCATCCAGAGTCTCCTCTTCTAGAGCCTTTGGAATAGAGGGAGATTATCTGAAGAGAATCTGGATGAGTCTCTTCCAAAAACAGCAAGCAGTTAAATCCGTGGTCCTGTTCAGCCAGGCTTTAAGGTTTGAAGTCCAGTGAGCACAGTCACACCTCATCTACCCTTTATCTAGATTGCCGCTACTCCCCACCAAGCACACAAGATAATCACAGCAATAGTTTTGAGAAATAGGTCACCTAGATATCAATGCTACTTTATTTCAAGCCATCTGGGGTGGAAGACAGCTTTGAAATGAGCTGCTCTTGGTTCCATGGCAAACCCTCTTAATAACACATTGATGTGCATGTCCCCAGCATTGCAGTCTTGTTCTGGGTATTTGCTATTCAGAAGGTGTACCATGTATGCATTTGAGCCTCTGAGAAACAAACAACTCAGTATTTCAATTAGGATCAGTGCATTACACACATATATGGAAAAATCACTATAAAAAACCTTGGAGGAAAATGGATTATACATATTCTAAAAACTAAATATTGATGAGCATTCCAAAGTTAAATTCTGATTATTTGTATAATTTCTCTTCTGTCCATCAGTGTTCATCAATGAGGTGTGGCTAGTTTAATGCATGTTCGAATTCCTTCCACTTTAGATTTCTAGCATATGTTTAGCGGATGAATTTTAGCACATTTAATGGTATACATAAAGCTTTGATTAAATGACAGCTAACAGATCAGATCATGTGACTCCATTAGTTCCCATAAATCCCAAAACAACTATAAAAATGCTAAGTGCCTTCATTTCGAACACTTTCCCTTCCCCCATCTTACTGGGTTAGTCCATGGTTTGAGGCTACTGACAGGTACTAATTATAAATGCTAAAATAGAGATGGCTCTGTCTCTTGCAGAGTGTTAATTACATATAGCTATTGATTCCTATTTGCCTCAGTGGTAGGAGAAAGTACAGTGCTTATTGCATTCTGTCAAATAATGGGAGATGACACACTAGCAATGACAGTGACAGTTGTGTATAGAACGTTTCTTGTATGCTGAGGATCAAACCTAACTCTTATCATTAATTCTCACAAAAAATCCAGTGAGGAAAGTGCTGTTACCCACAAAGTCTGAGTCTGGAGACCAAGGTCTGCCTCTATCCAATGCTACCAGGACATAATTTTCAATAGGATGCGGCTTGAAAGGCCACTTGGGCTCCGAGGTTTCCCTTTGGAAAAATGCCACATCTGCTACTGCCTTGCCATTTGGTTTTACTAGACCCTATTACAATTTTTCTACCCTCATGCCTCGTTCAAGGAAACGTCTAAGATTAATAGCTAACAGTTTAAATTGAGAAGAGTTGGCTGTGCAGAGGAAATTGTAATTAAACCATGGCTTAGGTGGGGTGTTTAAGAATCTTTTGAACTCTGAGGTTCAAGTAGAGAGATGGTATCAATTACTTCATTCCCATTAACGGGTACAGTATCTGGCAGATGGCTGTTACCAAGTAATGTTTATTGAGTAAATGAGCACACAATAGCTTTTTTTTAAACTCCTAATAATATCACTCACTTTACATATGAGGGTAACTAGTTCAGACATAGGGATCCTAAAGTGGGCAGCTTTAGTGCATGCTGGGCTGTGTCTCGTCAAGGAGGAAATGGATAAAGAAGACTTCCTGTCTACTGGAACTACATTACTTCTTTCTCAGCAATTCTAATGATTATCCTCTGATGCTGCCAATTCCCCTGTGTTCTCTACATTTTATTTGCTTTTCTTGTTTTGTTGGGAGGATGGAGGGCAAGGACTTATGTATCTCAGGATAACCTCAAATCTACTCCGTAGCTGAAGATGACTTTCAAGTTCTGATGCTTGCATCTCTTGCTGCAAAGAGCTAGGATTACAGGCATGGGTCACCTGGCCCAGCTGTTATTTTTTCTATTTGTATTAAAAAATTTTAAACTGAAATATAATTACACTACTTCCCTATCTTCCCTCCAAACCATCCAGTGTTCTTCCCCCCATCACATCTCAGATTGTGAACTCCTTTTTATTGTTCTTACATACATATTATATAAATACCTGAATGTATAGAGTACTTGCTGGGTCTGTCTAGTGTGGCTGTCTGTGTGTATTCTTGACAAACTTTCCACTCCTCCACCTACCACTGCTGTCTCGGCATCTTTGTATGGAGTTATTGGCAAAACCAACTGCTTTCCAAGTAGAACAACAGATATTGATTTGATGGTAAGATGTACTAACTACATTGAGATCATAACAGCCTGCTAATAAACTGCCTTCTGTTTCCAATGGGTGCGAACACAGAGTCTGATTTATAGTCTGTGTTAAGGGAGTGTGGGGAGGTGCTGAGGACCAGTGTGGATGCCTATATAAGAAGAACATGGTGCTCTGTTGGAAGCAGAGCAAACACCTCCACAGTCAGATGATGCAGAGGGTTGAGGTGGCCATATACTGAAAGGGGTGCTCCTGTGGGCTCCATCAAGATCCCTGCCAGTCATTATTATGCTTTCTACAGTCAGACCACCTCTGAGCACTGGCTCTGCCAATTGTGTGACCTTAGTCAAATTTCTGCATCTGCCCTAACCACTCAGTTGGCAAAAGCAATAGATATGAAACTCGAATCAGACAATTTCAAGAATACCAGAGTGATTTGCAAATCACAAATGATGTTTGTTATGCTGATTATTATTATTATTATTATTATTATTATTATTATTGGGGCCATCTCTCAGAAGTCTACGAGAGCACAATGATTAATGATGTCTTCATGACTAGTTGTGGGTAATAACTGACCAATATTTTAATAGACATATATAAACAAGTGTATGCATTTTAACTATAATACTTTCCAATGAATACTTTAATCAGTTGATTTAATTTCTAGAGGATAACAATGTCACCAAAGTGAACTAGAGTTAGTATTGTTTGGAAGTTAGGAATTTGATATTTCTATTCGCAGTGTGGAGTCTAACTTCTTACCACTCTTGGAAGGATAAATTATCTAATATCTGATACATTTAGGTTCTTTCCCACCATTCACTCTTTAACCTGGCTTAAAAATAAACACAGCTACTTTTATCAATAGTGTTTAAGAAATGGATCATTTCCTGCTAAGTTAATTTTCGGTCTAATCAAAATCATTATTTCATTTATGAAATTGCTAAAAACATTATAGTGATATGAATTCACTTTAACTTAAAGAACCTTAGCTATGAAGGCATAGGGACTCTTAGAGGCTCTTTAATCAATTCAATAAATTATTGATTTGTTAACTGGTCCTATAACTTGATTATCTATCAGAGACTATTAAGAGTCTTTACTGTATTTCTATCTTCTAGATATTTTTAATATTTGATATAGTATTGTTCATTATATTTACATTGTTTCACAGAACATCAGAACTTATTCATGGAATCAAACAGAACCATGTGCCCCTCTATTCATCTCTCCCCATCCCACTCCCTGATTCTCTCCCATCACCGTTAAGTGCTATTCTGTTAGCATTTCTTTGGGGTTCATAGGGTACTTGGTAAGTGAATCTGGCACTTAGTGCAGGTATGTACGTACCAATGCTTTACATCATACATCAGTAATTTAAGAAACTTCAGCATGCTGATCAAGCAGAGAGCTTTACCTGGCACTAGTCACTGTCCTAGAACTCTCCTGACATTGGTTTTACCATAGCAAGCATGTTAGAACTATTATGCTGCTGATTTAAAAATGTCATAGTTACTGTAGAGAGAGACTGGGCCTTGAGTGGGCTTTTGAAACCTCAAAGCCCACCCCAAGCATAATGATCACAGTAAAAATGCCTGTCAGGCATATAAAAATAGCTTAGTTAGGAACCCCACTACACACAAAGCTGTACCTGATAACCAGAACTCAGTGACATCACTCACTCAAGATAACCAGACATAGTCCTAGAACCCCATGACACCCACTGGCAGTATAGAAGCAGAGACCATATCGGGTCTGCATATCTGGGGAGATGCCACCTTATCTGCCCTGTGGCTGGAGAGTCTCCCAGGATCCGGCCCTCAAATTGGAGACTTCTGTTAGAGACTGGACAAGATCTTCAGCAAAGGTACATCACAGAGATGAGCAGCCTTGGGGAGAGACAGGCTTAGGATTTAGAGTGTGAATATTGTGTGATGACCCTCAGCATAATAAAATATAACTTTTGTTAGACCAACTATATGTATCTACCTTCTTGATTGGGAGACTCAGTGACACACTTCCTCTACCAAGGCCACGCTTCCTAATCCTTCTAACCTTCCAATGGTTCTACTCCCACGCAGTTAAGCATTCAAACATATGAGCCTCCAACAGCTACAGAGAGCTTGGGAAGAGGAGTGAGAAATGCATAGCATCATATCCTGGCTAGATCACTTATCAAACATGTGAGTGTGGACCAATTACCATTCTAAGTCTTAGTATTTATATATGGAAGAGTGAGGTAAGAAGAGCAGCTGTCTCATATGGTTGCTTCTGACATTTAGTGAGGTCCCATAATTGTCATGAATACAAGGCCACTAATGATAAAGTTTGACTAAGGTTTAAGTGTAAGGGATGCTGAAAATGAAAGGGGAGCAGCAGACCAAGATGCACACTTTCATAGGCAGTTTCAGAAGCATCCAACACTTTCTACAGGGAAGAGAATGCTGCCAGGTGGAAAGGAGACGGGCAGTTCACTGTTTGTACCAAGGAAGATCCTCAGAAGAACACATGCTGCACTTGCTCTTTAATTCTCTAGGTGGGGGCAGGACTTCTGTCTAAAACTTCTGGAAGGAGAACTGGGATCCACCATGAAATTATGTGGTGAGTCCTCCTAGACAATAACTGGAGGAAGTGGAGTGGTTTTATTTCTGGCTTCTGAGAGCATCATCTCTCAGATCCCTGGACGAAACTCTGAGCATCACACACATATGTCCCACGTAGAAGAGTCAGTTTCAAGATAAAGTCTTCTGTGGAAATAAAGGGCTCTAAAGGTGGCACACACCTCAGAGGAAGCAGAGCCAGCAGCAGGGCAGCTTTCTCTGTCCCTATTGCCCTCACTTTCCAGTTTCCAGTCTAGCTTCCCTCTACACCACATTCTCTCTCTCTCTCTCTCTCTCTCTCTCTCTCTCTCTCTCTCTCTCTCTCTCACACACACACACACACACACACACATACACACACACACACACACACACATACACACACCACATACATGCTCACACACAGATACACACATATACATGTACATGTATGCACAAACTTATAGACACAGACACAAAGACACACACAGACGCACACACACAGACACACACGCTCACACATACATGCTCAGACACACACACACAAACAGAGAGAAATCAAATCTTGAGTTGTGAGCATCCTCTGAGACTAGGCAGTCTGGTCACTAAAATAAGACTACAAGTTAAAGAGACTGGATGATTTTCTAGACTGAGCAGAAGAGTTACAGTTCCTGATGGTTTCCCATACAGTCACAGGAAGTTCACATTTAGTATGCATATTTTAACCAAAGCAATGAGAAAAATGTTAATATATTCAAATTCATTTTTCATAAATTATACCTGCTCAAGATATAGTCAACTTCAGGAATGAAGTGCTTGTTCTTTTAAATCAACCCTAGGGGGTGCCTTTTTTTATACATTTCAAGTCTGCCAGGTTGGCTTAGGCCTGATATCCCTATAAGTAAGATATGCTTGCTCCACACACATGATGTTTCACAAGGGGTAGGGGATATTGTGTCCAGTGGGAACAAAAGCATCACTAAAATCTAATGTCAGTTATAGGACAGGAATTGAGAGACACCAATCACGGGTCTAAATAGGAAATCGAGGGTCTAGCGAGATGGTTCGGCAGTTAAGAGTGCTTACTGATCATACAGAGAACATGCATTTGGTTCCCAGAACCCATATCAATAGGTGTATAACAGCATGCCCGTATCGATAGGCCTACAACAACCTGTAAATCCAGTGCCAGGGGACCTGATGGTCTCTGGCCATAATGGGCTCTTGCATACTCAAGGTTTCAAGGTGAAAACCAATTCCTGAAAGTTGTTCTCTAACCTTTACACATGTGCGATGGCACTCTTGCCCACACACACCCAAAGTATTTTTAATGCCCTAACAATAGAGTAGGGTTGGAGTAAAACTTGTTTTTAAAAGGCAGGTAAAATAGTATAAGAAAATAGAAAGTTGGGGGACTTAATTTAACCATGCAGCGTGGCCAAGAAGGCCGAATGCTGGTGCTCCACAAATGTTGGCCGTGCTCCTGGATGAGTGGCTGCAAATCCTCCCATGCTGCCGAGTTCATTGTTTACTCGGGCACCTCATGACTTAAATCACTCCCCATGTGTTCCTTGCTAATTCGTCCAGCTGCATATTGTTTCTATACCATTTGAGTGTCAGAAACAAATTATCATTGACACATGTGCTTTAGTGGCCTAGAAAAAATGGCTAGTACAGCGTCTGGCGCACAGACATATTTTTGAAGACTTGACCCACAGCATTGTGAAGTTGAAATAGGACTAAATTTTCATCCATTCTCAAGAATTTCACAGGCCATTTCCTAGCTTATCTTGGGATATTTAGCTTTCTCCTTTGAGAAACCTTTCAAGTAAGGGAAGTGATCAATCATAGTCCCTGTGTGCCAAACACAAGAGATAGCATGCTAGTCCTGCATATGGCATTTGTGTGAATCCTTGTACTGACGCCGCAGGAAACAGGCCTGCAGGCTGTTGGCTTAGATAAGGAAACATGCTTAGCCAGGTTGTCTGCTCTGCTCTGCATTGTGAGGCCGGTGGCGCTGTGATAGGCTCAGAGTAGGGCAGTGGAATCGGAAGCCAGCTGACGGTCTTCAACACTCTCAAGCGTACTAAAGCAACCTAATGCTATCTATTTTACTGAAAGTGACTTGCATGTGGAAGGGGGCTAACCTACCAAAGAATGTGAAACATGCTGATGGCACTTGAATACTGGGACTTCAATAGGTAAGCATGGGAGAAATTATCTATTTGAATCAAATCTGTGCGTTCTTCACAATCAAATGCAGGCATTAGAGTTTGGTCTCTAAGGAAACTTATGCCCCTGATATCTTTTTGGTCTTCTGTACAATACCAGGATGAGACATAAAGCTAGATTAATTTTTATCATTACTCTTATTATCTCTCAATTATCCTACAAAATGATTTCTAAAGACGCTGCCTGGTTGGAACATGTGGCGCTTCCTGTTTTGTTTTTGCAGTGCTTGGCCTAAACCCAGAGCCTAAAGTATGTGCTGGTCAAGGACTCTACCACTGAATTCCACCCCAGTTCCAATCACTGTGATTGATTTACAGATTTTTGCACAAGAGTTGGGGAGATATTTCAATGAATGAACAGTTTTCCTTGAAAACCTGAGGGGCTGAGTTTGGCTCCATCAAATTCAAGTTATAAAAGTAAATATCAGGGGTGGTCATAGGCACTTGGAAACCTAGTGCTAAGGGAGGAGAGGCGGATCTTTGAGTGTGGTGTATGAAGCAAATAAGTGAACTAATGCAGTAAATTGGCCTGGTTATAAGCACTGGCTAAAGAGGATCTAGGATGGCTAGTGATTTTTTTTCATCTTTAAACTGTTTATTGTATAATATAAAACTACAAAAGACTGCTCATTTCCATGTAGATTTAATCTGCCCAATTGTTTAGAATACAGCCTGAATGAATATACATTGAACACAGCCCTCTGGGTTCTGATGTGACGTCTGTAATATTGCATAGAAAAGGCACAGCTCTCAGGTCTGTGGGGAAAGGTCACACCTCCTTCTCAAAATCCACGCACCAACACGTCCCCGTGTACACTTTCAAAACTTTAGCTGTACATATGGACTACTCTTCTCTCCCAAATTCCCCCAAAGAAGTCCAAAATCTATACTGGCTTTGTCTGCAAGAGCGTTGGATCCTGGCCAAGAGCCATGTTGAGTTGTCCTTGGAAGCACTGGAGACAGTCGCACAAGGGCGGATGCACACCCTGCTGGCATCCAGTGCCGGGCAGCAACAAGAACCAATGACTTATAGCTGGGACAAGTCATATATGCTCTTTCTGCTATTTTCAGAAATGTAAAAGTGTTTGATTTGTAAGAGCAAGGTTTCACAATTAAGACAATTCACAGAGTAGAGGAGTGATCGCTGCACAAGCAGTCTGTGTCTGTCATTTAAGAAGGCTGCCCTTGCAGTGTTCATAATTCATTGTTTACTACAAAGGTAGTAAGAAATTTAGGCTTAAAAAACAATCCATAAGTTGATACTTTGGCTCTTTGGAGCGTACGTTGCTAAGAAATTTTCCTTGATTGACCTCAGGATGGCTGGGGCTATGACAATAGAAAGCTCAATATATATATAACTGTGCATACCAGAAAAGAGAAAAGGAGCCTTTTCTTACATGTCAGATTAGGTGTCTTGAGAGCAGGGACCCTGTATCTATAAGGAACCACCAGCTTCTAACTTCATATGACCACATTAAGAATATGCCCATACTCTAAAATTTATTCATTGGATTTTGACGTTAATAAATGAATAGGTGCTCAGAGGGAACCCTGAAACACTTTCATTTTGGAAACTCTAGTTGTGTTAAAATTTAAAAAGAGCTCAAACAATTATATCTAAATGTATTTAGAGATTTTATATAAAATCTGCAGAGCACTAACAGGGTGTGTTCCTTACCACACAAGTCATTGCATTTATTATACAAAACTAATTATAGTACACCATAGGCTGTAGGGCTTTGCACTGGTGTCAATATTTAAAGATTCAGAATGGCTGATGTCTTTGAACCTTATCACAGTATCTCTGTGGTTGTATCTTGATCCTTATGAGGACATAGCACCACCTCAAATGTGAGGCTCTCAATGGGAAAGAGGTTCTCAGCCCTTTTGACAGTTACTTCCTAAATGTAAATATTATGTAGAGACAGAACAGAGACAAGCAAGCCATGGGGGGGAAAGTTAGATTTATTTTAGCAACACTGACCAGAGGAAGAACCCATCAGCAAAAGTCAATTACTATAGAAAAAAAGATAAAACCACTTTTAAAAGATTTGAAAACTTTAGACATATTCTTTTTTTAAATTTTTTACACATGTTAGTATTTGATTGAGTATGAGCACCGTGTATGTGTGTCATGCCCATGGAGATCAGAAGAGGGTGTCAGATGCTCTGAAACTGGAGTAATTGACTATTGTCTTAGCCACTAAACCAGATCCTCAGCCCCTCAAGACCTGTTTTATGATTTCCAATTTTCAAGGTCTGTTGGATTTTTCTTGCTTTATTCACAGAGAATGCCAAAGGAGAACACTCTTTGTCATCTCTAAGTCATCAGGATAATGGCCCATGACCTGATCTCCTCCTGCTGAGACCAAGTGATAGATGCGGGATGTACCACGGACGGACATCCGTTCTTGTCTGGCACTCCTGAAAGGCTGCAACAGTGAGGAAGGTTTCACCTTGCATTTCGTTGTTGTTTCTTTATTTGTTTGTTTTTATGGGCTTTAGTCATTTCTCTTTTAATTTTTAGTGATTCTCTGATATCTGCTTTTGAACCTGAAAATAATAGACATTCTCTGATCTTGCACTTGTTCTTGCCAGGAGTTTTAAGGAAGCAATTTCACTAGTTACATCCTTTAGAGAAAAGCACAGCAGCCACAGGGTCATGTTATTATGAACTGGAAGCATCAAGTCTAGTGTCTGCTTTTGATGGAGTTCCCTGTGTATTTTACTTGTTCAGACATTCCCATAAACACTCTTAAAGAGCCTTAAAATGTTCTTCATTTTCATTCCTAAAAATTTGCTTGGAATTTTGGTAAGGGTTAATATATTTACATAGTAAAACAGAAATAGATAATGGGTTTTGTAAAACATATTATTTCTATTATATATATATAATTTTATATGCCGTGGTTGATTGAATGACAAATATCCTGCATACTTTTGGGCATTTGCTCAGTTTAGGAATGGCCTTGCTGGAGGAAGTATGTCACTGGAGGTAGGCTTTAAGAGGTTAAAGATGTACTGTTTATATTTTCCTTTCTTTGTCTGCTTCCTGCTTGTGGTTTGAGATGTGAGCCCTCAGTCCCAGCCATCAGCTCCAGGCACCATTACTGCCTGCGGCCCTGCCTCCACACCATGATGATGAGGAGCTCTTAGCTCCTGGAACCATAAGCCTCAAGCAAACCCTTCCTTCTACAGGTTGCCTTGGTCATGGTGTTTTGCCACAGTGAGAGAAAAATGACTAACACATATGCTAATATAAGTGTGTATTTAAAATTATTATCACTTTTATTATTAGCTGTGCTCAAGATAGAAAAAGTTTTGAAGAGTTGAATTCTGAAGACCTGATATCAAATTTTGAAGTACTGAATGCAGATGGGAATATATCGAAGAAAACATAGTTTAAAGAAGTAGTCTATTAAAAAGGGCCTATGTTACTGTGGTATAGCAGTGTTTGACCAAGTCTTAAGGACAGTTCCACATTTAGTCTTTTCCTAAGAACAACCTTGTGATGGAGGGATATGTAAGTATGTGTGTGTACATATATACATACATATGTATATGATGTATATGTATATGATGTATACATATATGTGTGTATGTACACATATGTATATATGTGTATATGTGTGTGTCTATATATATGTATATATGTAAGTGTATATATATATGTACATATCCTGATATATACCTATATCTCATTGACAGAACATTTGCTTATTTGGTCCTTTCCTAAGAACAACCTTGTGATGGAAGGAGATGTATGTATATATGTTTGTGTGTGTACATATACACATACATTTGTGTGTGTTTATACGTATATATGTATATCTCCTGATATATATGGCTCATTGGCAGAGCACTTGCTCAGAATATGTGGTGCCCTGAGACTGATCTCCAGCACTGACAGAATATGAGACATTCATGGTGGTATGAGCTGTACCATGGAAAGCAGGAATGGAGTTAGCACACAAGACTTCACTTTATCAACTCGACAATTTATCGAATCAACTACTCTTCTGGGAATTTGAGTCCTCAAGTGTTTAATAAAATATTTTTTATGTATAAATATGGCAATATGTACAAGCATTATGAAGCTATAAACAGGAGATATAAAATATGTCATTTATCTTTATATGTAGCATTTGCCATGTAAAATCACTTAGGAAACATGAGTTCCATTGCTATAGAATAGAACCTACACTCGTTAGAACATCCATTGCAAAACGAATTCCTCTACATTTACTCATACAACTTCTTTTGTTCATTGGTATAAAAACACATTGTTGGAGCGAAGGAGATCAGTAGGTGCAGTGATTGCTTCAGAAGCATGAAGACCTGAAGTTAATCACCCAACTCCATGTGAAGAGCTGGCATGTGCTGACTGCTTGTAATCCCAGTGCTGGAGAGGTAAAGACAGATGGAGCCCTAGAGCTCACTGGCTAGTCAGCCTAAGCAAATGTGTGGGTTTCAGGTCAGCAAGAGACCTCTTTCGAAAATCACAAAGAATAGCTTCTGGAGAATGATATTCAAAGGTATCTTCTGGCATCCAAATACATAAGCACCTACACACACAGGCCAAACCCACCTTCACATACACATTCAAGAACATTTGAAACCCCGTTTAGTTTCTCTGAAAATCGTTATCTCACTGAAATGCCCATAGACACTGATTGACAATTACTGTTACTCACATATTATTTTTTATGATTGGGGACCTGGTATTCCAGTTGTTTGCTTTATCATAATTTGTACAGTGATTACTGTAGCTCCAAACATTCCAACCTAAGTGTATGGTGTTATTACACACAAACAAACACAGATATGCACATGCACATAAACACACAAAAGAATATGTTAAAAAATGATGTCAGCTAGTAAGCATGTACTCTCATGAGTATATCAAAGCATGAGATGGAATCACTCTCCTTACAATCTTCAATAGGACCAGCATCCCATTAAGAAAAGGTGACCCACCATGAGGCTCCATTGAAGGCCAGACAGCATGAATCCATAGGACAAGAGGAAGACTCTGCATAACATGAATACCTCCTGATTGCCCATATGCCAACATGCACATAGAGATGCTAAAATTTCTATTGTGTTATGATATGCCAAACTAGAATCAGGGGAAAGACTGACTAGTGGAAAGCAGAAGGACATAGACTGCCCTCCATTCTCACCATGGAACACACATAAACATTTCCACAAGACAAAATACTTAAAACATCATTTGCAAGCAGCTATATGGTTTTTGTTCTGGGGGCAAATTAAACAGGTTAAGGAACATAATTACAGAACCGGACACAACTGGCCTAGGAACTTTGGGGTCTAGTACAGACAACTGAGAGTTAAAAAAAAAAAAAAAAACATAAGCAGAAGGAAGCCTTCTGTTTGAAATAGTTCTGTGGTCACTGGATCTGGGAATTCATTATCTGTTCCATAATTAATAGTAGATTCTGACGAGCCTCTCCTTTGTCAAGTCCCTAATGCCATATTTAGATGCCATGACAGTGACTTTTTGAGAACTCCTTCTTCTCCAAGTCAAAATAAACTTCTCACCAGACTTCTCACATTTGATTTAAATGAATCACAGTTAAGTGCCAGCGTATCTTTTCCAAGCCAATTGCCTCAGAGTGTCTCTTCTGGATGTGGTGCAAACAAACGTAATACTCACTGTTTTTCCATCGATGCCCCCCGCTATCCTATCTCTGTGCTCTGCATACACTATTTGCCCTGTCTTGAACACTTACATGTGAAAACACTCTTTTCACCTAGGCTTCTATAACTATGTGCTTGCTCTCATATTTTTTCCCAAGATGCAGCTATAAGTTAGGTCACGTGGAGAACTGTTTCCCCGTCCTTTCTTGTTGATAGCAATAATCGGGAGGATTTGCTGAATGCTGGCACTTCCCGAGCACTATAGTATAGATTTCATAGATTTACTTAAAAAGTGAGAAAGCACAGTATAATGTACAGACTACAGTATACCAGTATTCAAATCCTGGCGCCACCACAGAATATCTGCGAGCACATAGATATTTATGTTCCGGGCTCTTGTGTTCTTCTGTAAATGGAGATAAGTTGACTAAAGCCAACCAGTAAAAGCTAATGGCTTATATGTGACTTATATGGCAGGATAACAGGACTAATGCTTGATATAGTTGCTATGAGGATTACCTGAAATAATTCCACAAGTAACTTCAAAGAATTCCCAGTGTGGTGTAACTGTCCCATAAGCACGGGTGCTGTCACACCTCCCAGACTGCCATGAGGCAAACATCATCGTTCCCAAAAAGAGACAGGACCACTGAGGCTAAGGAAGATTGGAAACATGTTCACATTTACACAGCTGCTATGCAACACACACACACAGTGGATAGATAAGGCTGTGAGCTCTGAAGCGCCCTCTCTCTCTCTCTCTCTCTCTCTCTCTCTCTCTCTCTCTCTCTTTCTCTCTCTCTCTCTGGAGTCTTTGTTTTAGAACTGCTAATTTTCTTGCGACTTAAACAGTGGGAGCAAGAACCATAGTCGCTAACATTTATTTTTTCCTGTGTGCTGTGTATAGCACTCAACACTAATCGTGGGTTGTCGCACAACTTACAGCTGCTTTAGCAAGCAGGAACCACTGCCATCATTTACTAGAGGGGGAAACCTTGCTTCAGACCTGTTTAAAAGCTTCTTCAGGTGGCAGAGCAGGTTCACAAAGCCAGATTTACTGGAATCAAATTGTGCCCAGGTGAAGTGACTCCTGGTTTCTTTTAGAGTTATGACTGTCATTTAGGATTTTGTTGATTGTGTGTGAATCAGATAGACCTGCCAGAGATCTCAAGATCAGGACCCTGCCCAACTCACCACTGCCTATCTGAGTGTTTTATACAATAAACACCTATTCAGTGCTGGATGGATGAACTTCTCAATGGAATTTTGATTATGAGAAATCAAATGGTTCTTACACAATGCTTGCTTTTTCTACTCACACTTAACTAAGATAATAGTTTTAAGCTCACTTTTTCTCTGGATAACTAATAAATGAAATGAAACTTTTGCATTAAGTAAAGCGAAGTTGGACCTAAGTTGTGTCATGCATAAAGCTTACTGATAATCTTTTGTTTATTTTGCTACCATTACATGTCTGAGTTTCTCCATCTATAAATGCAAGATAATAATACTCCCTGAGCAGGAGAGATGGTTCAGAAATTAGCACTTGTTACTCTAACTCAAGTCCCAGTACTCATATAGGATGGCTCACAGCTGGCTGTAACCCAGTTCTGGGAGATCTGATGCCCCTCTTCGGACCTCTGAAGGCACTGAACATACATGCAATACATTTACATAAACACACACATACACACTCACACACACATACACACACACAGACTTTAAAAAAATGCCTCCTTCATAAAATTGTTGTTGGGATTGGAGCCTTTTCTAAATTTTCTACAAAAATGATTACTAATACAATGTAATATTAATGAATACCATTTAAGATTGTGACACAGCCATGTTAAGGGCTAGATACTGTTGAGCTTGTAAATAAAAACTTTCATTTCAGGTCACATCATTAAAATAACTTTTAAAATCATTCCAGCAATGCTTCTTACCTACATCTAAGATCTTCCTCAAGGTACAGGACAAATATTATAAAATACACATCCATGATGAGGAAGAGATATCAAATGTACAGAAAGGGCAAGTTTCTGAGGAGTTAGTGGGAGCACAGCCATTTTGTGGTAAACAGCTTCATTCTTGCCCCAAGGGAGGGACTCAATCCTCAATGGATGCCTTTGTGTTGTTAAGAAGTGTGAGAAAGGCAAAGGTCTCTCAGTGAAGACAATCCTTTGTTCCTACCTTACTGGGAAACTGGATTTCAGATGTAGCAATCATTTTTGTCGAAGTTTTCATCTCCGATTTAGAAGAAGTTTCAAGTTTAGAATTGGTGAAAAGGGAGAGCCAATAAGAAACAAACAAAAACAAAACCCAAAAAGGTAGCACAAAGATTGCCTGAGAAAGACACTATTATGGTACTTATCTTTCCAAGTCTCTCTCTCTCTCTCTGTCTCTCTCTCTCTCTGTGTGAGAGAGAGAAAGAGAGAGAGAGAGACAGAGAGAGAGAGAGAGAGAGAGAGAGAGAGAGA
>CM052715.1:30008821-30053116 GCA_028551405.1 Uromys caudimaculatus
AAGATGTAACCAAGGTTACAATAAAACCCATAAATTATCTTGTATGCTAACTTACAAGGATCCATTTTAAAAGAGAAAGAATTTAAGGTTACGTAGAATTCACAGTCATAAGACCCCAATCTTGTGAACCGGAGTTTCCTGAAAAACACCACAACTGTGTCAAGGAGTCTTAAGGCCAAATGACTGTAACATAAGTGATTGTAGAGAGCTGAAACGTTGGAAGTCCAGAGACAAATTATCTTGGGATATCTTGAAACCCACCCCACTGTTAACGCTAACATTCATCCTTGTGACTATGAGGCAAATTGTTTTCAAATGTACTAACAGACAACTAGTTTCCACCAACAGTGTATCAGAAAGCACCTGAGGCCTACTGCAAAGCTCCTCCTGCTTTCTGCTTTATAGTTCCAAAGATGCGTTCAGAAATGCTGTGATTCACTCTATAGCTTCATGAAGCTCCTACCACATTGCAATGGAGTATTTGAAGTAAACTTTTTTCTTTTTTCTTTTTCTTTTCTTTTTCTTTTTTGATACTTTATTTATATTTCCAATGTTTTCCCCTTTCTAGGTCTCCTCTTTGGAACCCTCTATCCCCCCTCCCCTGCCTCTATGAGGGTATTCCACCTCCCACGCACCTGCCCACCCACTCCCTATTCCCACCTTGACATTCCCCTTTACTGGGGCCACTAACACTCTCAGGCCCAAGGGCTTCTCCTCACCCTGATGGCCAACAAGCCCCTCCTCTGCCACATATGTGGTCCGAGCCATGGGTCCCTCAATGTATATTCTTTGGTTGGTGGTCCAGCCTCCAG
Source organism: Uromys caudimaculatus (assembly GCA_028551405.1). NCBI lineage: Eukaryota > Metazoa > Chordata > Mammalia > Rodentia > Muridae > Uromys > Uromys caudimaculatus. Next base: position 30,009,634 of record CM052715.1, read on the forward strand.
GAGGACTGGGGGGGGGCAGTCAGGCCAGGTGACACTGTTGCTCCCTCCATGGAGCTGCAGACTCCCTCAGCTCCTTCAGTCCCTTCTCCCACTTCTCCATCTGGGACCTCACTCTCAGTCCAGCGGTTACTGTAAAGTGAAACTTGGGTATTCCGAACTTTTGGGCTAATATTCACTTATCAGTGAGTACATGCCATGTTCATTCTTTTGTGACTGAGTTACCATGTTCTTCAGCCATGGCCACTCATATCTGGCTTCAGAATAAACTAGCCATTACTGCTCTTGCAGTGAGCACAGTATTTGATGCTGACATTGATAAGATGTTCTTATGAAGAGAGAAAACCACATCAGAGATTCCTCTCCTAGTCCATCAAGGTCACACAAGGGCCCAATGAGAAGGCTGCTATATGCAGCCAGCCAGGCCCGCTATCATGATGGCATGGCATTTGCTGTCTCTCACAATGGTGAGAAAACATGTCTGTTGCTGCAACCACTCATTCTGTAGGTGCATTACAACAGCCTGAGCAGTCCAGCGCACTGCCATTGAGTGAATAACTCTCTACTCTTCTAAAATAAAGTTATATGGTCTAGTGAAGAACTGAGAAAGACCTTCTTCTTTTAAAGTCCAGAAGATGCCATTTGGGTATTTGTGATTTAATACTGTGGACAAAAAGAAAACCAAGAGACACACCCAAATATAACCTTCCTTTTAGAGTTTCTCTTTATTAGCAATGTCTCTCTTCAGTACCTGCCTCTAGACATCATGCTTGGGCAAGAGCCATAGGACAGAAAAAAAAAAAAGTCACATAGCCAGCAATGCACTTAGCAGCAAAACAGGGTCTTTGTTAAATAGACAATACCCTTTTCTCTTCTTAAATTCAAATTATTGCTGGCTCAGTGGCTTTTCCCATTGAGTAGTCTTAAGTAAGTCACCCTTGGCAGTTTTTGGTTAAAGGGAGCAGAAGAAAGCCAGGTCTGGTCTGATGGCGGAGGCTCTGTGGACCCTTAGAAGCCTGTGAGCTGGACCCAGTGCTCTGGATTCCCTGACAGAGCTGATCTCAGCTCCTTTCCCAAAGTGCTTGTGGAGACATGGGCTGGTACTGGGAGGGGCCCTGGCAGGTCAGTAGTAAAATACTAACCTCATTTTGCCTTCAGCTTGCCCTCAAATCCCCACACAGTTCACAGCACAAGATAAGCCAATTAACAATGAGGATGTTTCTGATGAAGGTAGACACAGAAAAGAGCATAAAATAGGGGACATGGGTCTTTAAATTGTGATGTGGAGGAGACCAGGTTGTGGTGGGGAATTCCTCTCAGGAGAGACATGTGCAGGGAAGGGACTCGGCATGCTAACATGGGAAGGAAAACTCTGAGCAATTAGTATAGAGGCCTTGAATGGGGAATTAGCTTGTTTGGTCTAAACCTCAAGATGAAGGATTAAAAAAAAAATGATTGGGGCAAAAAAGGTCCCGAGAGAAGGTCAGGAAGGGTCACGGCCCATCCTCAGTGCTGGGTAAGGCACTTCTGGGACTTGGGTATGAATTCTATTTTCAAAAAGCTTGTCATTGTGAACCCTGCCTGCAACCTGTTTTCATAAATAAATACTGGGACATGGCCACGTTTGACTCCTTAAGAACTGTCTACAATTGTTCTGGGGACACAAGGAGATATTTTAGTGGTATGATACAGAGAGCCATAAAACTAAAATATCTACATTCTTGCCCTTCACACAGCATGTCTGCTGAGTGGAAGCTGTCAGTAGGCTGCACAGTTAGTTAGCCAATGAAAAGGTGGCAGTGACTTGTACCACTGTAGTTGGTGGTAGCCCAGATGTGGGGGGGTGGGCAGATCTAGGACATGCTTTGCAGGAAGGGCTGATGGAATCTGCTAATGAATTGGTGGGGGATAAACAGGAGAGAGAAAGGAATCAAAGTATTTTGGGCTAGAACAAGTGAGCAGAGAGCAAAGCCATCTGCTGAGGTGGGGAGGTCTGGGGGAGAAGTGGTACTGTGGGAAGGACAGGCATGAGGATCTCTGGGAGAATGCTCATTTCAGGCCACCTTCTCACAGTCGGGCCTCTCTGTTTCTGTCACTCCACTCCAGCACAGTGATCCCCAAAGCAACCAAAAGAGTTCATTAACCTTATTACTTCAAAGCATAACGTCCACACAGGCACGGGCTTTGTGAGTAGCCTTTTTCTAGACGATAATCTGAAACCTGACTGAAGTTGAGGACCACGCTTGTCCTCAAAAGCCTAACGCCTGCCTAATCAATGGCATGTAGTAGATGCTTGATTCATGTTGGTTTTGAGCCAAAGCAATGGTAAACACTTACAGAAAACTTATAGCATCAGACACTATGTTATTAAATTATGTTATTCATTCTTACAAAAGTCCTGCTTGCTAGTCCCAGTCACCACATGATAACAGGGATAGACTTAGAAACTTGGGTTTACAGGAAAGATGCAAATGCTGACCCTGCAAGGTGAAATCAGGAGGTATAAATAGTGAAGGGGACCAGCCACCGATGAAGGGAAGTGGTGTAGCCTTCCTACATGGGTAATTGCTCCCTTACGGCCACTGAGCATTGCCCTTTGTGAATGTGGTGCCACACAGAATCGTGAGCTTCAATTTTCCAAGAGAACATTTAAATCTAGTTTGTTAACTATGAAGTTTCTTAATTAAAAAAAGCGGTGTTCTAGAGCAAGTAAGTATCAAAGATCTCACCCTAGTATTCCTCTTCCACACTGTGTATGTGTGTCTGTATGTTTATGTCTGTTTGTCTGTCTGTCTGTGAGTATCTGTGTATGTCTGTGTGTGCATGAGTGCTCACTTAGCAAATACATTTCTAGTGGGAGAAAAGTGAGTCAGCCTTGGTAAAAACTGGTGCATCTGGTATAAGTCAGTGCCCCGCATGCTCAGCCGAATGTATCTTTTGCTGAGCCTGTTTCTCACAATAGCCAAGAATGGCAAGCACTTGCCTTTTGTGTCAAGAACACTGTAGCCATTCTCTGAGGCTAAGGATCCTATCTAATGGCTGCAGTGAAGCATCAAATTATATTGTCTGAGAGGTTCATGGCTGCCGGTAGTTCTCCTAACACAAGGATGCCACAAACTGATGTCACTGTGTTGCCAAACAATTGGGAACTAAGATCAGTAAGTGTTTTTCCTATCTTTGTTTGTTTATTTGTTTGTTGTTGTTGTTCTATTTTAAAACATTTAAATTGTGTGTGTGTGTGTGTGTGTGTGTGTGTGTGTGTGTGTGTGTGTGTGTGTAATGGACATGTAAGCGCACTTGCTACAGCATGTGTGTAGTGGTCAGAGGACACATTTGTGAATATGTTCTCTCTTTCCTTCCTTATATGGAGGTCTCTGAGGATTGGACTGAGGTTACTGGGCTTGTGGTACAACTGCTTTGCTCTCTCATTGGCCCATTTTTGCTTTATACAACTGAATTCTTGCCATTGAGTTTACTTTTTTTGGAGGCTGGCAATCATATTGATGACTTCAGCTTAAATTAAATATTTAATTTCATGAAAATTGGAGATTAGAAAACCCTGTCACTGGTTTATTGATTCAATTTTCAACACAAAAACCCCAATAGTGTCATGAAGGGAGAAATTGAGCACTTAAAATTTCTAACAATCCAGTTAGGGGAATGATTACTCAGTGCCAATTATACTCCAGATTCCATGCTCTGTTCCAGCATACAAAGTGAATGAACCATTCTCCCCACCCGTCAGCACTAGCTGTCCATTGAGAGAGATAATTTACAAATAAATATATGGAGAAACGTGCTATAAGTAGAAATGTTGCAGGATGAGTCAGGAATTAATAATGCGTTAACAGACACAGAGTTGGAAGAAGCCTAGGCCTAAGAAAGAAACACTGAGAGGATTGCCCCGGCATTAACGCTGGCTAGAATTGCTCCGGGCTCTAGGTGTTGCATGTAGTTTTATCAACGCACTACTGTCTTAGCCCGGGAGCTGAGACCACACTACCAGTCCCTCCCGATTTAGCTCCGGGATCGGCTGCCTCCAGCTCCAACCCGGTCGGTCTCTCTTTTCCCATCTTTACCACTCCACCAGCCCACTCCCAAGGCTCTAGAGTCCATGAATAAAGGACAGACAGACAGCTTTATTATTTTAGAACTTGCCAGCTAGGCACAATTGCTGGGCGCAGAATCTCCTGCCTGGAAATGCATGCTCTCATCAGTTATTACCTCCCTTTCTCCTCCTTCCCTAAACTTATCAGCTAGCCCCCACTAACCTCTTCAGCCCCTGCCGGTAGCTGAGGCTGCAGGCCCTCGCTGCCCCGAGACCTTACATGACTGCTGCTTTCTACTCCAAAGCATGGCAAAATAAAAGCCCTCTCCTTCCTTGTGTCTGCCTTTTTCTCCTGGGACCCGGAAGTCCCATCTGTACCTTCCGCCTAACAATTAGCTCCCGGCCTTCTCTTTTTACATCTAGGTGTATGAAGAAGTACATTCTAGCTGAAAGATGCTAGTAGCTACAAAGTTCATCACAAGAAATTATCAAACATGAACATATACCGCATTCTCACAATGACCCAGTAAATTAAACTGCTTGTACTTCCCATACCTGAGAAGTAGAGGCAGAAGAATCACTTTAAGTTCAAGGCCAGTCTGGTCTACATAAGAAGTTTTGGGCCAACTAGGTAGGTTTACAAAGTAAGACACCATCACAGGAACAAAACAGAACAATGAATAAAGCAGGTAAGGTATCACCAGCGACACTGGAGATTATAGGATTATAACTTGAATGGCTGACAGCTTGAGTTTTGCAAATTCACAACGTGAGTGAAAGGCCCCACCATGTTCGGATGGGAAAATCAAGAAAAAATAATTGAAGATATTGAGACATGGCTTGATTATGGAGATTCATAAAACATAATAAATGGAAAAGTGTCTACACTCAGGAAAAGTGTGGAGCTGAAATCCTACAATGGAGAATTAACAGCAGTAGCAGTTATAGTAGGCAAGGACATTGACTGTAACACTTAACCTGGCATTGGGTCCTCTTCCCAATGCCTCTGCAGCACCATTGTTCTTTGACTGAAACTAAGCAAGAAGGAATGCTTGTGTTCACAATTAGTACATCTACACAAGTAAGGTATTGGCTGATAGGAGAGCATGAGAAAATTGAACCTATTTAAATTTGAGGACTCACAATGAAAGCAGAGCTCATTTAACTTAATCTGTGTGTGTGTGTGTGTGTGTGTGTGTGTGTGTGTGTGTGTGTGTGTGTGTGTGTGTGTGTTCTGTGTGCTAACAAAAGACACATAGGATACTTTTCAGTGAAGTCTTATACAGACATCCATGTGGAAGTCTGATAAACAGTGAGTTTATCAGTGTGAAGAGAAGAGAGCAGTACACCTGCTTCAATGAGTTTTATGTCAAAACTACTGACTGAGATTACCATTTGACTGCTGTGAATTAGATTGAACTCTACTAGTTAGAAATGAATACTTTTCAAAATACACAACTTTTCAAGATTATTTTTATATATCACAATGACTGAACTTTCAGGGAGAAAATTATATATAAGATATATTTCACTCATGTTGCCAATTATAGGAAAAAATCATTCGACTTAGTAAAAATCTAAGAAAACTGTCAGGGAATCTCCTGCCCTGGCTTTACCCTGGTGCACATAAAAATCAGGGCTTCCTGACCAAATAGCCTAGGTTCTCTGCATACATATCTTCTGAGATTTTTTAAAGCGGGTTTCATTGGTAAAATGTTGTCCTGTCCATAAACATTAAACATAAAATAACCTATTCAACATGATACATTGCATTTATTCTTTGTTTCAGGATTTGAAATAGCATTATGAATGATGTTTAATAATCTCCTTAAAAACTCATCTCAATGGAAGGGAGATGGAGACAGGTAACTGGAAAAGAGACTGGGGGTAGAAAAAGAAAGCCAACAACTATTATTTGGTATCCTATTGTCTAGTGTCCAATAGGACTGAACAGGGCTGAACATACTTGTGTGTAGACATGACTGAATATAAATAGCCTGGGCTTTATCCCCCCAAGTGCAGCCATTGCCTCTGGATTGACCATCTGTTAATACAGGTAAGCAGCAGTGAACAAAACAACAGACATGCAGAGAGGAGGTAGGGGAAGGCAGGCAAGGAAGCAGATGGATAGATACAGAGCACTGCATTTCCTGTGTCCCAGAAGCCACTAGATTCCATCACATTCTTCAATAGGTGCTCAATAAATGCTTTGACATTTTCTTTATCTTTTTTTCCCTCCTTTTACATAATTTACATTGTCTGTTTACAAGAGACCGAGTATTCTGAACTAAGAAAGAAACTAATCTATCACTTATAAATACAGAATCCAAGAGCCAGACGTGCACCTGTGGCAGTGGTAACTCTCTATGGACTTTTTCTCTAGTGAGGTGCATTGTGGTCAGGAGGGACATCTTCACAATATGGAAGTTCCTTTCATCACCGTGGGAGGAGGAGAAAGACTGCATGGCATTAGGAGACCACCTCGACACCCAAATAACTGAAGTTAGTTCCAATGGTTGAACACAAGTCTAGAGGAAAGCTTTGCAAAACTCTAGATTTTTCCAAACGAAGGGGCCTATTCAAATCAGCTCAGTCAGGGATAGTATCCAGGCTAAATCACATGGGCTTGAGTGAATCCTGGCTCTAACCCTGAACCTAGCTGTGTGGTTCTCAGACCCTGGCTGCTCATCTGTGAAGTGAATGATTACAATAATATCTAGAATACCTGCCTGTCAGAGAAACTGTAGAAACCAAGAGAGATAGTATTTGAGGACATTTAGTAACATGCCAGGCCTATGGTAAGAATTTAAACACATTAATTTATGTTGGTAGCAACTTTTTAGAATCCTGTGGTGATAACAGACTTGTATCTGAAGTTCAGTATTAATCAATCCACAAGTGCATTAATGTATTATAATTACTTTTAATAAAGATATATTAGAAAATTTGAAAATTTTGGAATTTACTTTAATTGAAAGTTTTGTTCTGTTGTTTTGTTTTTCAAATATATCAAGTAAAAATACAAATTGTAATTTCTTTAAATATTACCTGGAATCTTAAAAACTCAAACAAAAACTATATCATGTGCTTTTTAACTTAAAAGGAAGCAGATTTATCTATTAAATTAATTAACATTCAAAAAATACAAGTTTAAAATATTTTGCAGGATTTACTTCAAGTACCAATCTCATACTGAATTTCATTAAACTTATTAACTGGCAAAATATATTCATCATAGAAGTTGTGTAAAATAGATATATTTACAAATAGCTTTGCAGGTTTCAGAAAAATTTAAATGTCTCTGATATTTACTCCCTCTGACTACAATGCCACTAGAACAATAATGAAAACAAAGAAGTGCTGGGTTTGTCAGAATATCACCCAGTGGTTGACAATTTTACAACTTTACCTAAATCATTGTAGAAAAGTTCATGGCAATTAAACAATTTAACTAATTTCTATCTGCAATGGAAATCTTGGTGAGTAATTGCTAAGATGCAAATGAAATCCAATTTAAAGAGAGGGTAAAAATAACTTCTTTGAAAGTACAAATTTAATATGAGATGGATCAAAGAAAAAAATTCTGGATAACTTAGATAACCTTTAGTATATGCCATATGTCAAAATAGGTTCCAGATGGAAATGAACTACCAGATCTTTGAATGAACAACAACTTCCAAACACATTAACTTCTGGTCAGTTTTGTTTGTCAGTTGGACACAAGCTAGAGTCACCTGGGAAGAGGCAATTGCAATGGAGAAATTGGCCCCATCAGACTGGCACACTTGTCAGGCATTTTCTCGATAGATGGAGATGTAAGAGAACAGATTGCTGTCGGTAGTACCACTTCTGGGCAGGTGGTCTTAAGTTGTGTAAGAAGGCAGGATGATCAAGCCCTGTGGAGCAAACCAATAAGCAGCACTCCTCCATGGTCTCTGCATCGGTTTCTGGCTCCCTGTTTCTGCCTTGAATCCTTGACCCACTTTCCTTAATGATGGAGAAATATAAGCCAAATAAACCCTTTCCTCCCCAAATTGGTTTTGGCCGGTGTTTTATCACAGTAATAGAAAGCAAAACAATCACAAACGAAATGTTCCATTTAATTGAATCTAAAAAATGTTTGAATTGTGCATAATAACAACCTCATTAGAACATAGCAAAAGTCTACATATGCATGCAAAACTAAACCCATGAAGGAACAAAGTATAATCTATGGAATGTGTATTTCACATATACTTTGTGTTCTTTTGGGGGTGCTGAGGATCAAACTTAAGACTCTATAAACACTAGTACTATATCACTGAAATACATCTCCAGCCTTGATAAACTAAGTTGCTATGGTAAACAACTCTACCACTGGCCCACATGTCAAGAGACATTGGTTCTTTCTGACTTTCTGAAAAGTGTGTGCTCTGCTCTATTCTTGGAAAGTTCTCTCTGTCTCTTTACACCTTCCTTTTATTTTCAGTGATAAAGATCTCTAAAGGTAAATAGAGAAGCAACACACTTTAAGCGTTACAGAGGGTCTTATAACTGTTTGGTCTGACATTTATTACTGGTAAATTACCCCAGAAAGATAACAGGAAGTTTTTTGTTTTTAATGGATACCTATGGTGGGTTTTGTCAATACAATTTAACAATAATAAAGGACGAAAGAAGATATAATGGGGGTGGGGAGAATGGAAGTAAGAGAGGAAGAGAAGAAAGAAGGAAATTTCCAGAAAGTCTCATAGAGTAGATGCCCATCCATTACAGCATTGTGTTTGAAGTGCGTTTTGGGGAGTACACAGTTACATGAGGAGTAGTTCACAGTGACTCTAACCTAGATAATGCATTCAACACATAGCTGTGTGCTTACTCTTAGGACATAGGTCTATGGTTCGGGGAGATGAGGGCACTGCGGTAGAGAGTTTGAGAATCATCAGATGGTGTGAAGTGGAAAAGGTGGCTGTGGCTTGTCCAGATTGGATGCACTGAGGGAAGCTCTAAAGGCGAGGATATCTATGCTGTGGTTTGAAGGATAGAAGCTCCATGAAAGGTGAGAAAAGAAAATGCCAATGTGTGGGGAAAGTGAGTCAGAAGAAGAGACAAAGGAGCACACAAGGACTGTGTGGACAGGAGCTAGATGTGAGCACACAAGGACTGTGTGGACAGGGGGACTTTGTACTGTGCTTCCTGGTGGTTAAAGTACAGTTTCACGGTTAAGCCTCCTTGAAGCTGCACCTAGGCTTGTTCCATCAGAGCAGAGAGTTAAGATGCCAAGGCTCTCTCCCAGCTTCCACACAGAAGAACCAATGAAGTTCTGCATCCTCAAACAACCCCAGTTTTATTATATTGTCGTTTGTGTTTTGGTTTTCACCTTCTCCTTTTTAGCTTTCAATAGCATCATGGGGAAAATATCTTAAAAGGGAGGTCCAGTTCACGATTTAACAGGGTAAAATGGCAATGTTACCCTCATGGTTATTCTATACATCTGACAAACATTCATAATCACGTCCTTAAAATCTATAACATAGAACTCAGTAGGCTAATACTCCTTTCATGTCAGGTCTGCCCACTCTGAAATCAATCCTTTCCTCTTTCTTTGTTTCTCTCTCATCACTTTGCTTTACTTGTATCTTAGCTAAATTCTTTGAGAAAACAAGAACTGAAGATAAAGTTTTAATAATAAGATGTATGAAGAGATGTATGAATAAGTTATTAGGGCTTTATAAATGTTGACAAGAATTTTGTACTTATTACATGATTTAGAAGAGAAATTCCGATTTATGTTTTTCAATATCCTCCCCCTCCTCTATGTCTGTCTGTCTGTCTGTCTGTCTGTCTGTCTGTCTCTCTCTCTCTCTCTCTATCTGTGTGTGTGTGTGTGTGTGTGTGTGTGTGTGTGTGTGTGTGTGTGTGTGTGTGTGTGTGTGTCTGTTGGTTTGTATAATGCTGTTGGTTTTTTGGGGGGGGATTTTTTCCAGGACCAAAGAGTGAACCCAGGTCCTTGCTCATAGTGGGAGTGTTAATAAGGAAAAAAGGTAGAAATGCGTATTTGCTGGATAATGTGAATGATCCAGATGAGAAGGGAGGAAGTGGGTGACTCAGGGAAATGAGAATATAATTGCAGAGGAGAAGCCCTTGAGATAAGAGTAAATAGACAGAATCTGCAGGCTCTTTGCTGACTTGAAGAGCTTCAGGGATGTTCCCATGGTGAAAATATGAGACATATCTACAAAGTGTATATTCTTCAGCTGTAACAGCATGCAGGGCATAGGCAAGCTCTACGGAATCAGGAGTTGCAGGAAAGCAGAAGTAAATATTCTTTCCTTAAATATTCAGTACTGCCTGCTTTTTATAATATTTTTAAAATTTTAAATTTTCAGACAATCTCATAAATCAGGGCTTTCCCACCAATGCAGCAAGAGAAGACTTGGAAAATAGATAGTTATTTGCATACAAAGACTCTGAACAAATAGTAATGACAATGTATAGAGCAACTTAAGGAAAGTTAAACAGCTTTCTCTCAGAGTCACAGTATTTCAGTGACTCTCAAATGTTGAAATATGGAGTTTTTATCTGAAACTGAATACTCTGAGCCCTGTGGGGAGGGATGATGCAATGCTGAAGAGACTCACAGGGCTTATGGGACACCCTAGTTCCCTTTCTATCACTCATGGCAGGAGACTTAACAACAGCCTGTAACTCCAGCTCCAGGGGAGCTGACCCCTGTTACAGCATCTACAGGCATCCAAAGTCACATAGGTGCCCCAGACACGCATACACACACATAATTAAGATAATAAAAATGTTAAATCTTTAAGAAGAGAAGTTTCAGAACCAGAGAAAGGTTACATGTTCCATGAGAAAGGGAACTTTCCTACTGTGAGGATGAAAATAGATTATGTTCTCAAGATAATGGAGGAGGGTTTTGAAGTGGCATTATAAGCAAGGGTGTTTAAAATTCTAGTAGCTGCTGACTTTTAAAAGGTTGTAATCTGGATAAGTGTTATTCTATTTCAAATGCATTTTAAAGCATGAGATTAAAATACACATGTCATATGGATATTTCCCCAAATAACTCATGTACATTGGATGGGGGGGGGGGAGAAGCTTTACAGACAAACTTATACAGGAAAGAAGGAAGACCCAGATTTGTCAGGCAACCATGAAGACCTGAGTCTGGATTCCAGCACCCACAGGAAGGCCAGTTGTGAGAACTGTGGTGCCTGACTGTAACCTCTGCTGGGAGGACTGTGGTGTCTGCCTGTAACCTCTGCTGGGAGGACTGCGGTGCCTACCTGTAACCTCTGCTGGGAGGACTATGGTGCCTGCCTGTAACCTCTGCTGGGAGGACTGTGGTGCCTACCTGTAACCACTGCTGGGAGGACTGCGGTGCCTGCCTGTAACCTCTGCTGGGAGGACTGCGGTGCCTGCCTGTAACCTCTGCTGGGAGGACTGTGGTACCTGCCTGTAACCTCTGCTGGGAGGACTGCGGTGCCTGCCTGTAACCTCTGCTGGGAGGACTGCGGTGCCTGCCTGTAACCTCTGCTGGGAGGACTGTGGTGCCTCCTATAACCTCTGCTGGGAGGTGAATGCAGCTGTTGCTGGCCATATGTAGCTGACACGAGGCATTTCAAGTTCAATTAGAAACCCTGCCTGAGAAACAAAAATGAACAAAGGCAGAGAGGCAACTGACACTGATGAAGGATGTGAAAACATCAATTTCTGACCTCCATGGCAGCTACATAGGCAAACACACACACACACACACACACACACACACACAGAGAGAGAGAGAGAGAGAGAGAGAGAGAGAGAGAGAGAGAGAGAGAGAAGGTTTAAGGTTTAGTGAATACAGTTGTTGGCACTGTACATACAGGCACACATAATTTTATAGAAATAGTGCTTTTGAGTTTCCTCCTTTTGCATCTGAAGCTTACTAGGAATAATTTCTATATCAATGAGCAGTGCACACAGCCTACTGGACTCAGGTATAACTTGACTCCATTAAGGATGCATGGGATGGGTGTCATGCTACTCTGTATTTGGAGGGTTGAGGCTAGAAGGAGGGAGGGCTCTCCAATAGTGCCTAGATGAGAGTGCAGTGAGGCAGCACCATCGGACAGGAAGTGGTCTCTATTCCGAGGTACTAACTATTCTATTGCTGCTGCTTCCAGCTGTTTCTTTGACTGTTCAATGGGGACTCAATAGCATGGCACCTCCAAACTGTGGGCACTGGACTTGGATGGCAAACACATTCACTTTCCGGATTTGGAATTCAGTTCTCTGTCTCCACAATATACAGGTGCTTTTTGTTGGACTACCCCACTTCTATTGTGTAAGCCAATAGAGCACACATCTCTTGCAATACAGCAAATTTTGACTACTATAGATCCTTTCATCCTATAATTCCATCGTGAAATTGCATTCTAATCCATGATGTTTCTCTCTACAATTGAATTGTGAGTTCATTGTTAATGCTAATATAACAATTTAAAAATAAGAAGAAAGTGTTGCCAGGTTTCTCCTAGGATCTTTATTCTAGACTTTCAGATGTCCTTCTCACTGAGTTCCAACAGGACTTCTCTGTGTGTGCTCGTCTCTGGAGTCACTTCTTGAAATGATACCTGTCATATTTGATGAGTACTTTGTACCCTCAGTGGGGCTTAAGTATTTCTTGAAAGACTTCATCTCTAAATAAAATGTCACACTGGGCATAAGAGCCTCAGTATCTTTGCAGGTTTCCGATAGTATAGATCATAAGGAGGGTAACCATAAGTGGTTTTCACTCAGCTATTTCTCAGGATGCAATTATGTAACAGGGAATTCCTAGGCTAAAGAAGTGAGTCGCTATAAGCCCTTTGAAATCACAATCAAGTTCATATCTATAGCCAATCCAAATATATAAACTGCTAGTATGTAGCATGTAAAAATGGAGACAGCTATTTAAAGGCACGATATGTGTTTGTGTGTATTTGTGTGTGTGTGTGTGTGTGTGTGTGTGTGTGTGTATGTGTGTGTGTGTGTGTGTGTGTGTGTGTATGTGAGAGATAGACTGACAGACAGACAGAACAGAGACAGACAGAGAGAGACAGACAGAGAAGTGTTCTTTACACTGAAATTCCTTCTTAGCTGTGACTATTACTTTTTAGTCATAAATGAGAGGGGACATATTTCTGGCCTCTGGCTATAGTAGTTGGTTTGTTTGCTTCTGAGTTCCTGGTAAATCTGCAGAACTCTGAGAGGAAGGGTACGGGATGAACAGCCTGGGCAACAGTCTCCTTTCACATCGTCACTATCGGCACTAAATCATTCTCTTTCAACTGTTCATACTATATCACTGCATTAGCTGAAATCCAGTTAAATCCATCTGAAAGTGAAATCCAATTCATTCCAGTAACCAGCAGAACCATGGCAACACAAAGAACTGAGAGGAACACGCAGGTTAATCTGGGGAGGCCAGAAGGCTTCTTTCCTGCAAGCTAACAGTTGAATGTGGGTCTTTACCTTCTCAGCATCCCTCCCTTCTGCTGTATCCTGCTGATATTAGGTTGGTGTACAGCCTAAAGGCACTGTAGGGAGTTAAATACAGCATCATTACTTGTTCCACTGCACCTTTCTGCTGGAATCCAGTATCCAAAACTGGGTTCATATTTTAATTTCAAAGCAGATGGGAAACTCAAATTAAAAGAGAGAAAAGGTAGGTTCTTCCTTTTGGAATGGAGAGAACTTAACATGGTTTCTGGGACAGGCTAAGATTAATATATTAGACCCTTTGATTTTTAGTATAGTTTTTGATTAGTAGGAAAATGTCACAAAAGGATATCAAGAGAAGGAACTCTTAAGGCTAAGCAGGAAAGGGCACTCAAAAGCAAGGTTTGGTTGGATTTAATGTTTAATATCATTGAGTTATCATCATAGTTATATGAAACAAAACAAGGGCGTGGGAAGGGTAGACAATTAGATAAAAGTGTAACTGAGCTACCAGATACCATGTAAGAACCAAAATGGAGCAGAGATATCCAGTTGTAAGCAGCTGTGTGTTGTGAGGAATGTTATCACAGCTCTCTGAGTTCCAGTCACCTTGAATGAAAAGCACACAAATGAACAGCAGGGTGTGTGGCACACAGAATTCCCTCCTTAGATGGGCTTCCCTCCACTTTGGGAAGCAGGAAGAGAAATGCCAATTTGTTCTGCCTTTCAAGGCAGATGACATGAATAATAGTACACCGGACATCAAGGCCGTGTGAATACCACAGGAATTCAGGTCCCAGGTCTGCGTGGGCTGAACTGCTCTGCCAGGGAGACAGTCCTCTAAATGTGTGGTCACAGATACTATGCATCTGGAATAAGTGACTTAGAAGATGGTGAAGGTGAAAGGAAGTCGATCTGAGCAGGGGGAGGGCAGGATGACAGAGCAGATAGACAAAAATGGTCCCGAGAGTGAATGATCAAAAGAAAGAAGTGAGATTATCCAGTTCTTCTTTTCTTTGCACATACAGATACATTTTAAGTAGATTTTCAAATAGGTCTTTCTTGAAGAAAGCAATTTATGCTCATAATAGAAGCATCAGAAAATAGCTAGAGTGACTAAGAAGGGTTGCAGTGTGAGTCTGCATTGAATACTCACCAAGAGATAACAATAATGGCTTATCAGGATTCATTTTGGAAATTAAGAAAAAGATACATTAATATAAGTTATCTTTTCAAAAAATGACCCCAATATTAAACTCTATGGTGATTCACAGGGGGAGAATCAAGAAAGTCTGTTTTTTTCTATTGCTTTCGATGACATAATCTGTGTTGTTCCCCTGGTCTCACCTTGTGGCTTTTCCATCAAAATTTTCACATCTTTAATTTGAAGAAGGCAGCACTGCATCTGGACCTCAGTTGGCTTGTACATTAGTGATTGATCATTATTTTAATTCACACCTAATTTTAAAAGTCTGAAGCGACAAAAATAATAGCAAACATGATATTCAACTTAATGTTGGAGGTAGGGGTGACATTTATCTCCTAGTATCCATGGGGACCACTGGGATGCCGGCGTGCCAAAGACATGTCACTCAGGGAAGGCAAAACACAGTCCAAAATAGGGATCTCAGCTCGTGTTCTCCTAGGGTCTGAGACAGATGCTGAGGTTCTCAATCTCCTTTGTACCCATAGGGACCCCAAAGAGTTGAAAACAGTGGTTCCCAGCCTCCTGTTTACCCAGAAGCCTCTGGGTACAGTGGAGTTGGGAACGGGTGTCCACAAGAAGAGGCTTCCCCTATGTGTCGTGTAGAAAGGGGATAGCTGAGCCCAGGGTTGTAATGAGGGCAGGGGGAATCCGATTCGGTTCTAAGTGAGTTCGGATAGTATGGAAGGCCTTCTCTAGGATATTTAGGTGCAGCTCATTATGATGAGCACCCCCCACTGGAGTGATCCTTGATGAAGGAGGTTGTCCTTGCTTGTCCAAACTGTTTTATTCGTGGTAGATATGAATCCATACACTCAGGGTGAGCCAGGGATTGAATACCTTTTACAGGAAGGGATGCCCAGAAAGGGAAGCTCATTGGCACTAGGGGCCTATCTAGATACCTCATTAGTAGGGAGAACTTTAGGTTTTTATGCTATATGAGCGGTTGCTGTGGTCCTGTTAGTGGAGTGTGTCATGGTTATGTGTTCCAGGACAGGTGGAACCGAGCCAGGAGCTGGTTCTAAGGCCCGCCATTCTCAATTATGGGAATTCCCGGGGTTTTTGAACCTGCCTCAACCTTACCAGGTCTCCTGTCTGGTGGCACAGTCCACTTGCCCTATACTGAGTTAAAACTGCCTTTTAACGCTTTCTGAATTATTCTTTTTGTTTTGTTTTGTTTGTTTGTTTGTTTACTAACCATGTAATATAGGTACACTGAGAACAATTTAAGAAGCATAGGTTATAATGAAAAACTACCTCAAAAACAAAAACAAAAACAAAATTCAACTGTGTTTCCACCACCTGAGTATGTTTTTCTTTTCTGTGTTTTCTCTATTTGCACAGACAAGTGCATTTTAAGTGAGCACAATGTTTTCTGATCTTCATTTGTACTCAAGGCATTCTGAGCCCCTTCACTGGTCACCAACATTTGCATTGTCTTTAGAACATTCACAGCACACACCTCTCGGTGGTGCTGTCTCACTGTGCTGGCATCCCAGCTGGGACAGCAGTACTTTACAAATAGAAGGAGTAAATTAGTATGGACTTGAACCATCTTCAGGCTCTGAGAAGTTCCCTGGGATTACAGCTCTGCCTTCTGTTTCCTGCTCCTTCCCATCTCAGTTCCTTCGAGGAGATTATAGGCTAATGGAAGAATAAAGTGGGCCTCTCAAATAATCACACTCACCAGAAATAACTAGAAAATAATGGAGCAAATTATTATAGAAGACTCAGGTTGTTGTTGTTTTTATGGTTTTTTTTTCTCAACCCACTGGCAAATTTGCCTACATGTTTGAAAGCAAAGAATTAGGAGATCCTCTGTGGATATTTAAAAAATACTTTGCTTTCAGAGTAAAATTAAAACAAAAGGGGGATCTTATATTTCTGTCTTTTCACAATTAAAAAAAAAAAAAGCAAAACAAACAAAACAAAAACCAGGATGGATAGACTACATGCTCATGACACCCAGTCAACTTTTCAAGACTAAGGAATCCCCATTGCTCCATCTTCAAAATGTCACAACCTGAATAGAACATGGTACCTCAGTCACAGTCATAGGAACAGGGTTCTTGTCTAATTAAGAGGCTTTGGTTTTAAGACAACATTCTACTTCCAAATATGACCTCAATGCATGTCTAGAAAGGTGACAGGAGGAAGGAGATAAACATATCCTTTGATGTCTTCATGCAGGCAGAGCGGTGTTCATACTTTGATTAAAATATCACACATATGGCTAAGCTGGCTTCCCACCTGGCCTCTAAAAAGGGAAAGTTAGACACTGACTCTTTGAATGTGCAAGCACAAGTCATCTGCAGGGCGGAGAAAGATCTTTCCTTTGATGCTGCATTTAATTCAGATTCACAAGGTTGAATCGAAAGATACGTAACCATTCTCTCCTGTAAACTCAAGTAAGTTTGGCAAAGCATCAGTGTTTCTGACAACGTGTCATCTACCTTGCTCAAGGAGGATGTGGTACATGTGTTCAGCAGAGAAATAAGTTCAGATCCTTTGAAGTATTACATTGATTAATTAGCCTGGCATCTGCATTTTTGGTTGTGCTTAATATCGTGTTTGCTAAACTGGATGTCAATATCCTCTCTAACTCTCCTTCTACCCCTTCTGTCTCTTTTTGTCTTTCTTTGCCATCCTCCCTGTCCTTCTCTTCTCCTTTATCCTTCTTCACTTTCCTTCCTTCTCTCTTTCCCTTCTCCGTTACAGTTTGTCTCTATCTCTCTTTATCTCACTATCTCCTGACTCTCTGTGCTCTGTCTCTGTGTTTCTCTGTCTCTCTCCTTCTCCCTACCCCCAACACACACACACACACACACACACACACACACACACACACACACACACACTTTGAAAGATAATCCAGTACTACTTGATTATCATGAGAATGATCTATTTAAGACAATGGACAGTCAAAAATTGTGCTAGACAGTTACAAAGCTACAAACACAGACTTATAGTTAGAAGACCCACGTAGATATCCTAACCCAACATTTTCTTTTTAGTTAAGCAGAAATAAAGAGTTTAAGGAATTTAAATTGGTTTTACAGACTTCTGTAAATATTCAAAGATATTTGGAGACAGAAAAAAAGGTACATACTACTTAAAACTGAGGTTGGGGATCTGACAATCATAACTCAAAGAAGAAAAACCAGCAGGGCAGAAGCAAGAGTCGGGATCAATACTCTTATTAAATACTCAGTGACCTTATTCCCTCTGGGTCTCCATTTTTTCTTACTTTCAGGGGTTATGCTTTCTGTGTTAAATGAAGAAAACAAATAATAATGAAAGAGTCCCTTGACTGTGACTGGAATCAATGTATTTAATGTGCTTTCTAATATTTACTGTTCGTGTGTTCTCACTAGATCCATATGTAAGTAAGGGAGGGCTCTAAGGGGGTAGGAACTGTAGAGAGTCATTCATAATTTCTCTTGTAGGATGTGACAGCTGATCTCACTTCAATCTTACAGCCTATTTCCCTGCACAACCATGTGACAATGCTTCACGTATGCTGGAATTCAGAACATGGCAAGCCCTCAATGCTGCCAAGAGCTCTGTGTGTTGTCATTCTGCTTTATTTTAAATGTCACATTCTACATTGTTTCCTGAATAATGGGCATTTGTAACTTGACTCTGTGTAGCTGTGCCATCCCGTTTTAATGTTAAGGCAAGGTAGTTTATAATCCTGATCCCCATTTAGGTCAGTAAACGGATTCTTCACAAACTCATTTTACCCTTTTTCACAAGCCTGGGAAATCTCTCCTTACCATGTTTCCTTGATATGGCTGCCTTCTCCATAACTAATGCACAGATGCACCTGTGTTCTCATAAAGGCAGCCAGGTCTCTTTTGGTGCCTAAATGCTTCCTGAGTGCCGTACTTTGAGTTGGAGTCTGAATCATCCTTGTAGGTTCTCCATTCATTCCTGAACTCCTCCACAAGTATGCCTGACTTAGAAGGCATTGTTAGGTACAAGGATCATTTTTAGATTCAATTTTTGTATTTATTATAAATTAGGAGCAGAAATCTAGAGAATACACATTTGAATTTGGTTGAAAGAATATCTTGAAGTTCTATTTTAGTTGAAAATGTTCAGGTATTTATCTTGTTCATGACTGAACACGTTTACTAGGAGAATATGGAATGAAAATACCCTGTTTATCTCTTAGCACTCTCCCTGCCCTGGCTCGTGCATTCTTTCTGCCCTTCTTCTGCGTGCTTCCTGAGCTATGTGGTGCTGGGCTGTTATAAATGTCCCGTCTGTGTCTGAGAACTCACAATCACTTATTCACAGTGCTGTAGACAGCAGTACAGCTGCATTGACCACTATCTGTCATATTCTCTGACCGAAACTGAGAACAGCACAAATCCATGGACATAAACACAGATATTTAGAAGACAGTTTGAAAATATCACCATCTGAAAAAAGAAAAACAACATCAACAGGTTCTCCCTTAGGGCACATGGCTTGCCTAGCTATGGTTTTTGACAATGTTTATAGTACTAGGAATAAAGTCCCTGCTCTGAAAGAAACCTTAAATCCAATTAAAAAGTGATTGGTTAACCCCATAAAGTCATGCCGCAATTGCTCCAGTGGGCACATCTTGCCTCGTAGGTGGGTACCATAGAACGAGAGATACACTGATGTACTTTATCCTCCTTCAGCTATGTAGTACCTTCCAGCACTATAATCTAAACAAAAGGAAGGCTTTCGTGTGCAGTTAAAAGTTGACTTCTCTGTGTTTTTAAGCAGAGATAGGGGGTATCTTTGGCTACAGGGTCTTACCATATAACTGTGCATGACAATGGCCTGCACTGTTTTGGATGCCTCTGAGGCCTCCTGGCCCAGTGACTCAAAGGGAGGTAATCAATGCCTCTTACTGAAATTTTCATTTAATAAAACTCACGTCTTCTGGGAGCCACATGGTTCACTAATGTGGGATACTTCTGCTCAGTCACCTATATATTTTTGTAATTAGCTTACAAACAAACAGAACCTTGAGTGGCTTCTTTACGTATTGCTGGTCTTGGTTACCCCTCCTCCTCTTCCTATACTCACCTAGCCAGTATTCTTCCCTGCTCTTTTAGATCACATTACGTTCTATCAAATCCTCTTCCACATTCTTCTCCGATTGCCAGATCACAGGCTTCCAAGTAACTTCCTCATGCACACTTCACTTTGGCTAAGGCTTCCCTGGCGCCTCATTTCTCCACTGTCATCACTCTGCTCTCTTTTGATCTCTCTGCCCTCAGTTTACCCTGTCTGTACTTCCATTGTACTGCTATTATCCTGGCTTTCCTTCCAAACATTTCTCCTCACCCTGTGTCCATTTCTAGCTTTCCAGATTAAAAACATGTCAAATGCATAAAACAAAAGATTTGACTGTTCACACGTATACACAGAGACAGAGAGACAGAGAGATGCATATAATGAATAAATACATGTTTTTAAAAAGCCTTAAAATTGGATTTTAACAAAGCCTTAGAGGGTCAAAATGAGGTTTTTATGCACAGGGTTCTAATAATTACTAACAAGAATTCATGACACTAAACCGAAAGTCATGACATTGGTACAAAGAAGGCTGAAAGCTGAAGGAAAATAAGATTTTTCAGTTTTAAGGAAATTTAGTATTTTGGCACACAGAATATCACATAAATTATATCACTGAGATTGAAGTTATCTTGGAGACAGGATCTTTTTCCTCAAAACTGTAAGAGGACACTGTGTAGGTGACAGGATGGAGGGTCTGGATTCTGTCTGGCTCACCAGAACACTGTGGCTGACTATGGATCCCAGACTGGAAACCTATGATCTAGGAAGAATGAAATTTCCATTTTTCATAATTCCTGCAAAGTTCCTCTGTGTGGTCACATTCTTTACACACTTACACACTTCAGTAATAAAATGTTTCCTTTATATTTAAAAGTCATAGAAAACATAAATGTAAGACTTATTACCTTACCACCATCAATTAATTCCTGCTAATATTTTGATTTATATTACAATTTTTAAATGGGTGTGTGTGTGTGTGTGTGTGTGTGTATGTGTGTGTGTAATTAATTCTTCTTTACAAAATTGGAACTAAATTCTACAGTTTGATTTTTCTATTTGATTTTAAGATTAAAAATATTAGTTGACATGTTTTCCTAAATACCATAAGTATTTTTATTTATATATTTAAATAGATCAACTCAATTTCCATTTTTATAGGTCACAGGTAATTTTTTCTGTAGACATGATCAGGATATAGTGAGGAAGAGTAAAATAAATAAATAAAAAGTCACTTATTTATCTAACATTAAACATAAAACAATGTGAAAACACACATTCTGCACAAAGTCAAAAAGAAGTGTTCACCAATTTTTTTTTCTCCCAATTTGAGTAACCTAAGGGAAAAAAGTAATTTTCCTGTTAGTTTTATTGTACTTAGAGTATGCCAGCAATATTTGCAGGTAAGAGAGCCATGTCTACCCTCATCTTTATTGGAATGAAGTGATTTACTTGGATTATTCAGAATCTTCTTAACTATGGATCTCTTTCTTCTTCTAAAGAGAGAAGTTGAGTCAATATTGAGTGTAAAACAATCTTCAGAGAGTCTGGGGGAGAGAAAATCTTTGTAAGAAGGCCATCTCCTCAACAATGCACTTTCTGCTTTCACCAGTGACATCCAAATGTCCTTTTTTTTAGTCACACGGCATCTAAGCACATTAGGAATATGGTCTGCAATGGCACCACATAAACTGAGAATGGATTGATTTTGCTTAGATTGCATTTTGCTATAGAGTTGAAGAATGATGTTTCAAAGCCAGAGGATTACACAAAATAGAGCTAGCTAATGTTTTCGACTACATATGGTAGTGAGACTTTAAGAAGCAGGTGACTAGCAGCTGGAGACATACACTGCCTTTCTACCGTTCAAGGTCTCTGGCTAAGTCATGTGGGCTTGGCTTTCTCCTCTATAAATAGAAAAGTATATGTCACCATCTGCAGAAGGGAGATAGTATGTGCGTAGTCAATGATACAGGTACATCAAAATGAACCAGGTGTTTTCTAACTTGCCTTTGGACAATGGGCTCTTTCAAACCTAAGCAGGATAAACTCTTGAAGGTCACAAAGGATCAATACCCTCAGCTGCATGGTGATGCTCATTTCCCCCTGATTTCTGAGTGCAGCATTGTACCCACAGATGTAAAATGCAAACAATCTAGCTAAAAAGTCAGCAAGTGGCAAATCGCTACTTCTGTAGAATTTTAACCAGGGGCAGAGCTTCATTACTAACTCCATCCTTAAAATCTAGGGTTTCCTTTTAAGTTATTTCTAGAGTTTGGGCATCTGAATCAAAACACTGGAAATTCTAAATGTTATAGATGATCGTATTTAAAAAATTTCTTTCAAAGTAAGAGGATGCCAGGGCTTAAAACAGTGCTCAATTAAATTATGCTAAGTAGATACAGAAGCCAGTAGAGTTGTGTGGCTTTTGCCTTTATTAGAGAGTCACTAGATCAAGACAGCTATTGCTGAGATCCCAGAAACTTGAGAGTAACCTTTTTCATAAATACAGTTATCTAGGAGCTTCATAAATATTGAAGTTTGGAGTATATCATATACATTTTAAAATATCCAAATCATAACTCTTTCTTGTCAGTGTCTTCTTGTCAGTGCAGGTTAGCTAAATCCTAAAATTGTGAATTCTCATGGGAACCCCCTGCACAGACTTTAATAAATCCCTCATTTGTTATCATTATATAAAAAGTAATTGTCAAGGGCCAAGTATGGATAGAGCCCAGTGGTTAGGTATTGGTCTACCATATACAAGACATTGAGCTCAAATACACCCCAACACACACACACACACACACACACACACACACACACACACACACACACACTTCTTGATCAGTTTGTTATAAAAAAGACTCATTGCTACAATGACATCATAACCTAGATTTTGCAAAGTCCCACTCATTTTTAGAGTTTAAATGTTTCTATCAGTATTCTAGCATTAAAATCCTAATCCTCTTTTGCTTTGGATAATATGTTCAAATTGGTCACCTTTGACCTTAACACTTATTGTAGGGTCATGAGTATGGATCAGTGATGACTAGAGAATACAAATTTATAGGTTTGTTGTGGTTGCTGTGGTTGTTGTTGTTGTTGTTTTGGAAGGTGTTTCTCTCTATGAAATGCTGCACAAGCAAGCTAGATAAGGACTGTGGGTGAGGAATATTTGCTGGGTTTACATTTGTAATGTGGTTATGCTGAGAAGTAGTTTCCAGGCGGAATAGTTCCAGTTTGAAGCAGAAGGCAGGATGAAAATACCACCTTTTCCCCCTAAAGCACATGCTCACAGGCTTTTTTAGACTAAATATTCTCAGCAAAATTTTCTTCTTGAAAATAACAGCAATGAGTTGTCTTCTGACCAGATAGTGTCAGCTTAACTTTAGATTTTTGTTTTGTTTTTGTTTTGCTATTGTTGTTATTGTTGTTGTTTACATCTTAACTACAATTCAATTCCAGGATTCCAAAAATGACAGTAAACACTATGAGACTTACATGCCAAAAGGCAATAAAGACCCTTTCTTTTTTCTTAAGTTTTGTTGTACTGACAGGCTTCCTCCAATATAGATGGGATCCAATAGCTGGATGGTCTGCCTCCATGTCTGCCAAGTACAACCATCAATTTCAGGTCAGTCTCATTATATTTCACTTCAAAACCTTCATGAAAACAGAATGCTGTCTTTATTTATTTATGTTGTAACATGCATTTTTGTCTTGACTTGCTTTTTGAATATAGATATGAAAGAATAATTTGTTTATAATTAGTGAATTTAGTTGAGTGACTTTTTAAATAATAGTAGAGATGTGGATGTGTATGACACCAGCCCATGCTAATGATAAATTACTTTCTTATTTTAATCTATTATAGCAAATTATGGCATAGCCTTAATGCTGTGACGTTCAACTTAAAAGTCAGTTTTCAAAGGGAAGTAAAGGGAGCCACAGAAGTGTTGACAGCCTTTGTTATGTCACAGCACACAGTGAACGAACAATCTTTCATGGTGGATTACTAAATGTTGTGCTTTGTAGCTTTAATAGTTTGATTTTTCTCTTTCAAAATCGTAACAGCAACCTGAGACCATTCCTCACATATATAAATACTACCTGTTTTGTTCTCACAGGTTATTTATTTGGACTGCCGGAGAATGAATCCAGGGCCTGTTGCATGCTAAATAAGTGCTTTTCACTGGGCACCATCCCCAGCAGTATAGGTCATGTTAACAAGATGAGACTGTAAAGATTCTATAGTGGAAATCTCTTCTGAAATCAGAGACTTAAAGACCTGTCTTCCATCAGTCTGTCAGCTTCTCAGTGTGCCAAACAGTCAACAAGTCATTACTGGACACATATGTGATAAAGAGTACCTAACAAGACATTTTAGTCCTTTGGGCTCTGAAAGCTTATATGCTAGTGAATTACAGTGGTTGTTCTGTACTATAAGGAAGGCACTGTGCAGGGAACGCTGTATGGGGTATACCCAGGAAACCTCTACATACAGTCCAGATTGAAAATATACAAAGGCATTGCCTATTGAGGTTTAGACTCTAACTGTTGGAGAATTCAACCACTCGTTTTTGAGAAGGGTGGGAGTCAGATAACCAGGTTTTCATTGGAAAACGTATATATGTTAACGAACACAGTGAAAGTCAAATAACGAAAATGGGTTTATTTTGGAAAGTCTGTGACAACAGATGTATGTTATTTGAATATGCCTTTGTAAAACAATTGAACAAAGTCACAGAGGCTAAGGCTAGAGATTGCAGGCCTATCATACTGAAGAAATTTGCTTGACTCTCAAAGATATTTCTTCTAGATTTTGTTCTTTAATTGTTGCTGATGCCTGTACTTTGTGAATCCCCTTGTGATTCAGGCAGGGATTTATTTCACTGGCTTGCATTTAACATTCATTCATTGTCAGCAGACAAGAGATGACCAAGGTTAATTTAACACTTACAGTAAGATCCAGTGGTAGGTAGGACACAGCGCTAGTATTTCCTAGAATAATGTTTGCCTTACAGCTGCTGTAAATCAAGCAGGACCTACCCACCCAAGAAGTATTTAAAACCAAAATGACTCCTAAGTAGAAAAAGATGAAACAAAACAAATTCAATTATCAAAACCTATACACAAATTGAAAATTTAGCAGAGACTCATTGACATGGTAAGATGGCCACCATATATAAAGTGAACGAAATATGAGCCATTTGTGAAGTGGTATGTCTGAGTGTGTATCACTCAGACAACGAATATGGGGAAAATGGACAGTGAATGTCCCCATATGCTATTTCTTAATAGGAAGCTTATAGATGGTACTTCATTTTCGTTTTGTATATTCCTGTATTTCCCCCTCCACAACAAGAATATACAATTTTAAAGTGAACAAAGTCACTGAAAGACAACGTGAATTTTGTTAGTAAAATGTGCTTTAAGTAGAATATCTTCATTTCAATGATCTCAGCTTTAGTACAGCTAATTCATTACAAACCATATTTTTCTCAAAGAGGTAGTTGAAGAAGCACAATTTGTTACTTAGCTACAGCTGAATTACCAACTGTCACATAAAATATATGCCATATTATTAGGAATAGTAGCAGCAATAATAATAACAAAATAGTCAGCCATGTGGCAGATTTCTATAATCATAAAACCTACATTATTGAGTCAGGATGATATCAATTTCTTACTTTAAAAATTATAAACTGTATTACAAAAAAAATCCTGAAAAAAAATCACACACCACAATTAAGCAGACTTGAAGTCTATAAAACTCAGAAAACTTCAACACGGTTAAAATAGGCTTTCAGAATGCAAGCTGTGCAAATTTACATTAAAGTTTACACTTTCAGCATCAAATATATTTTATGCACTCATCCACCATCAAAAACAAAATATTCATAAGAGAACTGGAAAGCAATCAACCTTACTTCCTCTTTCATTACTTCTCCCATTACCTGCACTCAGCCTTGCCTTCAGGAAGGCAATTTCAAAGTTAGCCTGGGCTGTGTAACAAGTTCTAGGCTAGCAACTTTTCTCTTAAATATATCAGGGTTATCTGTTTTTTTAATCCCCTGTAATCTATTTGTAAAATCACTGTCATCAAAAGCCAATTAGAGTGCCTGGAATATTCAAATCTAAATAAAATATGTAAACCATATAATGCATGTTTAATATACTCTATACTGTAAGTTAAATCTTCAATTTAATGTATTAGGTTTTCAAACACCAAAGACTTGTGTTTATAAGACTTGGGGTATTACCCCTGTTTGATGGTTTGCTAAACACAAACACGGACAAGCTTAGCTTCTCCGAATCAATTTTCACTTACTAAAACCAATCAAAACAACAATTTAAAAAGAGCCTTTCCTGACTTGATAGTCTGGTGGAATTTAAAACTAAAGCGACTTTGAGACATATACTCACATTATATTTACATGAAGTGTATTGGTAATTAGAACAGGACCTGTAGATTTTCATTGTGAACATCTTCACATGTGTGGATCTTATATCCTCCAAGGAAATTTTATGTTGCTAGTATATGCAATTTCTGCTAATCAGATAAGAAATCTACAAATAGTTGTTAATAAATTGCTTAATTTGCTCTGTTTGAAAATATATTTTAATTAATGGAATAATAGAGGCATGTGTAAATGGGGGTGTTAACTGACATCTCTGAACAAAAACCAAGTGTAAATCTATTTCAATGCCAATTAATATTGAAACTTCCTAGATAAATTTGGTTTCTTTTACACTCTTCCTTTGAGAATTAAAAGAAAAAATGTTAAACTTTTCAGGCATTAATGAGAACCACAGGAAGTAGATTTTACTATCCAAATATAAACTTTCAGCCACCCCAAAGGAGACTCACAGTGTGAAATCAAAATTACAGAACGTTCTGAGGTCATAGGAAGAGACTGGAAAGATCACATCATGAAGCAGTAAGCTAAATATGTATTGCAATTATAACAAGCTTTAATAAAGGCTCACATATCAGTAAGTATTTAACTTTAATATTCTTATAAAAGTGGTATTTTTAAGACATAGTTTGAGCAAAAATCAATAAACTTTTCCTTCCTACTCCCTTTAAACAATAAATTTTGTATAGTCTTCATACAATTTTTTCTAACACCAACTTGATAGCTCTTGAATTATTTTACAAAATACTATAGCTTTCAAAATCAGCCATACACTGGAGAGTCGTGTTAGTACAACCATTTGACATTACCCTTGGTGAGGTTGCTGATAAGTAAAGACAGGCAAATCCCTGTATCCCGTTAAGACTACATAGAAACATTTTCCAGATAGATGATTAATCACTTTCTTCAAAAGTACCCAGATTTAATAATTAGAAGCAAAATGGAGTCTACATTCACAAATGTCAAAGTATTCAATGCTAAACAGCTAATCTGAACCCTTCAAAGGATAGTTGACCCTAGTAAGTTAGGTGTGTTTTTAGGAAGACGCATAGTCCATCCCAGACAAGTGTATATCCAGATCATAAGCTGGTAGCCTTTAATGGCAGAAGAGCATGAATGACTATCCATATTTATTGGGAAGACTTTCTATGCTTTGTATATCTAATGTTAATTCTTTCTGAGAAGCTGAAGCCCATTGATCATATTCCAGGTTCTAAAAAGTAGCAATTGCCAGTGTCCTAATTGAAAACAGAATCTTATATGAAACAAGTGATGCTTATATCTCAATTTCCTCTCCTCCAGAATACATACTTCTGGTGTCTGGACCCATAATTGAATGGGACTACCAACAATGAGTTTCCTAACCATGACCTATTGTGATGCGCCTCTCTTCAATCTCTACAAACTTTGCCCATAAAACCACATCCAAATTCATTAGAAAGAAGATAATTCAGAGGGTCAGGGTACCTGCTTTCCATTTATAAAACAGGTTCAGCTGTTGTATTGCATATTTTCATTTTTATAAGTTTACTATAGAAATATTTGAACTTTTATTTTAGGAAACCTAAAGTTCCATTAGTAATACACTCTGAAATTTTTATACTGCGGTATAAATCTTTTTTGCAATGACATACAAGCCCAGTACCTACTTCCTTGACCTACTTATAGAGTTGTTATAATTAGGCACATGGCAGCAAGAGTTTAGACTTGCGAATACACATGATACATGAGCATATTAAATTAAGTCTCTAAGCATCATTCTTATCTATAAACCAAATAAGTCTCAGAAAAACAAAACTAAAATCCAATGAGATAAAAATTAGAAATTAGAGGTAAATATGTAAAGTAAGATGAAAGATTACTATGAAAAGAATCTATTATTTTAGACTTAAAATACGTCCTCAATGGCAGAGATGATGGAAAGGTTGGTAGACACAATTCATGTATTTGATGCATGTAATAGTACTAATACATTTTTACCTGAAAGGATTTTTCTGGCTTTAGTTCAATGAAATCCATTATCCTAGGTGGTAATGGAGCCCTGCATGTTCCAATCTCAGGCATCTTTAGTCTCCTGAGCTGTCTTAAAGCCTTAGCACAGTAAAAGGTCAAACAGATACCAGTAAGCATTTATAAACTACGATTGCTCCTGTTTCAGCCACATCTTCCTGCTAAGCTTTGCTCTTGGTCGTTTCATTGTATGAGCAGACTGATTCAGTCTGGGGTCCTTGAGAACACACTTGGATTTTTAAAACCATCCTGCTTCCTACTTAATCACTTAGAGAAGCCACGCAAGAACAGAACATTCTGAGAGAACCATAAAATGGTGGTGGGCACTGAAGGAATGAACAACAAATATCTACACAATTAAATAAAATGAATGCCTCTCACCTGCTAGTTCAGCCATATGGGTTGGAGCACACTATACAGATTTGAAAGGGATAGATCAGAATTTCAAGAAAACCTATCTGTTTCAATATTTATTTGAGACGATGAAATATGCTAAATAATATTTAAAGCCACCTCCCTTTCCCATCATTGTAAATTTGGGGCCCTCAACATAGGCCCACAAACCCAATTAAAAACAGCCAGGCTATGAATTGGCATCTAGTTCTCTAATACAGAAGAAACGATAGGCATCTGTCCTAATTGGCCACAATGAACCTAAGGGACAATAACAAGAATAAATGTCTCATTAATCCATATGAAGCCAATGAATAATAATACAAACCAGAAGTCCAGTTCCTAAAACATGCAATTACTTCCAAGAATGAAAAGGCATCAATAACCCATAAAAAAAAGGTAGTAAATCAAGCATGCTGGGCATAGAAATAGGCTCCATAAATGCAACACACCTGCAAAGTAGCATGTGCACATACGATATGTATGTATGTAAATGTGTATGTTCACAGTTAAATATACATCCTAAAAAAGAAACTCTGGATCTCAGAAATGGTTTTTCAACAAGAATATGTTAAAGTGTGAAGCCAAATGCCTAATTCTGGGACCACATTAACACTAGAGCAAATAAGTAAATTCACCTTATAATTAGGCCAACAAGGTTGAGACACCAAATGTGTTCTTGAGGGAAGGCCCAACCCTGTTTGTGAGACCTGCAAACGAAAGGATTGCTTTCAACTACATCCTCTTCTTGCTTGCTCCTTTCCACCCCCTGATTTTGTTGCTAAGCTTGAGAGGAAAGGAATCCGGCGGTTCAGTTAGTATTCTGAGCCAGTTTGTGATAAAAATCAAAACATCATTTTCCCCCCTAAAACACAAGCGGATGCCTTCTCACTTCTCTCCGACAATCTTCCTCTCTCTCCATCCTCATCTCTGTCTCCACACCCCCAAACCCCCTCCTAGTCTGAGAGACGCGAGTCATTGTTTAAGTCTAGGCCATAGATATATACACAAGTCATTTAATAACCAGCTAGATCAAGAAGGTAGCCCCTCTGCCTCCTACTCACCATGCTGAGACCAGGAGAAGATGCTGAAAGGAAGGAGAGCCGCACACTGAATCCATTTTTCTTGTGACCGGGTCGGATGCAGACTCAGAACCCAACATCAGCAGCGGCTGCCGGGATTTTTTTCCCCTCCCTCTCTGGTTGGCGATGGTGAGATAGGAACCACCCTTTCCAGCTTCACTAGAGTACCAGCAGTAGAGGTGGCGGCAGCAGCAGCAGCAGCAGCAGCATCACTTGAGCCTCCTCCCTCTTGGAGGATGGTGTGAGCTCAGAATCAGCCAGGAACTTGCAGCAGACACCTCCTCAGGCTCCTCCTTCCCTCCCCACCCCCACAACCCCACCCCTGCTGCGGTAGAAGCAGCCGGCCCGGCAGCTGCTGGTTGTCATGGCAATAGCCAATTGCAAGTGGCAAGCTAAGGGGGAGGGGAGAGGAGCTAAGCAAGCTGCAGGGGTTGGAGTAAAACTAAGTCCCTGCATCTGAGATGCTCTTGGTCTCTCCTAATCTAAGCTCTAGGTCGCTTTAAGAGGCGCCAAAGGTGAAAAGGCACCAGGAAAGAACAGTTAGAGTTGAATCTAAGTTATAGGTTGAAATATACCGAACAGTTTGGCATTTATTTGTACTGTCTATAGATTTTAGATAAAATATATTGCACTTTCTATTGGAAGAAAGATCGTTACTCCAAAGTTGTGCGTCCTTGATAAGGTCTCTTGCTCAGTGCCACTCGAAGTTGTTAATTTAAAACAAATAAACAAAAACAAAGCAAAACCTGCTGGACTTTGCAATAAACCTGGTGCCTGCTGCGTTTCTTCACATGTGAGAACATCAGATTGTTCTCAGATCATTTGATTCCACCGTTTTTGCAAGTTGTCTCCTGAAAAAGACCTGGCGATACTGACAACACTCCTGAGGAAAAGGAAGTTGGAACAAAACAAACCGGAAATACCTATGAACAACCCCGGTTCTCAGCAACACTAGAGAGTGGACAATTCCAAACCTATCAAGCTTCAGGCTCCTGGAGCCAACATTATTCACAAGCAATTCCATGGTATTTTCATGGATGCCCTTTCGGGGTTCTGAAGCCAGCTGTCAGTCAGGGTCGTAGGTAGGAGAAAATCAAGAGAATGTGCAGTGTTGAGTCCTGTTTCTCGCCATAAATTATAGATGACACTAGAATTTGTCTCGGCAGTAGTTGTAAAGATTGATTGAGATAATGCACTAAAAGCCCTTGGCGTGTAGTAAGCACACAGTAAATATTTACTATTATTAGCGAGAGTTGTAGAGAAGTACACTGTAGACATCACTTAATCTAAAAGCTTTAAGGGAAGGATATAACAATTCCAGGTAGAAGAGAAGATACTAGATACATGATAGCTGTGATGGCTGGTGATGGTGGCACCCATGGTGGCCAAAGCATGTGTATTCTAAACAGTTTCATGTTTTCTAAAATTTGAAAATTTAGAACATTGGAAATCTTGGAGAATACAGCTAATTTTGAAAATTGACATACAAATAAAATAAATGTCAACACGATAATTAAAAACTAGAGTCTCGTAACACTTTGATCTGTTCCTGTGTCCCCTTTCCTGACATTCCTCTGCAGAACAAAATTAATCTTTATGTTTAACTCATGTAGTTATTTACAGGTTCAAGTGAATTGGCACAGATCTCGGGGATACTAGTACTTCAGGTTCCATTTCTGATATTTCCTAAAGCTATTATTTAAGACAAGTTTAACTCCCCAAAACCAATGCTTCTTCATTTACATAACGAACATACTATACACTCTCATGAGTCACTGTGGGAACCAAGTACATCGATGTATGTAAAACATTAGCACAAAGTCCAATGCATAGTACCTATGCACTAAATATTGTCTATACTTATTGCTATTTAGTCATAGGCATACGTTTGAGCATATAAGAGGATTTTTTTCTGGCCAGAACCTTGGAGCCTTAAAGACGACTTTGTGGTTAAGGGAAGGGCATAGCTCATTCTTAGCATCTGATATCTGAGTCCCCTCCAAAAGAGAGCCTGTCTCTTGATTTGGGCAGATTGTAGCCCTTATCTCCAGCCAAAGCCGCCACACATGGCCTGCTCAGATTTCCAAACCTCAACACATAAGTATGGTACCACAGGAGGGAATGGGTGTACACATTTTGATTCTTTTTGTCCTCTCTGTCATTGATTTTCTTTCTGTCCCTCATTGGTGGTCTTAAAGAGGAAGGAGAGAAAGAAGCCGCAGGCTATAAAGCCTGAGCTGCAGGGATGGCAGATCCCTACCATGGACAGAGCTTCTCACCATCTACACCAAGAGCTGACCCTGACCAGGGAGCCCTGAGGGCCTCTGACGTTTGGACAACTTACGATCTTAACCCCTTTAAGACACTCCACCTGCTCCCCTGCTCCTCCTGGCCCATCCCCCTGCTTGTTATGGCTATACAACATTATCATAATTTGTTAGTATTTGCTTTAAACATTTAGGAAATTATTTATGATTTACTTTACCTTATATCTGTTAGGGTTTTTTTTTTTTTTAATGAGATTTGTTTCTGACGTAAATGAACATGATAAAATTTTGAAAAGTTAAAGAGATTGGCCCCAGAGCCAACAAACTCAGCAAAAGAAGCTCAGACTGGAGAATTATTAATTAGATCCAACCTAGCTGTGAAGAAAGACCATGTATCAAAACCAAACAGCAATAAACAAAAGAAAAGGAAGTAATCACACCATAGAATGAAGCTGAAAGCCAGTTCTTAGTAAAATACCCCAACTATACACAATGCTTTTAATCAAGAAAAGAAAATTTTAAACTTTACTCCTTTTGTTATGTATACCTTTATTTTAATGTGCTATAACATATTTCAGATCAATGTGTTATAATAATTATAACATAGCATGCTATAATAAATTTCAAATTATAATATAGTTTAATGCAATTACTATAGTATATCCCATAACAGCAATATAAGGTACCATGTACTTTTAATTATATGCCATATAATTGACTTTTTCCTTTAAATGTTTCCTTGCTTAAGCTAGTTTTCCTGACCATTTCATTCATGATCACTGTACTTACGTATCTCTACCACTCTCTTTCCCACTCCAGCTCTTCCTTTGTTCTTCTCACTTTTTCTTCCAAATTTATGAACACTTTTTCTTTAATTATTATTGTTATACATATATATAATATATGTATACATATATGTTATGTACATATATATAAAGTATGTGTTTGTGTGTGTGTATGTGTGTATGTACAGCCTGCTAAATCCATTGTTTTATATGTTTATATATTTAGGGCTGACTCCTTAGGAGTGGGTAACCTATCATGGAATCTGACCCCAGAGAAGACTGAATCTTCTTCTCTAGCAGTCTTTAATTGCCTATAGCTCTTGATCTAGGGGAGGACCCTGGTGAGATTAACCCACCTGCATTAGCATGTCAGCTGAGGCTGTTACTGTGCAGGTCTTGCTTAGATGACCAGATCACTGAGAATTCATGGATACAGCCTCCCTGTCATATATAGAAAACACCATCTTCTAGCAGACATCTTGGTGTTCTGGATTCTACGATCCGTCTTTCCTTCTTCCATGGTGTTTTCTGAGTCCTAGATATAGAGGCTGTGTTTTAGATCAATCAGTTGGCATTGGTCAATGTACAGGTATGTTTTCTTTAAATTTCGACCAGTTTTGGATTTTTCTAAATGTCTCCATTTGCTGCAAAAAGAATCTCTGTGAGCAATGAGTACAGCAGAATATAAATAGGACCATTTCTTTGACCATTTTTTTGCCATTCATGTTTGGCTCTATCCTAGGTCTCTTGACTATCTAGCCTCTGGTTCCTATACCTCCAGACAGTTGTTGGTGTGGGCACTCTTAAGACATGGGTCTCAAGCGGAACCCCAAATGTTATCATAGATGCTTTCCCTAGTAACTGATGGAAACAGATCCAGAGACCCACAACCAAACATTAGGTGGAGGATCCTGCAGAAGGAAAGAAAGGATTTTAGGAGCCAGCTGGGTCAAGGACATCATAAGAAAACCTACAGAATCAACTAACCTGGGCCCATAGAGCCTCATAGGGACTAAAATGCTAACCAGGGAGGCTACATGGGACTGATGTAAGCCCTCTGCACATATGTAACAGTTGTGTAGCTTGTTATTCTTATGGGTCTCCTAACAGTGGGGGCAGAGGCTTTTCCTGACTTTGTTGCTTGTCTTTGGGACTGTTTCTTCATACTGGATTAACTCATCTAGCCTTAATAAGACAGGTGGTGCCTAGTCTTACTGCAACTTGATATGCCATGGCTGATTGATATCCATGAGAGGCCTGCTCTCTTCTGAAGAGAAATGGAGGAGGAATGGATAAAGTGGGGGAGTAGAAAGAGAAGAGGGAGGGGAAACTAAAATAAATAAATAAACAAATATTAAAACTTTTAAAAAAGAACTTTTATTGATGTGTGAGAGCTACTCTTCTCAGGGAAGTTGAGTGTAGAAGCGTTATGAACAGAGCCAGATCCGGAGGGTGAGGTTCTCGGGAGCTGATCAGGCAAAACTGAATGAGCTCCCTATCAGAGCCAGGCCTGGGAATGGAGTGTTGGAGCAGGTAGGCTTGGTTCTAGGAGAACTCTCCACAGAAGACTTGAATACAATGCTAACACATGAAAGGGAGAGACAAGACAATCACTGAAAATTTAAAGCCAGTCTGATGTATAGAGTGAGACTGAGCCAAAACAGCACCAATTGATGAGATGGCACTCACCATTGTCTTATGGCTTCTATCACTGTGGAGAGACTATGATCACAGCAACTCTTATAAAGGAAGACATTTTATTTGAGGCTCGCTTACAGTTCAGAGGTGTAGCCCATTGTAGTCATGGCAGAAAGCATGTCTGCTTACAGGAAGACACAGTGCTCAAGAAGTAGCTGAGAGTTCTACAACCTGATCCAAAGGCAACAGGAAGAGAGAGAGAGGGACCCTGATGGAGCCTGGCTTGAGCGTCTGAAACCCCAAAGCCCACTCCCAGTGACACACTTCCTCCAACAAGGCCACGCCTACTTCAACAAGGCCACACCTCATTATAGTGTCACTCCCTACAAGCTTATGGGAGCAATTTTCATTCAACCCACCATAGCCACTAAGCCTCCTGATGAAGTGAGTTTGATCTCTAGGACTACATGGTGAAAGGAGAGCACCAATTCCTAGAAATGCAAGTTGTTTTCTGGTCTCATGTGAATCATAGCATTTCCATAGCTGGAAACACACACACGCATGTGAGCCACTCGTGTACACACACACACACACACACACACACACACACACACACACACACACCCCACCCCAGAATACACAGAATAAATAAACAAGTATATAAGTAACAATGTAGCTAGAGAAATGGCTCAGTGGGTAATGTCCATGCTGAATAACCCTGAGAACTGAGTTCGGATTTCAGTATCTATATAAAAGCTAGATGTGGAAGAACTCTCATGTGAGTCCAGCACTGAGGACAGAGATAACCAGATCATGGGAATTTGTTGGCTGCCAGTTTAGCTGTAATGGCAACCTCAAGGTGCAATAAGAGAACCCCATCTTCACAGAGGGACACACACACACACACACACACACACACATATACAAACTGTGACATCAGTTTAAGTCATCATCTGTGACATCTTAAGTAATGTGTTCATAAGAATGAGTGATACATTTTCTTTCTTGGTTATTCACTCATATTTTCCTGTTACCACTTAGATCAGGAATGATGCTCATTGGCTTCCTGATGCACTGATTTAACAGCTGAAGCTGCTAGCTGCTACTGTGTATTGGCACTAATACCCAGAGATCTACCCACAGATCATAATATGAATATTCCACGAAGCTTAAGGTCTAATGATAATTATATGAGTAAGTTAAAAATGATGTTCAGATCAGGGAGCTCCACTAATGGATAAAAAAAAAGGGATATAATCTCCATTAGGAGAGTAGAGAATATATTATTGGAGGGATTGTGGGGGGGCAAGCTGTGTGTGTGTGTGTGTGTGTGTGTGTGTGTGTGTGTGTGTGTGTGTGTGTGTACAATACTGCAGGATAGAACATCACTTGCTTCTCAGTCTTAGTTTAATCTTTAATTACGCTTGTTTGCTTGCGACATGTGCTTGGTCCACATGGTACACCAACTGAATTTTGTTAAAAGATATTGTCTCCTGAAACTCTCAACACACATACAACTTCTTTCCTTGTTTTTTTTTTTTTTTCTTTCTTTCTTTCTTTCAATTTGTTTGGAAGATAAAGATTTATCAATATCTAAGGAGCTGTGAAGTTGTTAGGATAAAAAGGAAGAAAAGCAATCCAAAGATTAGTTTTCTTACAAGATTAGTTTTCTCACAGTAGAAAAAGAGTCCTGAGGTCCTGACAATGCTGGCTGTTGCATTACAGATTTAAAGTGCATTTCACAATAAAACCTTTGCTCTAATGTGGAAACAAGAAACAGGTTTTCTTTCCATTTTGGGGGCAATTACAGAGGAGTCAATTGTAGACGACATGAGTTTATGGCACCAACAAATCAAGGACTCTTAGTTGGGGTACCTATGGCTGTGATAAAAGACTATGACCAAAAACAACTTGTAGAGAAAAGGGTTTATTTCATCTCATACCTTGCAGTCTATCATTTAGGAAAGTCAGCGTGGGAATTCAAGGCAGGAGCTGATACAGACACTATGGAGGAATGCATGCTTACAGGACTGCTAACCATGGCCTGGTCATTCTTCATTCTTATACCATCCAAAACCATGGGCCCAAGGGTGGCCCCACTCCTAATAGAATGATGCCACCTAAATCAATCATTAATTAAGAAAGCCCCACAGGTCACCCACAGGCCAGCTTTGTGGAGGTCTTTTCTCAACTGAGGTTCGGTTTTTCCAAATGGCTCTAGCCTGTGTCAAGTCGATATAAAGCCAGCACTGACATAAAGGGCATAAGAACAGTTCAGTCTCAATGGCCTTTTCTAACACTTGCAACCATAAAATCAACAAACAATCTAGGCCAATTGCAGCATATATGAAAGTTTCACTTCATGTTTTAGTTATCTATAGGAAGTGTAAATCTTTCCATAGTATTTTTATTGCCTAAAGACTTGTATGGGTCATTTTTCAATACAAGATATAAGATCAGGAGCCTCAATGTACAATGAGCACACATACTCCATAGGGGACAAAGTAAGTATACTTCCTGCCCTTGTGGAGTTTGGAGTCTAGGGGTGGGTATAAGGGGGTAATTACCTATAACATGGCAGCAACTTTTTCTGTGCACCATGATGCCATGGGAGAAAGAGGATGAATAATGACTGAGGACAGAGAAAGTGCTAATGACACTGTAGCATCTATGGTTGACCTGAAAAATAAAATTTGGCTTGTACTTGTCATATAACAACTGACAAAAAGAGATCTGGTTTGAAAGATGAACTCTAAACTAGGGGAAAAAAAATCTAGAAATGAGAAACATTTGAAAGTTCAGTGTAGGTGAGATATAGTTATTTAAACCAAAACCAAAAAGCAAAACAACAACAACCACAACAAAAACCTAGTAATGAGAAGTATATGGAAAGGTGGGCAGGAATAAATATTCACCTTGTAGCCCAGCATACAGTTTGAATGTAGCTAAAGATCCCATAGAAAATTAATTAGTAATGAGTCACATGACTGCATCTGCATGGTAATGGTCAGTATTGTATCTGTGCAGGTAAAGAAAACTGAACCACTTCACAAATATTTTATAGCTGGAACTGTGAGACACTATCATGGACTAGCTTTCCAGGTTGAAGGTAAGGAAGGTATTAAAGATGGTGGCTGGCCAATTGCCGTACTCTCTCAGACTGGGAGAAACGCTAGCGCTGGCGGGGTCCCCTGGCTGTGCCTGCGTGCCCTAGGCTTCAAGGCTCACCGCAGGGGCCCCCCTACTTGTCGAGTTCGTGGGGCCCAACGTCCCAGGGGTGAGATGCCGGGGTCAAGCAGCCCCGGCCCCGATGCAAGGGCATCCGCTGACTCAGTGCCCAAGCTGCCACCGCTGCAGTGCACCGCCGAAGCCACAGCCAGCTGCTTGGCCATGGTGCAGGGAGGGGACATGGATGGAGACTAGCCGCAAGCACTCTCGCCTTGCACCAAGTCTTGACCATAGCACACTTCCCGCGGTGCCCGGTGCCCACTGCCGCTAAGAGACCTCTGCTTGCCGTAGAGCCGGTCTCCTTGAGAACCCAAGTGTCACAGCCCCTTAGACAAAAGTTCTCCAACGCCAAAATAGTTTTTATCTTTATTTGTTCTGGATGATGGGCAGCACTCACAGGGCAGGCGGGTGGAGAAGGAGGGGACAGAAAGAGAGCTACTCAGGTCAAGGTGCTCTATTTATAGTTCTGAGAGGAGGAGACAGGGGCTTGGTAGTTGGTACTTTCCATTGGCCAGCTTAGGGACCCTATTGGTGCCTCATTTGCTTTGCCTGGGACTCAGGGTTGCTTTCTACATGACACAAGTCTCACACACCAGGCCTCTCTCTATACAGGGGTCGTGAGAGCTATGGGAATCTCCCAGGAGCATTGGCCAGAAGCATGAATTCTGGTCCCTTGTGTAGGTTCCACTGTTCATGGAATTTTCCACCGGGTCTCCCAGGGCTTCTAGCCTATGCTCAACTGGGTATTAGACTGCCTGACATAGATCACTGCCCCACAGCTCCCCCTTTTTCTTTTATAAAGGGGAGGTGTCATCAGAATAACTGTCTCCCTTATTGGGAACAGTTTGATATTGGACCAAGACTTGATTGACAGTGAACTTTGCAATGCTACTCATCTGTTGCTTTAGAAAGTGGATGAGGTAAGGTGCTAAGAGAAGCAAGGTCCTAATGGATAGTATGGGACCAAGGAGGGGAAGAAGCCAAGCTACCAATGGGTTGGAGTACCAAGGAGAAGAGGTGTTTGGGGTATAGTGTGCCTGAGTCCCGGGCAAAGCAAATGGGGCACCAATAGGGTCCCCAAGCTGGCCAATGGAAAGTATCGACTACCAAGCCCCTGTCTCCTCCTCTCAGAACTATAAATTGAGCACGTTGACCCGAGTAGCTCTCTCTCCCCTCCTTCTCCACCTGCCTGCCTTGTGAGCGCTATCCGCCATCCACAAAGAATAAAGATAAAAACTATTTTGGCGTCAGAACTTTGTCTAAGGGGGCTGTGACACTTGGGTTCTCGAGGAGACCCTCTCTATGGTAAGCGGACCCCTCTTAACAGCGGGGGTGCAGGGCGTCTAATGCTCTGAGCACAATGGAGCTGGTGAGTGCCCACGGCTAGTCTTTATCTGCGCCCCCTCCCTGTACGGTGGCCAAACACCTGCAGGCTGCTTCGGAGGCAGCGGCTCGGGTGACTTCGACAGTGGGCGGCCACAGCATCAGGGCCTAGGCTGATCTACACTGCAATGAGGAGGGCCGATGTGGTGAGCCTTGAAACGCGTGGACCCAACACCGGAGCCAGGGGACCTTCCTGCACCTGCGCTTCTCCCAGCGTGAGAGAGTACAGCAACTGGCGCCAACAATGTAGGGCTCGAACAGTGACCTAACTACTCTGAACAGACTCTGCAGAAAGGTAAGCTCCCCTCCCCCAGCATCAAAACCTAATCTTTCCTGCTGTGTTTTCAGCCGGTGCCATCGTGAATCCAGACAAACTAGGGGGACAACTGAGGTCTTCTGGTCAGAGCTACTCTCTGGTGTTGGCTAAAGGTTCCCCTAGCCCCTGTCCAGATTCCGACGGCCCAGTGGGCCTTGGCAAGGGTACCTGTCTAACTCATCTTAAAAACAAAAAAACTGGTAATGCAGTGACCAGTAAAGACTATTAGAACTGTCACCAGACCTTAAATCTGTGGAAAGGCTTGACGCTTTGAATCATTGTAGAATCCCCCAAGGCCAATTGGTCAAGGGAACGTTCTCCTTGGGCAAAGTGTTTCTTCTCTTTTCTGCCATGGGTAGCTCACAATCACACAAAAAATCTCCCCAGGCCAGGGAAATTTGGGCCCTCCTAAAATTCCACGGAATAAAATTAGCCAAAAACACAAGCCTCCTGGTTTTGGGAAGAAGTCCTTAAGGGAGCACCAAGCATGGCCAATGATAACATTTATAGCCCAGACTCATGGGCTCCAGTAGCCTCTCTCATTAAAAGCAGGGATACCCAAGAGGAAAAAAACACCCTCCTGTTATTTTCTGCCAATCTTAGCTGCGATTTGACAATGCATAGGCCCATCGCCTAAATCAAGACAGGTCGATGGCAATGTGGCTCCTGAGTCTCTTCAATCAGATGAAACCCAAAACCAAGGACATAAGACCAACCCTATCTCAGATCTAACAGACCTTACCCAATTAATAAGGGAGATAAAATCCATTTACCCAGCCCTTCCCCCTTATGCCCTGGAGGAAACACTAAACAAACCTTCTACTCCTCCAGCCCCTCCAGCCCCTCCCACTCTGACTCAAGAGCAAGGTTCCATTAACAAAACAGAGGAGCTTCTGCCCGCCTCTCCCCCTATGGCACCTCCCCCCATCTGACCTGAGAGGGATTTCTCTCCTCCCCCTTCTCCAAGGCAGAGACCTGTAAAACTAGCAGCCTCTTATCCCCCATCTTCCACCATCCAACAACGTTGTAATGTCTGAGACTCTCTTACAAAAGCTAGCCATGCCCCCCATGCTGCTCAACAGTATGATACAGAGCTAGAAATCCATAATGCTCAAGCATTCCTGGTTAATATCAACCCCAGTCGAACTAAACCACTCAATTGGTACCCGATCCAAGCCTGAGACTTAAAAGAACTCAGACAGGCAGTAAAGGAAGAGGACATCCACGCACCCTGGACCAAGTCACTCCTACAGAGCCATGTCGCCAACTTAAACATCCCCCAAGACTGGAGGGATATTTGCTGTTCTTCCCTTCCTGGCCCAATATTTTTAGAGTGGGAAGCCTTATTTAGAGAAGAATGCCATCAACAAGTGAGACAGAACCAGGACAGAGGCGATACCCCGTGGGGTTTTAATGGATCTTTTGGCCAGGAAGAGTTTTCTACTGGGGCTAAGCTAGCCAATCAGCCCCCAGGTTATTACGAACCAGTCAAATTATGCACAACTCAGGCCAGGGACAGAATGACCCCGCCCTCAGGGTCACAAGATCCTGCCTCCTCCCTGCTTTCTCTCTGTCAAAAGCCAAGAGAATCTTTATCTGATTTTATTCTTAGAACCAAAATGAGTTTAGAAAGAAAAATCCATAACAGGACAGCCCGAGATCTCCTTCTTAAGATGATTGTCTGGGAAGGTATGACTTCTGAATCCAGACTGGCTTGCCAAGGTCTCCGGGAAGAACATCATGATTGGTGGATTGTGGCTACTTGAGATATAGGGACAGTGTCACACCAGACAGCATCTATGGCTCAGGCATTTATAGCAGCAGTAAAAACAGAAGGGATCTGCTTCAATTGTGGAGAGGCAGGGCAGTGGAGGAATGAGTGCCCACAAAACTCCCACCCCATAACAGGCTCTAACTCACCTAAGTATATCTGCCCCTGCTGCAGAAAAGGTTTCCACTGGAGAAGGCATTGTACTGCCACGCATGATAAAGATGGTAGTCCACTAACACGTTTAAACTTCAAACAGGGCAGCCCTCAGCCCCACCAGTAAGAGGGACAGATACCCCCATAGAAGCCTTGTGGGTATCCAGCATTTCAAAAGACTCCCATCCAAAACTAACTATTAAGGTAGATAATAAACCATTCAAATGTCTTATTGATACGGGAGCAGACAGGACCATTTTAAGACAGCAAGAGATCCCAAGTGACTGGCAACTGATCCCTGGGCCTCAGCTTCTAGGCATAGGAGGCACCTCCCACGCATTTATCACCAAACAATCCTACAGGTGGGAAGATCCAGATGGGGCTACTGGCCTCATACGCCCCCTAGTGGCTCAGGTGACCAACAATCTTCTAGAAAGAGATATCTTACAGGCCCTGGAAGTAGTGCTTACAACCCAACCAGAAAGAGACCACATTACAATGGAGGATATTACCCATAAAGAAAATAATATCCAAGGAGATCATAAATATCCTCCTCCAAATCACCCCCAATTCTAGGGGCCACTGTTAAATTTAATACTCCCTGCCTTGATTGGCTCTCCAATGAAGCTGTCTGGGTTCCCCAGTGGCCTCTATCAAGGGAGAAACTTAGAGCCCTCACTCAACTGGTAGAAGAACAGCTATCGCTACAGCACATCCGCCCCTCCCGCAGTCCATGGAACACCCCTGTATTTGTTATAAAAAAGAGCTCAGGGTGATGGAGATTATTACAAGATTTGAGGGCAATCAACAAGACCATGTGTGTCTGGGGCTCCCCACAAAGAGGGCTACCCCATATCTCAGCCATCCCTGCCAATGTACCCATATTGGCAATAGACAGAAAAGATTGTTTTTTCTCCATCCCTCTCCATCCCAGAGACTGTGAACATTTTGCCTTCTCAGTACCCTCCATTAACAATTCTGGCCCAGC
This sequence comes from Uromys caudimaculatus, assembly GCA_028551405.1. NCBI lineage: Eukaryota > Metazoa > Chordata > Mammalia > Rodentia > Muridae > Uromys > Uromys caudimaculatus. The sequence goes on from CM052715.1 coordinate 30,051,836, forward strand.
CTCACAATACGAATGGACTGTCCTCCCCCAGGGAATGGCTAACAGTCCAAGCATTTGTCAGGAGGCTGTAGTCACTGCGTTAAAACCCCATTTAAAAAGGAGAATCCATATTTATCATTACATGGATGACATCCTGGCTTGGGGGGGACCCTTCTACCTCCCCTTCCCAACTTAAAGACCAGCTAATACCTTCCCTATCTGCCCTAGGATTCAAAATAGCCCCTCATAAAATCCAACTAATTCCACCCATTACATTTTTAGGAACAGAGATCTCCCTTACCTCAATACGCCCCCTCACACCCACCCTTTCCTTCCCTAAAAAATTAACTCTTGCCTCTCTCCAGAGCTTTTTGGGCAACATCAATTGGCTTCGGCCCTGGCTCCCCCTTCCCACAAGCACCCTTCAACCCCTCTTCAACCTCCTAAAAGGAGACAAAAGTCCCTCCTCCCCAAGAACACTGTCCCCAGAAGCAGTTCCAGCTCTAAATTCTGTCAATAAAGCCCTAAAAGATATGGCTCTTGCTAGGTATGACCCAACAATACCTATACAGCTCCTTATTTTTAACTCCTCCCCTGCACTTGTGGGAGCCCTTTACCAATCGCAAGGGGTACTAGAATGGCTACACACCACAGTGGGTGGTGCACCCCAAATCTTAAATGAGGTGAATGCACTCGCTTATATGATTAAAAATTGCAGAGATAGAGCTCTACAAACCCTACGAAAAGAACCTGACATTCTTGTCACCCCTTCTCCCTTTCTGACATCCAATGGCTAATTAAAAATCACTCCCACTTTGCTATTATCTTAATAGGGTTTACAGGACAGATTGACAACCACTATCCTAATGAAAAATGGACCTCATCCCTCCCTCTGTTGTGGTGGCTGCCCCCCAAACTATTCTCAAAAGAGCCCATAACAGGAACCCCCTCAATATATACTGATGGAGGAAAGAGGGGAGCTGTGGCAGTAATATACTATTTGCCTGAGGATGAGCCCCCATCCTCCGATTCGAAGAGCTTCCCCATCACTCCCCCCAATATAAAGAATTATATGCCATCTATCTAGCCCTAAAAGAAGTCAAGGGCCCCCTTAACCTATTCTCAGACAGTGTGTAAGATCTGGCCCTTTTATGAGGAAGGCAATGACATTCTTTCTCCTAAGAAATGGGTGACTTTGACCTGGCCCAGGGCCAAGATTAGAAACTACATGCCCGGGCAAAAATCCCACCCAGCTACATTCCTACGGGTGACTTTGACCTGGCCACAGGACCAGAGGCAAAA
>CM052715.1:30053616-30084085 GCA_028551405.1 Uromys caudimaculatus
GGAAAGCGGGCGGAGTCAGTGAGCTCTGGGGCTCGTGTTGCCCCTACTAGGGGCTTTTCTGCATTCCTGGGAGAGAGAATTTTCTCCCGGAGCTGCTTGTCTATGGAATCCTAGTGTCCCAGGCAAAAGTTTCCTGCCACAGCCGCCCGCTTTTGGGATCCAGGGGGGTTTCTAGGCCCACCTACCTTGGTCCCTGTGTCTCGCGGGTTCGGGGCAGTACCTGGTGAGCTGTGGGGCGTGTCTTTGGCCCTCTCCTGCAGGGGTTTTGCCATCTCCTGAGAGGGATCTTTGTCCCGGCGCTGATTAGCTGTGGAGTCCTGTGGCCCAAGCTGAGGTTCCCGGCCGCCGCCCTCCAAACCCTTTCAAATCACGTTTTCTTTCAATAATGCCTGGTTTCAACTTCCCTTTAGCCTCTATCTCCATCTCTCGAGATTCATGAACATGAAATTTATCTATTTCTTCCACCAACTCCTGACATATATTAGGGATAAAGGTAAAACTTGTTGAATGACACTTTTACTTTAGTTTACTACTTCCACATGCTAAGGAAGTAGTGAAGTTGACATACTTCCCCTTGTGTGGGAATCAGCAAGAGAACAGAACTAAGAGCAAAAATTAGCAGCCATTCCTAAACAACAGGAGAATAAAAGAAACATGGTTGCTGTCTATGTGTAAGGTGAGCAAAAAGTACACGTTTCAGGAAATAATTAACGCAATTGAGACACCATTGTTGGAGTCACTGGGATGATGTGTAAGCATTGAAATATTCTGGGAAAACGTTCCTCTTTAAAATCACAAAAGTAAAACTGAACACACTTAACAGATGAGAAGCTTAAAATGATGTCTAAGATAGAGAACTTGCTAAAGTATGCCTTCTCAAAGAAGAGAGAATTCAGGTTGGACTTTAGACATAATTAACAAATATCTGAAGGTGGAGCATGGAGACAAATAGAATCCCTCTGAGGCCAGAGATCAGATAAATGACTGTTTCAGAAGGAGAAAGAGGAAGAGAAAAGACTCCATCTTAAGTGGAGTGTGAGTAAACTGACATCTTCAAAGATAAAGGGCCTTTGTCCCTTGTACATTTTATTGAAAAGATGCAAAATTGTCTTTATCTCAGGGTGACATTGGCCTTGGACATGGAAGCAGAATTCACCCTTTCAGGCCAACCAACACACAAGTATTTAGTCTTAACACTATTTGTTTTACTTGAAGGTCACTAAGAATTGCTATGAGTGACCTCCAACTTAAGGCATGGCTAAGACAGAATAATAACTGCATTTACTATTTTCAGGTCACCTTCCTGTTTGTTAGCTTGGGGTCAGGAAAAGCTATAGGAGAGCATTCTCTGCTGTCAGCCTGTAAGACCCAGTCAATGGCTCATCTAATCTTGCAGCCAGTTACAGGACTAATGAATTCTGTCACTCATGGAGGTGTTGACCTTTATTGGGATCCATTGCTCCCCATCATCTGAAGTATTAGGTTTGAGATGATGACCAGTAGATTCATAGTACTTAAACCTCAGTCTGAGATTCAGAAATATAACAGCTGCAGACATTGAAAAAGCTTACTGACATGGTCACCTAACATGTGATCAACCTTAAAATGGATGGTAGTATTAAAATATTTTAAAATGTGTTTGAATTCCCCTAAACCTAGCTGTGATTTTTGTAATAACTTGTTCTCAAAATACCACTTGCCTTAAAAAGACTAACGTTTTGTCCGATGTTGTAAACAAGTTAATGAGTGCTCTGAGATCATTTAAAAGTATGTACTCAATCCCCTGTCCTCTTGTGTACTCAGCCTGTTTAAGTTTAACTTGCCTTTAAGAAAGCAATAAAAGCAACCTTACCTTGCCATGAGCATCCAATGTAATCAGCTTCACAACCTCAGCTAAATGCAGAACTTTAATTTTAAACTATGTACTCTTCCAATCCCTGGGGCCAAAATAATGTGTGGATGTGTGTTTTGTGGTAATCATTTAGTGAAAGCAAGCAACAGGTTGAAAACAACCATAAAACAAATGTGTGATAAATATCAGAACAATCTGTACATAAACACTACCTTCCTCGTTGTCTATCAAAAGTGAAAAAAAAGTGGGGGTGGGGATTCAACTCCAGTTAAATGCTTAGGAAAGTTCAACTTCTCTAAGGGGTCGGTTGGGGTATATTTCCCATACAATTTAGCAATCCTTACAGGCTCAAAAACATACCTGCAATAGCAAAGAAAGACATAGTAGAAGGAAGGATAACTTCCAGCTGATGTGCATGATATTAACAAAGGTGGAGCATTTGTGAGGAACAAAAATGGTGAGAGAAGGGCCAGCAGGTATTATATAAAAATAAAGTACCATGAACATAAGGTCCACACGGTATTGTCACTAGGGGAAAGGGGTCCATTCGCAGCTTGTTAAATCCATAGATTAGAAAATTTAAAACACCCTCAGAAGGAAAGATGATAATTTTTTGAAAACTGAGGGAACGGTGGTTCTTGGCAGCTGCCATGAGGAACAGAAAATGGTGAAAGGAAAGGGGCTTCTAGAAATCAGGCAGGCTAAGCAATAGATGCCCTGGAGCAACTGTCAGGTCAAGGTATCCAGGAGACAGAGTAGCTGGAGTGACAGGGCAAACAGACTTAGATATTTGGCCAGTATTGGGGGAAAGTAGGTAAAAGAAGAGAAAGTAAGAAAAAAGATTGCAGATTTAATAGAACACAAGTAAAATCCATCTGCCCAGACAAATTGGAAACAATGGAGACCCAGGTACTCAAAGTACTTTTTGTCCGTGTGTGTGTGTGTGTGTGTGTGTGTGTGTGTGTGTGTGTGTGTGAAACGGAGGAAAATTACACTCCTCTATGGATGACAAGGGCCTTGGGTATGAAAAATAGTATCCAACCATTCGGGACCAACCAAGAGGAATACATTTAGCCTATGTACTGTGATTTTCTAGTTTAGTTAACTTTAAGTCAGGAATGAATAATTAACAACATTTATTCCTGTTAAGTTTCCTTTTGGCTTGGTTAACTTTGGTCCAGTTTAAAACCCCTACCATTGGGTCTCCTATAACCTTACAATTAGTTACAGTGGCTATGGTTCCTCATAACTTCCTGTCTGGTGTTGATTTATTGCCAGTCTAACCACTGAAGACCAGCTTAGAAGACAATTGCCACCAGCTTAGAGATTTTCCCTTTGAAAATCTGTCTCCCTTGCAAGCACTTTCATTTCCTATGTACCAGGATGCCCTGATCATGACATCTGAGTCAGAGGAAGCTGACATAGTGATGGATGACCCAGAAGTAGATAGCTGCAGGGGCCATTAGTTCCTTTTCTTCCTGGTAAACACTCACTTCCAACATCTCAGCAAGGTAGAGAATATTCACCCACACATATACGGCCATATGACTTCCAGCAAGAGTCACACTGCATTGCATTGGAGAAAAGTTGTCATTTTAGTCATTGAAAATGATCTCCAAATCCATGTTTTTAAAAAATTCCATTGTACCTTCTATTTACATCATCCATCATAATCAACTGATTCTTTTATGGTGGGTAAACTGTTTAACAAAGCGAATACACAAAAAAAAAAAAAAAAAAAAAAAAAAAACTAAAAATAAATGAAAATATTGCTAAATGTGGCTCAGTATTAAAAACTGTTTTCTTCAAAGTATATCATGGAGCCTGTGAAATGTAAGCATCTCATTAGAAGGTGATTATAATAGATGTATCTGGGAAAGTGATGATGGCAGAATAATGTGAACCTTTAAGATACTGGACAGCTTGGGGCTGGAGAGATGCCTCAGTTAGTAAGAACACTTACTGCTCTTGCAGAGGACACAGCTTAATTCCCAGCACCCATGCGGCAGCTCAGAGGTGTCTGGAACCCCAGTCCCGGGAGATCTGACCTTCTCTTCTGGGCTTTAACTATAATAGGCACTTACATACACACATGCGGTCAAAGCACCCAAACATATAAAGATAAAAACAATTTTTAAAAAATCAGTCCATTGACAATGACAGTGCAAGACTTGAAAATTTGGATCCTAAAGTCTAAGTTAGTGTTCTGATCATGTCATTAAGCTCAATTTTATATAAGTTCAGTTGGATCTCTGTGCCTAGAAATGAGAGAATTGAAATCCTTATGCCTCAGCTCCCTTCTTAATAATCTGGAAATAAAAGTGTCACAGTAATTAAGATAGGAAAATAAAGTAGCACAGAGTTTTGGATGTTTCAGCAGTAGTAGTTATATTTTTAAGGATGATGAGAATAATGTAGTTGATATAAATATCATAAAGCAATAATTCTACATACTGCTGTGAGAATCCAGAGGGTGAGAAAACCATTATGTATTCAATCAAGTATCAGAAGTATCCTCCCAAGCTTTAGAAGATAGGTCCAATAAAAATCTGTGGGGCTAGTTCCAGAGAAAGCAGTGGAACAAAAGAAAGTGCCATTTAAGAAAAATGGTGGGCTTGGATCACTACCATGCCTGTTTGTTCGACATGTGAGCAACCTCTGTTTTAATTTTCCTTATCTGTTATGTTGCTGCACTTAGCTAATTCCACACTAATAAAATGTGATGATACCCTGATGAAGAAACAAAGAGAAAGAAAAATGATGGGGCCAGGGACATGGCTCAAAGGTCATGAGAGTGCATCTCACAAATATGAGACCTTAGATCAGATCCTCAGTATCCACATAAAAAAATAAGGTGTCCAGTGTAGCAATAAGGACATGAACACACCCACAGTCTTTTGACCCAAAATTTATCCTGAACAAGAAATGTAGGGACAGAGGATGGAGAGTGTATTCACCCACATATTCATGGGAATGGCCAACCAATAACCGGCCCAACCTGAGAGCCATCCCATGGGCAAGCACCAGTTCCTGACACTATTAATCATACTCTGTTATGCTGTTTAACAGGAGTCTAGTATGGCTGTCCTCTGAGAGGTTCCACCCAGAAGGTGAACTTGGACAGATGCAGACACCCACAGCCAAACAGTGGATGGAGCTTAGAGACTCTTATGGAAAAAAAGGAGGAAGGATTGCAGGCCCAAAGGGGATAGGAACTCCACAGAAAGACCAACAGAGTCAACTAACCTGGACCCTTGGGGCTCTCAGAGACTGAACCACCAACAAAAGAACATACATGGGCTGAACCTAGGCTTCCACACACATGATTAGCAGATGTGCAGCTTGGGCTTCATCTGGGTCCCAAACAACTGTAGTGGGAACTATCCCAAAAGCTGTTGTCTGCACATGGAGTATGTTTTTCTAGCTGAGCTGCCTTGTCTGGCCTCAGTGGGAGAGGATTTGCCTAGCCTCAAGGAGACTTGAAGTACTGGGGAGAGAATACCTGGGGGTGGGCCCACTAACTCAGAGGAGAAGGGGAGGGAGGATAGGGGAAAAATTGTAAAAGGGGGTGACTGGGAAGGGGTCAGTGAGTAGGAAATAAAGTGAACAATAAAAAAGAAGATTCTATATAAGCTTTTTTATTAAGTGGGGTGTGACTACATAGGCTTATTAGGTCCAGCACTGGTGTGGGGTACAGAGACAGGATGATGCTGGTGTGTACTGACCAGTCATTCTAGATGTAAATGGTGACACTGCGGGGCACACAGTGATAGAGCAGGGCACCTGAGTTTCTCCTCTGACCTCTGCATGTGTATGCATGGGCATTCATGCACATACAGTATGAGAGAGAGAGTGTGGGAGCAAGAAAGCAAGAGAGCAAGAACAAGAGAGAGAGAGAGAGAGAGAGAGAGAGAGAGAGAGAGAGAGAGAGAAAGACTGAATAGTTACAAAGTTCCTTGAAAATAATAATAATAATAATAATAATAATAATAATAATAATAATAAACAACTATGAATGATGCTAAAATGCAACTGAGTCAATCATGGCATGAAGTCACATGTTAATCCCTGCATTAAGAGGTAGAAGCAAGAGGATAAGTAGTTCAAGACCAGCCTTAGCTATATAGTGTGAGATCAGATTGTGTTATCTCAAAAGACAAGTATCAGAAAGACTCAGCTATCTAGGGCATTGTCAAACATCAGACCAAACACTTTAGGCTTGATGTCTTCCTTTTCTTTACAAGGTTAAACTTGGTACAGGATGTGAAAATCAACAGGTGCCTTTCCAACATCCTCATTCCAGCAAGTTTCGTCAGCATCCATTAAAACAGTTCTCCTAAGGGTTGTCATCATCCTTTGTTTACATACATAATCGGTCCTTACCTCAGTGGGGAGTAGGTCATGTGTTTGCTTGAGTTCCCAATGTACTCAGAGAAGTAAAGAAGGAGAAGAGATGTCCACGAGGTCAGGCAATGTAAACATTCTAAACATGACCAAGAGTTGAGCACATGAGTATCGGGCTTGTTCCAGTCAAAGGCTGCTCCATCCTCCAGACACTGAGCATAGGAAGCTTAAATACATTCTCCATTGCTCCAACCCATGAAAGGGGGATATTGTTACCAACTAGCAATTGTAATTCCAGAACAAATAGCTTTATGCAATATTTATGTACACATTCTAAATTTATTCTCCTACCAAACAAATACATTTTAATGTACAAATTTGTCTCTGAGGAAATAGTGTCACCTCGTAGATCAAATAGTAAATTGAGTCTTGAAATCAGGGCTCTCTTCTTCAGAGGCTTTCTTCACTGCCTTCAACATGATATTAAAAAGGCTATTCTTTTCCCAATGCTGTGGTCAATTTCTTACCAGAACTAACTTGTACATTTACCATTCAGAATCACAAAATTACTTGGAATTCACACTGCAGTGAAGTGTTTCCCAAGACACAGGTGAGGACTAATGAGTTGTGAGGCCAAGTAGAATCAAAAGTGTGAAGTTGCCACCATCATGCCATTTACTTTTTTGTCTTTATGATTTTGCTTAGCTATTCATTATAACATGATAGCCCCCCCCCACATTCAGAGTCAAAGAGTGTTCAAATCACTGTCCAGACTCTAGAATCAGCAAACCTAAATATGAATGCTGTTATGGTTGCTAGTATTGCTTAAAGTATGTCTAGGTCAAGTCTCTAGACAATTCCCTCTACCACACTGAGACCATTTCTTACATTGTTGGAACAGAAGAAGTTACTCGATCACGTATGAATTCTCCTTAACAGTAGCTCCTGAAACTTTCCTGCCAGCAATGTTATCACTACATAGCTGATGAGATTAGGTGAAAAACAGGAATGTTACTGATTCACCCAATACTTCGTGGTGGCAGAAAACATAGCCATGTCCCAAACATGCACATGAGCGTTTACAGACAGAAGAAAACAATGAGTATTTTTATTATAGCAAGACTTGAATAAATAAACTAATAAATGAACCAAGAATTGAGTATCACAAGGTAAAGAATGAAAACTGATAAATGAACAAGATATAACCTTTGACCTTTGGGAAAAATCAGGATATTTAGTAAAATGTTTATTTTCAGCAAATATTATTTAATATCTAACATTTTGCAGGTACTTTGCTAGGTACTAAGTACAACAACCATATTTGTTCCAAACAAAAAGTAAAAAGATCTTGTTTATCAGTATAGATTTAAAATTATTTTTTTAAAATTGTTATGTATATGAGGGGTTTTTGCCTATGAATGCATGTCTGTACACCATGCATATGCTTGATGCATGCAGAGGCCAGAAAAAGACTTCAGATTCACTAGAACTGAATTACAGATGGTTATGGGGAGCAAAATAGGTTCTGGAAATTGAACCTTGGTCTTTTGAAAGAGCAGCATGTACTCATAAATTCTGGGTCATCTCTTAAGCCCATAAAATTAAAATTATTTTAAGTAACATAAAGAATACCATGAAATATACAACCAGAGAGCTGAATGTAACTGAGAAAAATTTTATTACCGTGTCTCAAAGATTGAAGGCTTTATGTTTTACTTTTTTTCCCCCCTTTTTACAGGATATTTTATTTATTTACATTTCAAATGTTATCTCCTTTCCTGATTACCCCTCCAGAAACCCCATATCCCATCCTCCCTCACCCTACTTCTATGAAGGTGCTCACCCACCCACCCACCCACCCACTCCTGATTCCCCACCCTGGCATTCCCCTACACTGGGGCATCAATCCTCCCAGGACCAAGGGCCTGTCCTCCCATTGATGTCTGATAAAGCCAACCACTGCTATATACGCAGCCGAAGCCACAGGTCCCTCCATTTGTACTCTTTGGTTGGTGATTTAGTTCCTGGGAGCTCTGGGGAGTCTGGTTGGTTAATAGTGTTGTTCTTCCTATGGGTTGCAAACCCCTTCAGCTCCTTCAGTCTTTTCTCTAATCCCTCCATTGGGGACTCCATTTTCACTTCAATAGTTGGCTGTGAATATCCGCCTCTGTATTTGCCAGGCTCTGGCACAGCCTCTCAGGAGACTGCCCCGGCCCATGGAGTTCATCGTGAACCTAAGGAGGGGACTGAAGGATGGGAATGAGGCAAGAAGCAGAGATACCTGGGAGCAAGACAGAATCCCTCTGATCAAGCTCCAAAGATTAACTTTATTTCCAAGCTTTTATAAGACACAAGGAGAAGGAAATATGAGAATCTTAATATAGAAGGACTCTTAAGCAATATAACCAGGGCTTAAACAATGCTATAGGAGTGGGGAAAATCCAAGGAGTACAGGTTCCCCGCCACCAGGACATGTTACCAAGGCAACTACCTATGCTTTCCTGACCACCTAACTGCAGGGGGGTCACCCTGACCTAGAAAAGGATCCATCTCCTAGGAGACAGAACTTGGACAGAAGCCCAGTTCTCAGGAACCTAAAACTCAGGCCTACTTTTACTTTCAAGCCTAACTTCTTCACAAAATGGTTTCTCTCAGGCTAATAGGAAAGCTGCAAATCCGTTGGTTCCTGACAGGAGACAGCTACTCCAAGTTCTTGTCAGCAAGCACTTCTTGGCATCCACAATAGTATCTGGTTTTGGTGTCTGTATATGGGATGGATCTCCAGGTGGGGCAGTGTCTGGATGGCCTTTCCTTCAGTCTCTGTTCCACACTTTGTCTCATTTCCTCCTGTGAGTATTTTTTTCCCCCTTCTAAGAAGGACTGAAGCATCCACACTTTGGTCTTCCTTCTTCTTGAGCTTCACGTGGTCTGTGAATTGGATCTTGGGTGTTCTGAGCTTTACTTCTTATCCAGGGAGAATAAAGAAATGACCAACATGGTTGGGAGTTTAAGAGGGATGCTGTCCAGAGATAAAACAAGAGGAGTAGGAAGAAGTCTAAATCCTTCCCAAGGACCTTGAAGAATGACAAATTGGAGGAAATGTGATCAGAGTCATATTTTACAGAGACAATTCCATGGATAGAGCTCTGAAGACAAAAGACAGTGGGAAAACCCCTGGGGGAATCAGTGGCAGGCCAAAGTGGAAGATGTAGTGTCATCTAAGATACAACAGTGAACATGACTGAAAGTGTGTATATGTTTTGGAAATAGAGCCAAGGGATTGGGAAAGGAGAGAAATAGTGCAGATGATGATGATTGGTAAGGGTAGCATCAAGGTGTATACTATGGTTTTGGTTTGAGCAATCACTTTGAAATTAAAAAAAGGAACAGTGAGAAAAATGAAGAAAAATATACTTAAGGTTGCTAAGTGATTAAAATAATAGCACAGGGTATGCCATATTTTTAATGCCTACAAGATGTCCTGAGGAAGATACCAAACTTGATATCCCTAAAGTTTGTCCATTCATAAAGATCAATCCCTTCACATCCCTCATCTCCCCTCATGACCCAGGCCCTTCCTGTTTCCTTGACATCATTACCCACTTTTCTCTTTCTCACTTTCCTCCAGGTGGACTGTCATGCTCAATATATGTCAAACACATCAGTTCCTTCTTCCCTTAGATCCTGGCTCTGGACATTCTCTCTGAGTGGAGTGGACATTCATAACTATGCCCATAGTTCAATTCCTCACTTCCTTCTGTTTGGATGTCCCCTACTCATTGATGCCTTTTCTTACCACTTTGCCATGAGTATCCCCACCTTCCATTATATTGTCTCTCTATTCTCTCCATAAATTTGTCCTCTGAATATTTTTATACCTTTTTAGTATCATCTATTGTCTGTCTCCTCAACTAAAATGCATGCAAGCTCCATGAAGCGTAGACTTCCATGTTATGTGTATCTACTGATATATCCCAAGACATGATTAGTGTTAACAGTTCTGAAGACTTGGAGAAGCTCTGAGAATTTACCCTAATGGTTAGCTAACATGTTAGCCAGCCACCATTTGGGGATGTTGACAGAAGTCAAGCATGAAGTTCAGGCAAGTGATTTAATTATCTTGTAACAATGGCTAACGTGTCAATATTTGTCTCAAACTCCAATTTCCCAAAGATGACGTAGGGAGTACCCTCTGACTTCTAAACAGAAATTGTCTTTTGGTGTTAGAAAAGAACATCAGACTTTTATCTAAGTCCCTAGTCATTCTAAGAGGGCAGTAACCCCACCTGAGTGTTGCTGCAAAATATGTGTCTTTATTGTTCTAGACAGAAAAACAAAACCAAACAAACAAAAACCCAACTTACCCTTTCTGACAAAGGGAGACATTACTTCATTTGTCAAGACTGTTTGTTACCCAAACATCCTGAAAAAGATAGTCTGAAACAAAGTGATGAGGTATTTCTGTGACAAGACAGGCAGAAACATGAAAGAAAATAGACAATTGCCACCAGGCTTGGTAAATACTCAGCACACATTGGTTAATAAAGGATCAATCCTTTGGATTATTTATTACCATTATTTTAATTTTCCAATGCATAAATTCAGGCAATAGGAAAGTGAACCAATTTTCTAGAGGCATGCAGCTAATCTGGTTAGTACACACAGCCCCAGGACACAATAGATAGAACTGACCTCTGCTTATCTTTTACCCCACCCTGGCACCAGCCTATCAGGACTTGAGGAATGCACAACAGATAAAGAGAAAAAAGGGGAAAAACAAAAGCAGGAATGGAAGAATGAAAGAAAGGGAAGAATGGAAAGCCTGTTTGAGTTCTGCTCATCTACTCATCCACTCAGAACTTCGAGGAGACAGACAAGACTGCAACTCAGGAAGGGAGGAGGCTTTCCCAAAACCTGAGAGGATGTCAGGAATCCAACTAACTTGCTTTTCCTGGCAGAACTTGGATCCAATCTTTTCTGCCCTTTTTCCTACCTAGGTAACTTTTTCCCCAGCCTGGAGGCCACACAAGTCAATCAATAACCCAAGATACCTATTATAGGGCACAGTGGGTGGAGCCTGTATTACCATCTGCCTATATGACCACTCCTCAGTTTCTGAGGAGAAGCACCCTGTACAGTTCTTCTGACTTTTGCACCCAGATCTGCAACCATGAAGGTGGCCATTATCTTCCTTCTCAGTGCCTTGGCTCTGCTCAGTTTTGCAGGTAGGTGTGTTTGCATATTCTTCAGAAATTAGTAAAAAAAAAAAAAAAAAAAAAAAAAAAAGGCCTGTCACTTTATATCTCCTGTATACTAAGATAGTCTAGCTAACTAATGCCAATGAGTTGAACAACAGAAATATTTCTAGTGCAAATTACAGGGGGAAAAAGTTATTGCTAACACAAATGAAGAAAGCAGCTCTGGTAAGATGTCCCCAGAGATAGTCATGGCTTCCTCTAAAGACAAGGCTGCTACTTCATTAAGGATGTGGTGGCAAAGAAAGGGTTTCGCTCTGAAATACCCTTCTCACTGTAGAAATGGCTACTGGACTATGTAAATCCAGTGCTGACTTACAAAATTTAAATTCTTATAAACTTTTATAAAATAGAGAGCAATGACTGCCACTTAGTTTTCAGAAAAGTTTGAGTGATTAAAAGTTTTATATTTGATCTGTAAAATGTTTAGAAACAAACATTCTGTTTGAACAGAGGAAAGAATCCCCAAATGTGCCGTGAGAATGTTGGGAGATGATTCTAAGTCTGATGTTAGTTTGTTTTTTGTAACTGGCATTAATTAATCTTTTCACCTCTGACACTCATTGAGTAGAGATTTTGACAAGAGCCAAAACTGTGCTTCACTAAGAAGTGGAAGACCACTGGTTATTGTTTCAGATAAATATTTATGGGAGCAAGAGCCCCTTTGTCCCACCTCGTGCCTAATAATTAATACAACAGAATGCCTGTAGTGAGCCACTGCTCATTAATTTTTAGCCCCATTTACATTCTGAATCCAAGGGGACCCCAAAAGCTGCATCTTCTTTGATGAGTCCCAGAGATCATTCTTTTCCCTCAGAGATCACTGACTGAAAATTAAGTTTAGGAAACATTTCTACTTTAGGGGCTGTTTGCCTTCTCCTGGCAAACTCGCTCACATTCACAGTTACCATCTACATTTTTAAAAAATACTTTTTTAAGCCGGGCAGTGGTGGCGCACGCCTTTAATCCCAGCCCTTGGGAGGCAGAGGCAGGTGGATTTCTGAGTTCCAGGCCAGCCTGGTCTACAGAGTGAGTTCCAGGACAGCCAGAGCTACACAGAGAAACCCTGTCTCAAAAAACAAAAGAACAAAAAAACAAAACAAAAAAAATACTTTTTTACATTAATATAATTAAATCATTTCTCCTTACCATTCTTTCTGCCAAAGCCTCCCATGTACTTCCTTGCTCTCTTTCAAGTTTAGTTTTCTTTACTTGTTGTTATATATGTGTATATGTATCATATGTTTTGATGTCTGCAAGACTTGTTTTCTGAAGAATTAATTGAGTATCTTCTGAACTATGTAAATAAACAAAACATAAGTTTAAAATTTGGTCAGTTGGTGTAATGCACCGTTGGGAAAAAGCTCTTTGAGAACTGGTGCTGAGTTGTCAGAAAGGTCCTATTTTTAACATTGTTTACAAAAGGAACTTAATTACATCAGAAGACCTGATGGCTATTTCTCATACTGCCACAAATACCCTGAGGTACAGATATTTATAATTCACTGACTGTGAGATGAAAAATGTATTGGGCACAGAACAATCATTGATGGACATGCCAAAGGTATCTGAAGAGTTAGTAGTGCCTCCACATTTCATATTCTGAGTAGATAATTTCTATTCTCAAGAAAGTAGATCAAATTTCCTGACATGCCAAATCGGAATACTCAGTAACAGTTAACATTTTACGTGCTTCGCTTCAAAATCTTAGCAGGCAGAGAGGGAAGAAAACTCATCTGGTGTCCTTGAAAGTCCATGTAAATAAAAGAGTCGAGAAGTGGTCAATGCAAGCAGAGGCATCATATGAAAACTATATTCTTTGACAACTAACAGTTTCTTTATTTGGGATCCAGGTTGATGTTTGATTTATGTTTTCTAGGTAACACTACAGCCAAGGTGATTGGAAAGCAGGTAAAGAGAATTTTATAATTTATTATAATTTATAATCTCATTGGGAGGGGTTGAGAGATGATTTCTCTGTGTAGACCTCCTTCTCCTGGAACTCACTCTGTAGGCAAGGCTGCCCCCAAACTCCCAGAGACCTTCCTGTCTCTGTCCCCCAAATGCTGGGCTTAAAGGCACACACCACCGCCACCCAAGCTACTTTATAATTTCTTAATTCTCTAATTTCCTATACAAACTGAAATTGTTTGATCCAGTAAAGGACAGCCAGGATCTAAGCATGCATGGTTGTGCACATTTGCAATGCAAAGCACTTGAGAGCCTGGGTTTTATACCAGGCTTGAGATCAGTTTGGACTACACAGTAAGACCTTGACAGAAAAGGGGCAGGAAGAACATATACTCTAGCAGTTACGTTTTTGGTAACTCAAGTCAGGATTGAGGGTTCAACTGGTAGAGAACCTCAGCTGCTAAATGCAAGATTCTTAGTACTTCCCCAGTCTACATGGTGCTGTGTTGAAAGACCAGCCCACTGAAGCCCCTGTAGTTGTCTACTTCCTGCTGAAAAGGAGATTTTTAAACATACACTACTAGGGCTGGCTGGTGGGACAAGAAGTTTAGGTGGAAGCTCTCGTTTTCATTCCACATAGCCCTTACTCTTAACTTGATCATGTTGGCTTTCATTGCTTCTAATTCCCAAAGTAGACTAGAGGAGGAAATGCCCCTCATCTCATTACATACAAATACCTAGGAGAAAACCGGTGATGAACCTGAAGCTTATAGTGAAGAAATCATTACATTTTTGATAAGCATTACAGAAAAAATCTTGTACCATTAGAAGCCAAATCTAGTTATCTGAGTATTGATCAATGAAAACTAAAAGTTAGCAAAACAGGGATGATGTTCTGTAATGAAGAGGTGATGTGGTAATGCCCAGGAACTGAGAACCAGGATCCAAGGATCACTAGATATGTGACTTTAAGTCAATTTGTCACTTCCTGAATCTTCTCTTGAAGAGGAATGCAATGATAACTTTGCAAGGTCTTTCAAGGATAGATCAATAAATGGATAACTGACAGTTTTAATTAAAGGGTGAGACTTTTCCAATAGAACAATACATAAAAAATAGGACCGAGACCTATAAGAGGTGTTTAATGAGAATCTGCTTTTCCTGGAAAACACGGACCAACTTCAAGCATGATGCCACCTAGGGTGGTCATCCTGTCAGCAGCTGGTGTCAATCTCCTTCCTCTTACCCAACCTCACTGCCCCATCAGGCCTTAAATGGGGAAGTGATCATTTTTGTTAACTTGCAGATGAATTGACTGAAATCAAGAAAGGAACTAGTAGACCCATGATGTCATCTAACTAGGAAATGACCATAATTTGACTTTAACTCAGCTTTTTTGATGTCAGGGCAGATTTATTTCTATTGTGGTTGCTGTTTTCTTGTACAAGTGTCATTATCGTAACTGCAAAAAACTTAAAACAGCCTTAATAATTTATTATAAAACCAAACACTGAGAAATGCTAGAAAATGACTCCTTAATTCTGTGTTTAGGCTAATTGTCCTGCTAAACTTGTGGGATGCCCCAGGGTTTATGACCCTGTGTGTGGGACTGACGGATATACTTACGCCAATGAGTGCTATCTGTGCTTTGAAAACAGGTGAGGATAAAGTTTAATTTTAAGTTATTTATTATTAGAATTTCACATATGTTATCATCTTAAAGGCTAGGTCAATAAATGAAGCTTTCTTTTTCATAAATTTTGTATGGTAATTTGATTTAAAATTGCTTGGATGATAAAAGCCTCATTTTTTAAAGCAATACATTGATATTTTAGATTTTCAAAAAGCCTATACATACAAAATGCCTTTAATCTGAAAAACAAACAAATCAGTTCTTGATAATAGCAGAAATTGCATTTTCTAAAGCATCCCCAAATTAGCAAATATGACTTATACAGTTTTTAGTGAACAAACATGTATTTTATAACATTTATATTCATGGTTTATGAGAGCTAGCCTCAAAGTTTAATTTTCTGAAATATTTAATGTTCGGAAACAGGAATCAGACTCAGAACATTGGGACAAACGGATGTGTCACAATTTTTCTCTTACAGTATGACTGAGTAGTTGCTATATGCCAGTCATTATGTTAAGCCTTCCTGTTTCCCATGTGGCTGTTACAAAAGTACAAACAAACAAAAACTCATGAGCACATGCAATAGTTTCTTGTACATTGTGGTGATTGCCAACAGAGTGTGAAGTGTTACATGACCAAAACAAAGATGGAGATATCTTCTAACTGAAAGGGCCAACAAACGCTCAATGAAAAGAATGCCATTTAAACGAGGCTCTGAATTTCAAAAGAACAACATAGACTCCAAAAGTGACAGAAAACACTTAGGTTTTCTAGAATTGACTCTATGTTAATGACTTCAGCTCAGGCTCAAGGGACTACAAATTGTCATTATTCCTCTGCATAAATCTCTCCTCTATGATGCAAACTCTCTTCATGGATGGCTCTAAATGATTTCAGAAAAGTTTCTGAGTTTATCCAGGATTGTAGACATTTTAGACTCCAAACAGTACGCATTTGACTTCATGATGAGTGTGTGTCCAGTGTGTAAAAGGTACCAGGCATGATAGCACAAGCCTATCCTCCCCCACCCCCCCAGCTGCAGGTTCAGGCAGAAGAAACCTGAATTCTAAGTCAGTCTGTTCAGTCACCTGTCCACCTGGGCCAATGGTTGAGGCCTTGGCTCAGGGGTTTGGGAGGAACAGCTATACGTTTTGGAAAGAGAGCATTTGAAGCCACTTGTTAATTTTCTCATGACCCATGTTGTTGACTTTAAGGTCAAGCGTCATTATTTCCATCCACTGGGAGTAGGAGGGCCCCACGACACACTGGGGACTTGTGAAATGTCCAAGTGTGAGGTCTAAAGTCCAAAGGCCTCTATTTGGAGTGAAGCATTCAGAAAATACGAGTGAAATGCTGAACACTCACTCTTCTGACCTTTCAACCTACTGGTTGTAGTTTGCTCTTTGTGTTCTTTCAAATACGTGTAGATTTAAGAGGCACATTCAACTGTCTGAGCATGCAACATTTCACTCTGTGTTCTGAAATAACACTTAAGTCTAGAGATAAGTTTGGCTTTCTCAAACATAAGAGATATTCTAAGGTTTCTATAGTGCCTTTGTTTCTATTGCCCATTATAAGTCCGACAGGAAGCCCATCCCCGATACTGCCTGGAGGCCCAAGACCCAGAGGCTAGATAGTCCAGAGATCTAGGATAGAATCAAACATGATTGGAAAAAAAGTCAATAAAACGATTCCTAATGATACTCAGCTATACTTGCAGGCAGGAGCCTAGCATAACTGCCATCAGAGATCCTGACACAGACTCACAGTCAAACATTAGGTAGTGCTTAGGGAAAGGGGGTAGAAAGGATTGTAGGAGCCAGAGGGGTCAAGGACACCCCACAAAACCTCATAGAATCAGCTAACCTGGACTGATAGGGCTGATAGAGACTGAACCGCCAACAAAGAGAGCCTGTACAGGACTAACTTAGGCTCTCTGCATATGTTACAGCTGTGTAGTTTGGTCTTCTTGTGGGAGTCCTAACGGTGTGAGAAGGGGCTCTCTTTGACTCTCTTGCTGGCTTCTGGGATGCTTTTCCTCATACTGCATTGCCTTATCCAGCCTTAATACAAGAAAGGTGCCTACTCCTACTGCAATGTGCTATCCTGCGTTTGGTTGGCGATCCATGGAATGCATGGCCTTTTCTTTTTCTCTTTTTCTTTCTTTTTTTAAATTAAGGTAATTTAAGATGTTTACTTATTCACTTTACATCCTGTTCACTGTCCCCCTCCCAGTTACTCCCTCCTATAATCCTTCCCCAATCCCCCTCCCCTTCTCCTCTGAGTAAGTGGGCCTGCTCCCCCACCCCCACCCACCCCCGTTACTCCGGGCCCTAACATTTCAAGCCTCCTCCAGGCTAGGCGCTTGCTTTCTCTCCCATTGAGGCAAGACAAGGCAGCCCATATAAAAGAATATAGCCCATCTACAGGAAGTGAACAGCTTTTGGAATAGCCCCCGCTCCAGTTGTTTGGGACCCACATGAAGACCAAGCTGCACATCTGCTACACATTTGCGGGGAGGCCTAAGTCTGGCCCATGTTTGTTTTTTGGTTGCTGATTCAGACTCTGAGAGCCCCAAAGGTCCCGGTTAGTTGACTCTGTTGGTCTTCCTGTGCAGTTCCTGTCCCCTTCGGGTGGTAATCCTTCCTATTCTTCCATGAGAGTCCCCAAATCTCCATCCACTTTTTGGCTGTGAGTGTCTGTATCTGTCTAAGTCAACTGCTGGGTGGAGCCTCTCAGAGAACAACTTGCTTCCGTCTGCAAGCATAACAGGTTATCATTAATAGTGAAAGGGACTGGTGC
This sequence comes from Uromys caudimaculatus, assembly GCA_028551405.1. Lineage (NCBI taxonomy): Eukaryota > Metazoa > Chordata > Mammalia > Rodentia > Muridae > Uromys > Uromys caudimaculatus. Next base: position 30,071,417 of record CM052715.1, read on the forward strand.
TTGCCCATGGAATGGGTCTCAAGTTGAGCCTGTTATTGGTTGTCCATTCCCTTGGTCTTTGCTCTCTCTCCCATGCCTGCATTTTTTTAGACAGGATAAATTTGGGTTGAAAGTTTTGTGGGTAGGTTGGTGTCTCTATCACTCCACTGGGGTTCCTGCCTGGCTATAGGAAGCGGCCTCTTCGGGTTCCATATCCTCGATGTAGTGAGCCACAGCTATGTTCATCCCCACTGATTCTCGGGCACCTAACTTATCCCAGGCACCTGTCTTGTCCTAGAGATGTCCCCCACCTCCTCACCCCCATCAACTGCAGATTTCCATTCATTTTCATGGGCAGTTAGCCAGCTCTCCTGTCCTTCCATACATATGATCCCAACCCCCCCCTTCCTCTCCATCCCCTCTCCCTTCCTGCTCCCTCCCTCCATCTGCCTTTTATGATTATTTTATTCTCCCTTCTAAGTGAGATTCAAGCTTCCTCTCTTGGGCCATCCTTCTTGCTTAGCTTCTTTGGGTCTGTGGAGTGTAACATTGTACCTGTACATTATGGCTATCAATTTGAAAGTGAATGGGTGATTAAGAGTTGAGATGGAGGGAACTTGGAGGATGTGGAGAAAGAAAAGAGAGACATGGTATGACTATATTTTAATTAAAATCCAAATTTGTGTAAGTTGTACAAAAATGATCTGTGTTGTAACTATTACCAGAGCCAGAATCTGACCCTAACTATTGGGATTTATGATGCTCTGAAAACACCAAACAGGGCTTTCTCATGATGGGTCCTGTAATTATCAGGAGTTGCCCGGTATGTTAAATCAGGACATTATATGCCTTCTGTGCTTTCTTAGAGAAACTGTCAGTAACTCTTTCCTATAGAAAAGCAACTACTGACAGAACATTCTGTGACGCTAGAAATGTTGTCTGTCAGTATGAGCGGATACATGACTAGTAGTCATTGGCTCTTAGACACAGATAGTACTCTGAGACACTGAAGTTTATATATCATTAAATTTTTAAGACTAAACAACTTAATGTGGCTAATGAGCAGAGTGTACCAAAGTGAACAGCATAGCTGTGGATAACAGGCTTATGTACATGACTTTGAACTTGGCACTATAATAAGTTAATGTTAAGGTTAAAATGAAGAAACAATGGATCCAAAAAGATGTATCTGTGAAAATAGATGAGTATCACATCTTCAGCAATAAAGAAATAGAAAATTTGTTGCATGCCAGTACGGTCAAGGAAACAATAACAAAAGAGAGAATTCTAGAAGTAGTCTTGTAACTAAGGAACAATTTCAGAATTGAAAGGACATTTAGGTTTTGTGAAAGAAACTGACTTGATCAAGGTAACATGGGAACAGCAGAGAAGTTTTTATCTAAAGAAGACCTTGGTACTGGCTGCTGGTATGGGAATCAAGATTGCTTGACAGAATCAAGCCCCCATCTTCTAAGCTGAAATGTTAGACAGATAGAAGGCCCTGCCATAGCCTGGACAACAACAATGATGGCCTCCTGGTCACAAAGTGCACAGCATCAGTAGTAAAAGAAGCAGAGGTAGAGATTTGAGGTTCATTTCTAGGGTTCCCAGTAATACTCCATTAGGCCTATAAAGAACAATGACCTACAGTTTTTCTACTCTGTTGTACCCCATGTGGACATAATAAAAAAGCAACAGATATCCAATGAGTACATTAATGAATAAATAGATTATCAAAAGAGAAAACAGAATAAATCATAAGCCAGGCTTTTAAAGAAAGGCAGAATTATTTTAAGTTTCATTGTTATTCTCCCATAGTCATTTATTTGTGCCAATAAACTTCAAGCTGACCCTTAATTTATTTTCCTTAAATTTCTTCTACAGGAAACTCGTACACCCTATCCGCATTCAAAAACGTGGGTCTTGCTGAAAGTCAAGATTTTGAACTCTGTTAAGACTACCATAATGTTTAGCAAGCTAGTTTGTTGAATAAATGCATCTGAATATACCTTGTTCTTCCCAAAACTTTCTGTTCAAAGGCATGCATGAATATATTGAGGACAGGGAATTGGGAAAAGACCCAGACTAGACTAAGTTTCACCAGTTAGTTCTTCATGCTCATAACTGCAGATGACAAACAACACACAGTTGAACATGAACATATGTAATGAATAGAGTTTGGGTTAGGATGAAGATGGCCTACGCCGTGCCCAGGAAGTAACCTGACAAGCAGAAAGGGGAGCGTTTACCCAAGGAAATGAGTGTGAGTGCTTTGTGTACCAAACATTGTTTCACTTGGGAGCCACCACAACTCTGCAGAGTTACTCTTGTCCTGTGAGTAAACTTAGAAGAGTAAACTCGCTTGACTAACAGCCCAGCAGACAAGCTGTCAGGGTGTTTTTTGAGATCCGGCTGACCTTCCTTTAACCACAATGAGCACTCCTTCTTTTAACCACAATCACCTCTTGTGGATTATGCCTTGACTTTCTTCAATGGGAATTCTAGATACTAGCCCCTTACTGTAAGATCCCCCATGTCTATATTCAATAATAGAATCTAGATGTGATAGAATATAGCCAAAGAAATTAGAAACAAGAAAATATTCTCAAGGGGGAAAATATCTATAACTACTTAAAAATAAAAAGGGAAAATCATCTTGAGATTCTGAGTTTCTAAAAAATTTTAGTCTAAGATGGAAAGATGGTTGATAGCTAACACAGGTGAGGCTGGGTCAGGATCTGTAGTGCAGTGGAGAATGGGTCAGCCGCTGAGCCAGAAAGAATCAAGGAAATCAGAAATCCAGTAGGAAAGCAGAGTTGCCCAGTTACCCACTTCGGTGATATTCCATATTCCTGCCTTGAAACTGAACTGTTACCACTAGAGGATGCTGTAATCGAGCAACTGACTCAGCTCAGCCTGACAGCTCTCACCAAAATACCTCGCTATCTAAAGGTATGGATTCAAGATGGCTCCCAGCATCTGATCTGTGATGCCAGAGGACACGTGAAGGGCACCAAACCTTAAGGAATTCTGTGATGATAAAATTATTTTAACCACTGAAAGTTGTAAGTTGACCTGTCTAGTTGGACCAGTCTGAAAATTCACACATACACACACACACACACACAGAGAGAGAGAGAGAGAGAGAGAGAGAGAGAGAGAGAGAGAGAGAGACAGAGAGAGACAGAGAGACAGAGAGAGACAGAGAGAGAGACAGAGACAGAGACACAAAGACAGAGAAACAGACACAGAGACAGAGAGACAGACGTACACATACACACAGAGAGAGAGAGAGAGAGAGAGAGAGAGAGAGATTGGGTTTGTAATTATAAGAGATATAAGACCTAATCTCAAATCTGTCTTTAGTGGCTCTGTTCCTTGGGCCAGTCAGAAGGCAGGCATGTGGATTCTGTCTCCAGGTGGATTCTGCTCCATGTGTGGTACTTACATTTCAAAAGGAGTATCTAATAAACCAGAACATGCTTAAAAGAGCAAGACTATCAACACTGATAAGAATATAAAGCTTCAACCTATGAAGAGTGATTCAAAGAAGGAAAATTGACGGAAAAGAAAATCCCTCTGAACTGGGAGCATCTTTTAAAAAGAACTTCTAGGATTCAGAATATTGATATTACCAACTCAGCTCTAAATACAACATCTGTATCACCTGGACTCCTTCCTCAAACTCATTCTGAGTGCACCTTTCCAAAGTTTCCTCTTCCTAACATAATGCATTCTTTAAACAGCTCATGGAGTCCAATCACTGCTATTCATATACTCATGAGGGTGAATTCATCCACTGTTATATACAAAATATACAAAAGACCACACCCCTAAAGAAAATTGACTCCCTCCCCAGAAACCATCAGCTGTCAGTAGCTCCCTATTTAGAGGTAGGTACTTCCGTAGCTCTCCCATTTGCTTCACCTTTTACAAGGCTAAAGATCCTTCCACTTTCTGCTGGGAGAGGGAAAATCTGTTTTCCTCAATGGAGTGATTCTGAGCATATTAATCATGATCCCAGCATAGGCCCCATGCTCAGGAGCAGTTGGCTAACACAAATAGCACTCCATGTTTTATACCTGTTTTTTTCTTGTTTTTTATTTTTTTTTTTATTTTTTTTATTTTTTTTGTATTTTCAAGACAGAGAAAAATCCATGAAGTTGGGTGGCTAGGAGTAGCGGGGAGGGGTAATCTGGGAGGAACTGGGGGATAGGGAAGAATATAATATAAATATATTGCATGAAATTCTTGAGAATAAATAAATATTTTAAAAAATCTTTCCACCCACCTTTTCATGTTTTCTGAGCCTGGGAGAGAGAGGTGTGATATTTATGCCCCAGTTATAGCAAAGAACTAACTCCACACAAACGTGTTCTCTGTATTTAGTTGGGAGTCTCTATTGTCAACTGAACAAAAATGTTTCTCTGATAAGGACTGGGAAGTGCACTAATTATGAATATAGATATGTGTTTTTAGAAAGCAGTATTATAGTGTGTTCATTCAGCATAATAATACCAGTAGGTTTACTCTTAGGATCTATCTGTCCCTCGAGTATGGCTTTTTGGATAGATTTATCATATCATGGATAAGTCTCCTTCTGTGGAACAGGCTTCAAATTTAGTCATAAACTTGATTGCCTCAGTAGCCTTCATGCCGCTATTGCTCCCTGGTCTATGTTGCCAGAGCAGTCATTTTTGTAGCTCCCAGCCCTCAGAGCTGAGCAAGATGTTCCCTTTGCTCCACGGCATTTGCATAACACTTTCTGGTCCTCTGAAAGCTGGCCAGTGTGAAGGAAGCTTCTAGGTCAGTTTCAGTTTGATTTCTCTGTGATTATAAAGTATTGGTATCTTTCTTTCTAGAATCTAACCACCTAGTTATGCTGAGCAACCACAACAGTCTGCATATTTGGAAGATTTCTTGGATTCCCCTAACCAACAACTTTTTAGTTTAGCAACTTGTGGTTTCTGGAGAAACATTACTCCCCATATATGGTAACTAAACTTAAACAACATATAAAGGTTGTGAAATAGTGGGTTTGTCTATGGCTTTTCAAACATCCTCAGCTGCCAGAAACCGTGCTGTAACCCATGAGAATAGCTCACGAGTGTTTTGCAAATGGAGCTCCTCAGGCAAGGCCCTTTGGAGATCCCCTGCCCACCTGGTGAGGACCTGTGGAGGAGATGCTGCAGACCCCTGCTCTGATCCTAGGGAAGTCCATGAGCTTCAAGCCCTTCTAGCTCTTGCTATGCTTATTCTTATGGCAATTCTTAGTTTGCCTTGTCAGTTGGGATTGCAGCTGAGTTTCCTGGGAACAAAAGCCCTTTAGATGTGCCTTTGATAATTTTTCTAAAGATTCTGCAAGGAAATTAAGCCTCTTTGCAGTCTACCACAGAAACCGGTTCCTCCAGATGCCCTTGGTGGACTCCGAAGTCATTCCAAGTAAGCAGGAGGAACTCACTAAGGTTAATGATTCTTACTTAACTGTTCTAAGGAAGAGATAACTATATTCAGAGATCTTAGGAGATGGTTTCTTAAAAGATGACATTAAAAACCTATAGACCTCATTAGGACGAAATAAAGAGCATAAAAGGTCAGACTTCCTTCCAGTGCCAGAAAATCAACAAAGTAATCTAAATCTTCCAGTCCCTTTGGAGGTAAAAGTACAAGTAGATACTGCCAAGAAGAAGAGAAACTTGGTCCCAACAGTTAAGACTTCGATATTAATCATTATCATTCTGAGGCCGTATGAAGAAGAGGACGGCAAATGCTGTTCACACAAAAGTAACATATTGATCATAAAAATTAGACCTATTGCTGAAAAATATTATTCTAGATAAGGTATCATACTCTCTGATGACTTCAAAATATAAAAGCAACACACTGTTAAAGACTAACCACAAAGCTTGAATATCTTTCATTTCTGTAACCGCATGTCCATTGCTGGCCTGCACACAGTATGAATAGGTATAATCACTTGGCTTGCCATATAAAAGTCATGCTTAGATATGAAGTAAAGGTTAATTAATGCTTAGATACACAGTAAAGATCGATTCATGATGACAAGGGAGTGGGGAGGAGGAAAAGAATCTAAAATGGGTAAATGTTGATGACTCTCGGTGGTGGCGCACACCTTTAATCCCAGCACTCGGGAGGCAGAGGCAGGCGGATTTCCGAGTTGGAGGCCAGCCTGGTCTACGGAGTGAGTTCCAGGACAGCCAGAGCTACACAGAGAAACCCTGTCTCGAAAATACCAAAAAAAAAAAAAAAAAAAAAAATGATGATGAAAGAGAAATGAGTTGAAACTGCTTGTGCTGGAATGCTTTGGAGCTTGTATAAATAAAGAGGGCTCCAACTATTAGGGCCACCTGTTTGAGAGACAACCGCTGGTAAGACTCCTCATTTTCACCGACTCTGCACATTCGTCCTGCGGTCCAGAACCTTGCTAGAGCTGGACTCCGGCACTCAGCAGTGGTTGTTCCTCCCACAACTCTTTCCATTACCTTCCTATTTCTCTCCCCATATGGCTGGCCCCATTAGTGCTGGTCCTCTCTTCCTAACTCCTGTGCTCTACTCTCTCTCCTCCCGCAGCATCTTTCTTTCCACTCCCACCACCTGTGGCCCCTTTCTAGTTTTCTGACTTCTACAGGCCCTTCAATATAAATGCACTGATCTAAAGATTCATTCAATGCTAGAAAGCCAAAAGCTGATTATTTTCTCTCATATGTAGATCCAACCACCAGATCACTACGTTTGTGTGATTGTCAATCAGCGTTTACAACATCTTATGGCTGAGTCTTGGAAATTCCTTAGTTATTGTCCTAAATTTCACTTAGATTCACTTCATCTTGGATTCCAGGGACAGTAAGTCTTGCAACAGATTCCTTTGAAACCTACCCTGACTGAATCCCACACCCACACCCAATGCAGGAGCCATTTTTATATTGGAAACTGAAACTGCCTTTGAGCAACAGCAATCACTTCTTAAAAACCAAATTGCTCACTCAAAAAATGACAATTGTGACTATTTCACTGAATCTGTCCGGGATGTCAGGGTTGAGGCACTGCCTTACACTACTATACATAGAGAAAAATTGCATTTAAAAATTTTAATAGCCTGCAAAGGAAAACTCTCTAAATTATTATAATTTTAGTTTAATAAGCTTTATTATTAAAAACTAGCAAGTAAAATAAGTATTATACATCAAATTAATCAGACCCAAAGGCTATACATCGCAGTGAATTCTATCCAGTTAGAACAGGCATTCTGAAGCTGTAGAACTTCACCAGGGATCCACACTTTCACTAGTGAGTACACCTTCGTGAACTCACCCATCATCAAAATAGAAAACTCCTTGACACAACTAGAACTAGAAAAATAAATTAGCTTTAGATTCCCTTTCATATGTGTCTGTTATCTGAATATAGTCCTTCCTCATATTTAGCCCTTCCTGTTGTCTTTTTACATATTATTCTGTACCCGTGTGTGTATTTGTTTACATATGTCCATCCATTTACTCTCTAGGTTCTGTATATGAGGGAGAATATATATTTTTAATCTTCCTGAAATTTGTTTGACATCACTTAATATTGTACATCCTAAGCCCATCCAAATGTTAATTTCATTTTACTTTAGAGCTTCATAGTATTAATATATTATTCATATATATATATATATGTATGTATATAATTATCCATTCATCTGTTGATGGGTAACTATGCTAATTTCAGTTCTTAGCTATAGAGAATAAAGCAACAATAAATAGAGAGTGCAAATACCTCTATGATAGCGTGTGGAGCTCTGTGTTTATGCCTAACTGGGTCATATGGTAGTGTCTTAAGGTTTCTATTGCTATGATGAAACACCATGACCAAAAGGTAACTTGGGGAGGAAAGGGTTTATTTGGCTTATACTTCTATATCACTTATCACTCTTCATCATCACAGGAAGTCATGGCAGGAATTCAAGCAGGGCAGGACCATGGAGGCAATAGTTCATGCAGAGGTTAAGGAAAGGCACTGCTTACTGGCTTGCTCCACATGACTGGCTTAGTCTGCTTTCTTATAGAACCAAGAACCACCAGCCAAGGGATGGCATTCCCGACAATGGGCTAGACCCATTGCTCACTAGTTAAGAAAATGCTCCTCAGGCATGCCACCTCTAGATCTTATGGAGGCATTTTCTCAATTGAGGTTCCCTCCTCTCAGATGATTTTAACTCATGTCAAGTTGGCATAACACTATCCAGCACAGGTAGTTCTATTTTTAATTTTTGAGAAATCTCCAAAATTATTTTCATAATGGCTGTATTAATTTGCATCCCCCAACTCTGAATGAGAGTTTCATTCTTTCTACATTCTCTGTAATATTTGTTGCTAGATTTGTTGATAATAAGCTCTCTAACTGGGAGGTATGGCAAACTAGTTTGAATTTCATTTCTATGATGACCAAAGGTATTAGATATTTTTTTAAAGAAATAGTTGTTAGTCATTTGCACTTCTGTTTCAAAAACTGTCTATTCATTTCATTTGTCAATCTGTTGACAGTTTAAGGACCCACACTCAAGCAATGACAGATTCTTCACTTTGTGGCAGAAAAGGATTTCAAGATGATCCAGCACTAGGCAAATTACTAAAAGAGATTTTAATGTAGACATTAATAATAAGGGCAAAGAGAAGCACTAGAAAAGAAAGAAGGCATGCCTGATAACATGAGTGTAGACTCACAGGGGGAGTCAAGCTTCATTGTCTGTACAATATTCACACTGAGAAGCTCAGTGATTTTATTTTTTAGATATTATCTTCAAATAATGGCTTAGGAGTTATAGGAATAACAGAGAATTACCCAGAAGCTAGGCTATCGTCAATGGAACCAAAGGTAAAAGTGTATTCCTAGAACATATCCTAGGCAGGACTGAGGCCATGCCTAAGATCACATATCGTCTTGCCTTAACTCTGGCTTATCACTATTTCAACACAAACACAAAAAAACATTTCCCTGCATTGATATCCTTCATATCAACTGTTAAACATGTGGGAATTTTTATCTCAGACCATTAGAGGCTTCAGTCAGATGCTACAATGAGGAGTCCCTCTCTTTCTCATGTTCTCATAATGTTCTCTGTCTTTGTATCCTGCCTATAACCACACACACTCTCAAGCAGAACAGAGATTTTCTAAAGAAAGCTGGATACAGTGGGCTTGATACTATGATTTCATTCTCATAGTGACAAACAGTGAGACACACTAAGAGAATACATGTAAAGCACTCTTTTGTGATTATTTAGAATTTGAGCCAGAAAGTGAAAATTCTGTTTTGCTCGGAGGTTTCCACAGAACAGAATGAGGGGCACTAGACCTCTGTCATCATCCCCTGAGCTTCTCACCTTCTCTATTTGTCATACAAGCTCAACTACCCTAAAAGCACTCAAGGGAAATGATCCCAAATTATGGTGAGAACTCGGCACAAGCTGCTGCTGAGCCAGGTACTCTGAACTCATCTGTTCACTCATACATTAATCCACTCAACCACCACATGCCCAGCACCTACTGGTGACAAATGCTGGTCACTGTTCTGATGGACCCTCAGAGATCTTGCCCACTTGTGCAAAAAGGTTTCACGTAATACATATGATATTAACTTCAGGCTGATTCACTGAGTTATAAGAGCAGCTGAAAAACATGACAGTGTGCCTAAAGAGTGAGGATGAAGAACTCATGCACATATATGACAAGAGTCAGGCACATCTGGGACATTTTGGGGTAACTCAGAGAAGGCACACAATGAAGCGAGTGGGTAAAATCTTCCAACAGCCTGTGGCTGTAAAAGTTTAAACAATAGACAGAGTTTGAATGAATATACTTTGCATTAATGGAAGATATTCTCCTTCATGGAGGTGGTAACATAAAACTACTAAAGGAAAATCATAGTGCCAGCCCCCAACGCGCGCGCGCGCACACACACACACACACACACACACACACACACACACACACACACACACACACACCAATAATAAAGACAGTTGTCACTGCTCTTGGTTGCCCATCAGAACTAAATAATTAGGTGCTACTGTTGAAAAGTATTACATAGAACATAGAGAAATTAAGTTGAGCCTAACTGCAGTTTTCTCACTGCTTTCCAGATTACATAGTGTCAGGAGTTACTCTAAAAGTTACTGGGGGAAGGCGAAATCACCAACAGTCCTACTTCCTTAGGAACTGTTTTTACTACACTGCTATTATGCCAAACAAGATGTTCCCACTGCTGAAATGGTGCAACCAATTGCTTTCTGATTCAATATAAAGCCCATTCATTAGAGCAAGCTCATGTCTGGTAGTGTAAGATGCTTAGGCTCCAATGAAATTCCTAGAACACTGGTGTGCTCTCTTTAAAGATACACTCACAGCCTCATGTGGAATTCTTTATGTAGAGTTAAAAGAAGTAAATAAATCCTAAGCACTTTGGAGCTTTGTGTGTTGTGCTGGAACTAAGCTACAAATGATTTAATTCAGCATTGCAGTCATATTTAGAGCATTTTCCTTTAAGTCCATAGTGAAGAAAGAGGAACTTCTAGAAACTTCTAGTAACTTCCAATAGCTTATCTGTTTGAGTTGCTGTTCTGGAGAGTTGGCTCAAGTTATTCACAGGCTATTTCATGGTCAATGACAATAATGTTCTTGCTATTTCAAAGCGGTTTGGAAAAAAAATTATTGGAGACTTCGTTGGAAAGTAAATCCAGGAAAAATGCATATGGACACATTTCAGGATGGGGACGGACTTTAAGGATATTAAATTCTATGTGATTACTGTGGCAAAAATACAGAGCCACTGCAGAAGATGTTTTGAGTAATAATATAACTAAAACATGCTGTTTGGATATCAAAAATCTCCTTACCAAGGAACTCTTGGGATTTTCCAATGAGATAACGTTAAAAATACCCACAATACATAAAGAAGAAAGTTATGAATTGGTTCAAATAGCATGATTTGCCGGGCCTGATGTGCCTCTCCTCATCGATGAATATCTCACATACAATGGCAAACTGATGTATTGTGACAGCATCATACCTGATCCTGACAGACCTGATTTGCCTTGACCCCTGCCATACCAGAAGGGCAGGGATGTGTGAGAAACAATCTTTCTGGGGAGTGGTGCTAACATTCTTGTATGCAGCAGCTTCCTGAGGTGCATTAAGAACACCTAGCTTGTTGTAATAATATTCAAGATAATGCAATTGCTGTGTTAGTTTCCTGTTGTTGCTCCTGAAAGTGTGACATGCTTAAAAGACTTAGCAATAGCATAAAATGAACTTCCTTAAAGTTCTAAGGATAGAAAAGCTAAACTGATTTCAATTTATTGAAGTTGAAGTAGTCAAAGCATCCTCAGGACTGGCTTCTATGGAGAGTCTGGGGAGAAAATTTATTCTCTAGTCTCTGTTTCTGTTTTGTTTTTTGTTGTTGTTGTTTTGTTTTTGTTCCACCTCCTTTTTTGTAGTTTGACTGTCCTTCATCTCCCTCTTTTAAGAACACTCATGACTACCTCACTGAAATACCCAGAGCATCCAAGGCACCTTCCCCATTCCAGGAACTTTCAAGTACTTGAGCCTATACGAAATCCCCTTCCTCACACAGTGTAATTAGATGCTCAGAGATTAGGAGCAGACATGTTGGAACTATTGATCAATAATTTATTCCACAGAAACTAAAGCATGTCAGTGACCATACACATATGACATTCACTTGTCATCCTGTAACATAGAAGCTCTCATGCCTATGAATAAAATTTTATGAATTAACTTCTGAAACTCAGAGCCATCCTTGAAAGACGTGATGCTGACCTGGTGAGTGTGGCATATGCTTCAAACCAGTCATTGAAATATGTTGCTGTTTCTCTCCTTGCTAGAATCCACATATATAGGGATTGAGAGACAGAAGCATATGCAAAAACTATGCTGAACAATTAAATCCTTCTGTCCTTCAGTATTCAAGTCTGTTTCTTTCAAAGTCTGAATTTTGAAGAGAAAATGTTTCCACCACATGGCATGGTAGTTCTATTGATCTTGGAGCCAGTACTGTTACTCGGCCATTTTGGAAGTCTCCCTGTCACCAAGGCAACAAACAATGCAAAATGAGGTAATTGATCACTGTTGTTTGGGTAAAATAGAATGCTGGGATACAATGAGACAGAATAAATTATGTTTAAAACTCAGGTAGCTCTGAGAAGTTTTCAGACTATTTTTATATTCAATAATAATTGTTGATGGAAAACCACAGAAACTGAACAAAAAAGACTACTAAGAATTCATGGAAATCAGTTTGGCGGACTCTCAGAAATTGGACATAATACTACCTGAGGACCCAGCTATACCTCTCCTGGGCATATACCCAAAAGATGTTCCAACATGTAATAAAGACACATGCTCCGCTATGTTCATAGCAGCCATATTTATAATAGCCTGAAGCTGGAAACAACCCAGATGTCCCTCACCAGAGTAATGGATTCAGAAAATGTGGTACATTTACACAATGGAGTACTACTCAGCTATTAAAAACAATGACTTAATGAAATTTGCAGGCAAATGGATGGAACTTGAAAATATCATCCTGAGTGAGGTAACTCAGTCACAAAAGAACAAACATGGTACGTACTCACTGATAAGTGGATATTAGCTCAAAAGTTCAGAATAC
>CM052715.1:30090597-30128068 GCA_028551405.1 Uromys caudimaculatus
AGGAGAGGACTTTGGGCCTGAGGGTGCTAGAGGCCCCAGTAAAGGGGAATGTCAAGGTGGGAATATGGGAATGGGTGGGCGGGTAGGTGGGAGGAGGAATTCCCTCACAGAGGCGGGGAGGGGGAGGGGATACGGGGTTTCCAAAGAGGAGACCCAGAAAAGGGGAAACATCGGAAATGTAAATAAAGTATCAAAAATATAAAAAAAATAAAAAATAAAATAAAAAAAATAAAGGGTTTGGAGATGGGAAACACATGTAGTTTTTTTGAAGACACTAATCACAGAAGTTTCTTCTTTATCCATTCACACTCGGTCCTTATGTGTGTCTCCACAATAAAGCATTAAATTAAGAGTTCTATTTGTTTTTCTTTTTTATTTATATTCTTTACTAAACTACTGGATATGAAATGTTTTATTTGCATAATCAAGTACATTATCCAATACAGTCAAATTACAACTCTCTCTCTCTCTCTCTCTCTCTCTCTCTCTCTCTCTCTCTGTGTGTGTGTGTGTGTGTGTGTGTGTGTGTGTGTGTGTTTGTATTGGATCCCTTCACTCTAATCACTTTTTTGGGCACAATATTTTATAAATTTACAAAAGTATCACCAATGAAATAATATCACACTGGACAACAAAATGCATGAAAAAAAAGGAGTTTTGTTTTGTTTTGTTTTTCTGTGCTCTTACCTAGAAATCTTCTTTGGCCATTTCCACACCTCAGGAGTCAAACACATGCTTTTGATTACTCTGTTCTTTTTTTCTGCCCTCTGCCCAGAAATCAAACAACCAGTTTGTTTCTTGTCTAGAACAGAACCCCACAGCATCTCAGCTCTGATGATGTAATGGCCAACAGGTGCTTTTCAGACTATCATTCTATAAAGATAGTTCTTTTATTTATTTCTTTTCCAGATTAATCGTGGAGACAGCTGTGGAGAGACTAACATTCCCAGCACACTGTAAAATGATCACATCCCTCATTCTTGGGGAAGGACGGCCCTCAGCTCAAAGCTTAACACTTAGGACTCAGTTTTCAAAGACTTTCCACAAAAATCCTGGGACCAGACAAATGTTAGAATTCACACACACACACACACACACACACACACACACACACACACACACACACAGAGAGACACACACCACATACTGAAACTTACATATATATACTTACATATACGTACATTTACATACATGCATACTCTCATATGTGTTTGTTTATCTATCTATCTATCTATCTATCTATCTATCTATCTACCTATCTATCTATCATCTATGTATCTATCATTTGTTTATCTATGTGTGTTTTAGTAAGGATACTTCTTGCTGCATTACAGAAAGCTCAAGGGTGTCTGCTCGCGGCACCTAATCAAAACACCAAAGACTCTTCTTATCAAACAGGCCAGGGATATCCCAGCAAAACATAACTTATGCAGAGGCTCCTAAACTCACAATTTGTTTACATCTTGATAATCCAGGTAATAGAAAACTCATTTGGTATGCTTAACCTTCAGAACATTCTATTTGAGACTAGCCTGTTCTAAACATGCCTAGTGTGTGTGTGTGTGTGTGTGTGTGTGTATGTGTGTCTGTATGTGTGTGTGTGTGTATGTCTAAGTTGCGTGATATCAACTTGCTCTAAGAGTATATATACTCTTACATATAATACGTATATATTTATCATAAATATTATTTTAATTTTTAATTAATTAATATTATTTATAAATGTTGGTATATTAATTATTATAAATATATTTATATATTATAATAATATATACTATTATATTTAACTTATTGAGTTATGGGATTAAAAATAAAAATAGAATGACTATATGGGAATGCTTGCTATCATACCATTGTTAAATGAGCAAGTGAAACCATTTTAACTTGGGCATTGTCTACGAAGAAAATATGTACTCTAAGTTTCTTGACAAATTTTACTATTGACAGAATTACAACATAAAATGAAAACTTTTGTTTCATCAGATGTCTGTGGGCTTTCAAATATTAAAATAAGGACTGCGAATTTGTACATGAACTGTTATGGGAAATAAGTAGCATATTGCATGTAAATTTTATCATAAGCTTAATAAATGGTTATTGGGATGCTCATGTTATATTTGGGATCAATCTCCTGCCTTCTGCCTGTGGGTAGAGTCTTCCTCAATTGTAAATTTAATTTGCATGAATCTTCTGAAACTTCTCTTATCCTATTTTTCCCTAAAGGTACAAAACACTGGCAAGGAAAATTGGTTGTGTCAGATACAAAACAATTGTGAATGCCTTCCATCCAGCCTTTTCATTGTAGAGCCCTGGTCTCTCATTCCAGACGTCTTGTTCCTTAGCCAGTCATGAGTCCTCTCCAGCAAAGATTAACTAAATTTTCAGCACAAAGAGAGGGAAATATTACAGTTGTGAAATACAAATGATTATGGAAAGAAAGGAATTTATGTGATCTCTAAACGTCAAAGAATTTAATAGTTAAAGATTATAATGTATATCTAGGGGCAAAGATCAGCTACTAAGTTGCTACATTTCAAATAAGGAAACATAGGTGGGGCAGGAAGCAAGTACAGCTTGATGGGTAAATATGAGAAGTAACTGCCAATAGTTGGAGGAGATCCGCTTCTGGGTCAGTCACTCCTGCCTGACCTCCTGCACCTTCCACATGAGTGCCTGGGTCTTTCTCACATCCTTAATGCACAGTTTATGTTTCCAGACTCTACCTGGCTTTGTTCTCCCATGAGCATTTCCAGCAGAGGTCCTGAAATCACTTCACCTGTGCTACACAAAGTTAATCTCTTTAATCTTATTGTCAGTTGTCCTTTTCTGAGTGTTTCCTCTTTCCTTGAGAGCATCATCATCACCAGCCAGAGTCGCCTTTGCTCCAGGCTCTGCAAGGATTTTATGCAATTGGTAATTGCCTTGCAGATGTGCAGTTTGTCTATACCCTTCTTATTCCTTTTCTATCACTGTACCCTATTCCAGGATTATCCCTTCAAGTTAGGATGCTGCCTCTGATGTGGGAGAGGCTATGATTCCAATGGCCCAGAGAGGCAGAGGACTTGGCGTAGGTCTTGCTCCTCTTAGTCTTTGTTCTACCCCTTTCTCTCAAAGCTCTCCTTTCTGCAATAACCAAGTTACCAAGCCACAATGAACCAATTTCTAAAAATTTGACTAGTTATATTCTTACTGGCGATTCCTTAGTTCAGACCACTACCAACTGACCTATATTTTGCCACTAAAAGTAGATGTTTTACTTCATAATAGTATTAAAATTACAGAAAAATAAAAATATGTACTACAGAGTACTTGGTTGTGGATATGGCATGTTGCCCCTGTGAGTTCTCTGATGGACAGTAATCTGGGATTTTAAGTTGAATAAAACTTTCCTTCATAAATTTCTTGTCAGGATATTTTATCACAGCAATAGAAATGAAAATAGAATATCTACCAGCACACATATTCTCTGAGGCACTGTAAATATAGTCAAGGTTTTATTAGGCTCAAGCTTCTATAACTATATGCACTGTTTAAATCTCACCTCATATTTTCTTGTAAAAATTAAAGATGGCTTGCCTGCGCCTACTGTAGGATGTGCCATTCTCACTGATGAAGTGCCTCCTTTCCCCAGACCTCTTCCATTCCTGTCTCCCCTCCTCTTTTGCCTCTCTGTTCGTACCCATCTGCTCATCTGCAGTTATTTTATGCCCGCTACTACAATATTACTTACTTTGAATATATTGTGTATCATAAATTAAGCAAACGCTACATGCCTAGCACCTTGTGCATGCATCACATTTAACTTACTCCTGTCAGCACGTCTGTGAAGGAGAATTAATTACAGATGATAAAACTAACATGCAGAAAGGTTAATAAGTTACAGAATGTCAGAAAGAAATGGATTTTGAGTTTAGTTCTGATCATTTTAAATTCACCTTTATGGCCTGAAATTTGGTTCCCTCTCTGAATGGCATGCAAGAAATTCATATTTATATTCCTAAGTTTGTTCCAAAAAACCATTCCTGTGTTTACACTAGTATTTTACAAGATCTTCTGTTACTGTTGATATCCTCTGGCCAGAAAGGTCATTTTCATGATTCATTGCACTAAGAGCTAGCGCATCTGTGTCTTGAATACTTCTAAGACAAAGCCTGACTTGTCTCCACATCACCCTCATGCTTTCCTATTATGGAAAAGAAAAGCATCCTGAAGCCTGTGTTTTGAAAGGGTGAGGCACTCCCAATGACACCCCACACTGTCTTAGAGAAAGACAGTCACATTGGCTGCATTTAGGATCTGAGTGTAAGAGTCCAACCAGCAAATTATTGCTTTCACTGTTTCTATGGAAATCTCAATAATTTTGCTTCACAGTGTTTGCATTGCCATCTGGTTCTGCTCCATCTCCCCATTTTGATTTTTAAGTCTCTCAGAGAAAGGACAGTCTTCAAAGCTCTCAATGTCTCCATTGTTTTCCTGAATCTATAAGATGCCTGAAATGCCTCCCCGTCCACACTTTCTTGTGGGTGAATTTCAGTGCACACGCACTCCCGCTGGCTGCCCCTGGCTTGTACTTGACTCCAGCAGCAGTCTCTGGCTTTTAGAAATTGGTGTCCTGATGCCCGTGTCAGGCATCATTCTCATCCTATTATTTTAACACCATCTTCTAAAAAGCAGGTGTATTTTTTCTGAGCTTCAGAACCCTCATTTCTACAAGGGATAAATAACGAGTACATACCTCACAGGGCTGTCATGAAGATTTAAGGTGATAATTCAGAGAAATATTTAGAAATATAACCAATAAAGCAAAAATTCAGCATTCTGGTCATTGTCACTTTTATTAGTATTTCTATTACTGTTCCATATGATATGCTTGAACTATAGTAACCATTCAAAATGGGGGTTTTGTTCTCGTAGTTTCATAGTACTCATAAAGAATATGAGTTCAATGAGGTGATATACACAATCAAGACTGAAAGAAGCATCGTGCTGTGCTGTGGCATTCCTTTGTCCAAAGTCCTCACTTTGGAACACTCACAGGTGGTGGTAATGTCTGTCCATAGGCATGTGATTGTGGTCTGTGCATCTCTCACTGGTGCTACTTTCTAAGTTCCTGTCCAAGACATATATAGCTCCGTTCTTTCGAATTATTCCTCACAATTATTAATTACAGTACCTTGAAGTCTTAGAACTACAATTTACAAATGAAAGAATGCAAAGAGAGGCTGAGTATTGTCCCAACCTGTGTTCACCAGAATGTCTGCTTATTTATCAAGGTCCTGGCATGACAGAATGATCCTGGTGGTACCCTTATTAATAACTACTTGAGAATACTGTAAAATTGACAAGGGCTAGAAGTGTCTATCTTTCCCAGTCCAACCCCCAACTTGATCACTTTCCTCTCTGCACCCTCACCCTCACTTCCACATATTACCTAAATTCAGTAAGGAAGCATCCAAGCTTTCTGGCAGATAGTGTCTCTTTTTGTGGGCTTATCATCGCAAAACTAGAGCAAAAACTAAAAACCAAACCAAACACAGCACAAAGAACACAACAATCTTCCATCTCAAACTGTTGCTTTTTTGGCTTTAAATTTTATAATAAATTATTTTCTCTTAACTGTTTTATATATATATATACACACACACATACATACATATATACATACTATATTTATTCACATTTAAAATGTTATCCCTCTTCCCAGCTTCCCCTCTGCAAACTCCCTATCCTATTCCCCCTCCTCCTGCTTCTATGAGGGTGCTCCCCCACCCACTCACACACTCCTGCCTCACTACCCTAGCATTCCCCTATGCTGGGGCATTGAGCCTCTACTGGACCAAGGGGCTCCCGTCCTGTTGATGCCAGATAAGGCCATCCTCTGCTACATATGCAGCTGGAGCCATGGGATCCTCCATGTGTACTCTTTGGCTGTGGATTAGTCCCTGGGAGCTCTGGGGAGGGGGTGTCTGGTTGGTTGATATTGTTGGTCTTCCTATGGGGTTGCAAATCCCTTCAGCTCCTTCAGTCCTTCCCCTAAGTCTTGCCTTGCAGTCCCCATGCTCAGTCTGATGATTGACTGTGAACATCCACATCTGTATTGGTCAGACTCTGGCAGAGGCTCTCAGGGCACAGCCATACCAGGCTCCTGTCAGCAAGGGCTCCTTGGCATCAGCAATAGTGTCAGGGTTTGGTATCTGCAGATGGGAGGAATCCCCAGGTAGGGCAGTCTCTGGATGGCCTTTCCTTCAGTCTCTGCTCCACTCTGTCTCTGCATGTCTGTCCAGAAGCAGTTCTGGGTTATTAATTTTGAGGGGAGAGTCACCCTTCCCTCAACCAGGGGTGGTGCCTAACCTGTGGATATGATCTCTACAGTTTCTCTCTCCCTTTTGTTGGGTATTTCAGCTAATGTCATCCCTATTGAGAAGAAGATGTCAGGAAATAATCAAACCCGGGCTGAACTCAAACAAGTAGAAATAAAGAGAACTATACAAAGAATCAACAAACCAGAGAGCTGGTTCTTTGAGAAAATCAACAAAATAGATAAACCCTTAGCCAGACTAAGGAAAGGGCACAGAGACAGAATCCAAAGTAACAAAATCAGAAATGAAAAGGGAAACATAACAACAGAACCTGAAGAAATTAAAAAAGTCATTAGATCCTACTACAAAAGCCTAAACCAATCAAAACTGGAAAATCTAGATGAAAGGGATGATTCTCTAGACAGATACCAGGTACCAAAGTTAAATCAAGGTCAGATAAACCATCTAAACAGTCCCATAACCCCTAAATAAATAGAAGCAGTCATTAAAAGTCTCCCAACCAAAAAAAAAAAAAAAAAAAGCCCATAGCCAGATGGTTTTACTGCAGAATTCTATCAGACCTCCAAAGAAGACCTTATACCAATAATCTTCAAACTATTCCACAAAATAAAAACAGAAGGAACACTATCTAATTCATTCTATGAAGCCACCATTACGCTGATACCAAAACCACACAAAGACCCAACAAAGAAAGAGAACTTCAAACTAATTTCCCTTATGAATATCGATGCAAAAATACTCAATAAAATTCTCGCAAACGAAATCTTAAAACATATCAAAATGATCATTCACAGTGATCAAGTAGGCTTCATCCCAGAGATGCAGGGATGGTTCAGTATATGGAAAGCCATCAATGTAATCCACTATATAAACAAACTCAAAGAAAAAAACACATGATCATCTTATTAGATGCTGAGAAAGCATTTGACAAAATTCAACACCACTTCGTACGTAGTAAGTCATGGAAAGATCAGGAATTCAAGGCCCGTACCTAAACATAATAAAAGCAATACACGGCAAACCAATAGCCAACATCAAACTAAATGGAGAGAAACTTGAAGCAATCTCACTAAAATCAGGGACTAGACAAAGTTGCCCACTCTCTCCCTATCTATTCAATATAGTACTCAATGTTCTAGCCAGAGCAATTAGACAACAAAAGGAGGTCAAAGGGATAGAAATTGGAAAGGAAGAAATCTAGATATCACTATTTGCAGATGATATGATAGTTTAATTAAGTGACCCCCAAATTTTTACCAGAGAACTCCTAGAGCTGATAAACAAGTTCAGTGAAGTGGCTGGATATAAAATTAACTCAAACAAATCAGTAGCCTTCCTCTACTCAAAGGATAAAGGGGCCGAGAAAGAATTCAGAGAAACAACATCCTTCATAATAGTCACAAGTAATATGAAATATCTTGGTGTGACTTTAACCAAGCAAGTGAAAGATGACAACTTCGTAATACACTTTGCTCTCTCCCCATTGTTGGGCTGTCACCCCACTGAATCCTGAAAGCCTCTCACATCCCATGTCTCTGGGACTTTCTAGAGGCTTCCCCAACTGCCCAAGGCCGGCCTCAGCAGCAGCTTATTTCCATTCATTCTCCTGACCTCTAGGATTCTCTCCTGTCTTCCCTCATACCTGAGCCTGCCCCCCTTCCACTCTGCCTCCCTCTTTCATCCAGGTCTGTTCCCCCTTCTGCCTCCTGTGATTATTTTGTTCCCCTTCAAAGTGGGATAAAAACTTCTTAAGGTCTGTTGGGTGTATCACAGGTATTCTGTACCTTTTGGCTAATGTCCACTTATCGGTGAGTACATACCAGGCATGTCCTTTTGTGTCTGGGTTACCTCACTCAGGATGATATTTTCTAGTTCTACCCATTTGCTTGCAAAATTCATGATGCCCTCATTTTAATAGTTGAATAGTATTCTATTGTGTAAATGAACCACATTTTCTGTATCCATTCTTTGGTTGAGAGACATCTGGGTTGGTTACAGTTCCTGGGTATTACGAATAAGGGTGCTATGAACATAGTGGAGCATGTGTCCTTGTGATATGGTGGAGCATATTTTGTTTGGGTGTATGCCCAGAATCGGTATAGCTGGGTTTTCAGACAGAACTATTTCCAGGTTTTGAGGAACCGCCAGATTGATTTCCAGACTGGTTATACCAGTTTGCAATCCCACCAGCAATGGACTAGATTTCCTCTTTCTCCACATCCTCGTGAGCATGTGCTGTGGCTTGAGTTTTTGATCTTAGCCATTTTGATTTGTGTGAGGTGGAATCTCAGGGTTGTTTTGATTTACATTTCCCTGATGACTAAGGACTTTGAACATTTCTTTAAGTGCTTCTCAGCCATTCAAGATTCCTTTGTTGAGAATTCTCTGTTTAGCTCTGTACCCCATTTTTTATTTGGGAGATGGAACCTCAAGAGATCTCCTCCAGTGTTAGACAGGGCCCTTAGTCAAAGGGATGGGGACATCAACCCACCTTCGAAATTTTAGACCTTGAATTATTCCTGTCTAAAAGAAATGCAATAACAAAAATGGAGCAGAGACTGAAGGAAAGACCAACCAGTGACTGGCCCAACTTGGGATCCATCCTATGAGTGGGCACCAAATCCTGACACTATTACTAATGCTATGTTGTTCTTGTAGACAGGAACCTAGCATGGCTGTCCTCTGAGAGAATCTACCAGCAACTGACTGAGACAGATGCAGATACTTAGGGCCAAGCATTGGACTGAGGTTGGGGACCCTTATGGAAGAATTTGGGGAAGGACTTAAGGATCTGAAGGGGATGGCAACTCCAAGGGAAGACCAACAATGTTAACAAACCTAGAACCCCTGGGAGCTCATAGAAACTAATTACCAAAGAGCATACACAGTCTGGTCCGAGGCCCCTGGTACATATATGATAGAGGACTGCCTTGTCTGGCCTCAGTGTGAGAGGATACACCTAATCTTGCAAGAAGGAAAGGGGGGATGCTTTGTCTCTCTCTCTCTCTCTCTTTCTCTCTCTCTGTGTGTGTGTGTGTGTGTGTGTGTGTGTGTGTGTGTGTGTGTGTGTGTGTGTGTGTGTTTGTACCCTTTCAGAGGTGAAGGAGAGAGGGAGGGGATGGAATGACAAACTCTGGGAGGGGGGACCTGAAGGGGGCAACAGTTGGGATGTAAATAAATAAAATAATTAATTAAAAAATAAGCTTTGCTTTATAGACAAACTGTAGTGTAATCTCTATCTTGGCCACAAGAGAGCATATGTATACCACAATTTGAAAGTGTTTCTTGATCAGTATCAACTTCACAAATCCTCATGATTTTTTATGACTTGGACTTCTACTTTTTCCTCAATCCCCACTCTAAAACAAAACAAAACAAAACAATAAAGATAAGGACTCGTGTAGCCCAGGCTAACCTAAAACTCAGTCTGTAGCTGTGAACTCTTGATCTTCTTGCCTTGATCTCCTTTTGCTGAGAATACAGAAACACACTTCCAAACCTGCTTTCTGTGACAATTGACACTTCTGTTCTTAATAATTAAGAACCAAGAATAAGGCACGTAAGCAATAAAAGATCTCTCTCAATGTTTGACAGGCCTCAAGGAGCTGGAGAAGTATTTCACAAACACCATGCTTGCCAGGAACTCCTGCAACTCCCAGCTCTGCCTTGGTCACTAAAACCACAGTGAGTGTAAACATTTAGGAAAAAGGACGTGATTTCTAGCCAAGACACTAATCCCAGCCCTGTACTCTGGGAAAGTGCAGTCTGAACTCTGAGGGTCATTGAGTGTGGTCACATTCAATTTGACACCTATTGGGAGGGAATGTAGTTCCCATGAACAGCATGGTCCAAGGACAAAGCCTGACAGTAAAGGAAGAAGGTGTCACTGTTGGATTTTGCCAGGTTGCTATTTAGAATGCAAAAGTATAAGCCAATGCACCAGCTCCCTGGCATTCTCCCATGCACCGGAAGGACCACACAAAAGAAGTTGGTGTCTTCAGGGTAGGTTTGGGAGCACACTGTTGCTGAGGAGCTAATTGTAGCCTGCTGCTGACAGGTGTGTGATGGCCGATGCTCTGGACACAAGCACTTCCCTTTTGTTTCTGCATATGTTTCTTTCCCCCATTCAAGACCTCCAGTCACATCTTCCTAGATCAAATGTCAATCTCATTCAGTTAATCGTGGTTTAGAATACAAGTGTCACACACTTCCCAGCTAATCCTCCAGATACACAGTGCTTGTTTGGTTTAAAGCAAGCATGTATAGCATGTGTTTGATTTCCCATGCTGTGAGATAGAAGGATAGTACAATGAATAGAAAATTATGAGACCTCAACCCACCCAGAGACTAACTGTTCTCAGTCTAACAAATTACCTCAGTTTGCTTTCTAATATAAGGCATTGAAAATTCTGTTTTGTCTTCTGCCTTCTTATCCAGATCTTTAAAGTCAAGAACCACTTGAAGCCACATAGCCTTGACTGAAAATATCCAGTCAGCTGAGACACGTTGCCTCTTTTCCTGTTTTTCCTCTAATTTTGTTTTGGTTCTTTCTCCATTAATCAGTTATTCTCTCTGCTTTTGCCTTCCAGGCTTACACTCCATTGGGATTTTTCTGTAAAGCATGAAAAGTCATTGACCCAAGGTAGCATGGCATTATCCCCCTAAGCAGGATTAAAGCAACATAGCTGCCTTCATACTGGCTATGCTGAGAACCTATGACTGCTCAGTGTGTGGGGGTGATGTTGAGGGCCTGGAGGGTTCCTGAAGGATCACTGGTCACTATTCCATGTTGGAAGGTCAAAGAAACTAGATTTTTGTGTCTGAGAAGGAAGGCTGTGGGGGCAGCTGTAACAGTGGATAAACTCATCAGCAAGATATCAATAATTTATAGACATTCCTGAGTCCCACCTAAGATAAGATGACAAAAAGAAAAGAAAATTAACCTTGGACATCTTTATATTTTATCTACTTCTGGAGAAGGTGCTATCTTACATCCTGGGAGAGGAAGTCTTCCCACTTTAGTTAACACAATCACGACAATCCTCTAAGTGTATGCTAAGGCTTGTCTCTCAGTTGTTCCTGATGCAGTCAAATTGACAATGAAGACTAATCATCACAGTATGTTTAACTGATGCTTAGTGGAAATACATCTTAATTACTTAAACATAGCAAAATTCAGACCAGAATAGAAGGCCTCGAATCTTGGATATTCATTTTAATTTTTTAAATGTATTCATTGTCATAGATTCATTGTATATAGAATAGAGTTTCATAAAGACTGTTTCTTCCATGTATGTAACATATTTTCACTATATTCTCTTGCTCACCCACCACTTCCATTCTCTACCAATCTCACTATGGTTTTAGCTCACTTTTTCTTAATAGCTAAATATGAACATTTAAAAGTACAGTTCTTGACCTTTTATATTCTATCTTTTGCAAACTATTTATTTCACTAACTCACTTATTGAATGGGTTGTTTGGCTTTTTGGTATTTTTGTTTTTGTGTCTTTATTCTGGATATTACTTTTCTGTCAGAATAGCTAGGCATACTTTCCTCTCATTTTATGGACTGCCTTACTTGGTCTATGTATGCTTCCGGTACTATGCAGAAGGTTTTGAATTTCACAGAATAAACTCAGTTCCTATACTTCCTGAAGGACTAGAGCCATTTTAAGAAAGTTCTTACCTGGATATGAGGGTAGTCTGGCTGCAACGTCTCTTACCCCATGGATCACCAGAGCTGATTTGGCTGATCTAGCTGCCTAGGCAGGTGCCCACCTTTTCCCTAACCACTGCAGGTGCATCCTTTCTGAAGTTGCCTGTTCCATTCAAGGGAATCTTCCCAGAATAGAGGAGGAGCAGTCTTTGTCTGAGGGTATTCGAGTAGCATACCTTTAAAGAGCTGTCAAGAAAGTCCTCACTCACCTATGTCTAACAAATTTTCCTTTAACAATTTTATACATTCATGGCTAACACGAAAGTTTTTCATCCATTTTGAGTTGAGGTTTGAGTAACAAAAAGGAGATAGGGTTCTAGATTCATGCTACATGTGAACATCAAGTTTTCTCAGCATGATTTGTTGAAGAGTTTATCTTTTCTTGAATATGTTTCTTTGTAAAAAGCCATGTGGGTTATAATTCTGTATACTCTATTATGTCCCATTGATATAAGTTCCATTTTTGTACCAGTGTCATATAGTTTTTGTTACTATGGCTCTCTAGTGTAATGTCTCATCAGATACTATGTTACTTCACTCTTTTTTGCTTAAGATTGCTTTGGTCATTTTGGAGTCTTTATAATTCCATACAAATTTTAGGATTGGTTTATCCCCTTTTGAGAGTAATGCCATTGAAATTTTAATGGATTTTAATCTGTAGATCACTTTTAGCAATACAGGTATTTCACTCTATTAATTCAGCTAATTCATGGCCTAGGAAGTCAAGTGTCTTCTACAGTCTTCAGTGTTTGTTTGTTTTGGTTTTAATCATTTTCCTTGGAGATGTGATTCATTTCCTTGGTTAGTCATATTCTTAGGTATTGAAGATTGTTTGAAGCCACTGTGAATGTAATTGATTTGGTAATTTCTTTATTGACATGTTTGCTATTAGCATATAGAAAAGTTACTCATCTTTATGTGTTGAATTTGTATTTTACTACTTTACTGAAAGTGTTTATTGTTAGAATCGTTTAATAGAATCTGTATAGGTCTCATATGAACATTTGCAAAGAAGAGTAGCTAGCCTTCTGCCTTTGCTATTTGTATAGTTTCCATTTCTCTTGTTTTATTGCTCTAGCTAAGATGTCCAGGACTTGTTGATTAAGAATAGAGCAAATGGGAACCCATGTCACCTTAATGGAAATGCAATGCGTTCTTCCTCCCTCAGTGTAATGTTGGATGTAGTTTTATAGGCTGCAGCTTTTTACTATGCTGAGACAGTTTTCTTCTTTCCCTAGTTATTTCAGAGCTTTTACCAAGAAGGAATGCTGAAATTTGTCAAAAGCTTATCTGTATATATTGAGATAATAATAAAAATTCTACCTTTAAGTGATCTTAACAATTAGCTCAATACTTCCAGTTCTCTGTATTTATTAAAAATGCCATAAAGACTTATCAACTGAGAGTTTATTAAAAGAATAAAATGATCACATATGGACCTGGCACTGAGACTCCTCATAAGTATACATTTTCCTAGGCTCTGTATTAGGATCCAAAATGAAGAAATAACTACCTCAAGATATTCACAACTAAACCTTAGTATGGGCATCCACAATGTGAAGAAAGGCCCTAATTGTGTCAGAAAAGAACACACAGAAAAGGAATTAAGAAGACTCAAAGAATAAATTAAAAAATAAAAGAAGTTTCTGTCTTATAATTATTCTTACCAACAGATAAGGAGGTGACTATCAGTGTAAATGAAGTTTGCTCTCTGGTACAGGAGCATGATATAGCATAGGGCCTAGGAGCTCACAGAAGTGGGAAGGACCTGGAGAGAGAGAAGGAGAGAGAGAAGGGGGAGGGGGGTAAAATGTGGCTAAGAGTCTTACTGCTATTTCCAAGGGAAACAATAAACCAGATAGATTAAATGAGTTAAAGTCTGATTAATTTAAACAGTGCCAGTGTGTTTGTGGGCTCTGGGCCTATTGAACTGTCCTTAATAGCCCACCTCCCACCTACAGAGAGAGAGAGAGAGAGAGAGAGAGAGAGAGAGATATCTAACTAGCCCATGGCGCCCTAATAAAGATAGCAGAAGTTTACTGTGCCAAAAGAAATGATGACACAAAGCTTATTGGAGGCAGCTTTGCGGGGTTAGCATAGCCGTATCATGTACTAATATATGTGATAAAATGTCTGATAAACAGAAACAGTATGCAGCAGAGAAAGCAGCCCTGGCTTTGCCCAGCGGTAATCTGTAGCCTTTTCATTTAGTTGATCTTGTAGCTGAAATTAATGACAGTGCAACAGTCAAATGGGCATAGAAATTAATAACAGATGACCTATGTATTAATTTTAATTTGTCATACATATTCCTTTGCATAATTTATCAGATCTTCAGAGCAATACCATACCTTCAGATAGAGGCAAGATTGAACTTAAATATTAAGGGACTGACAGCACACTTTGTCTTCTTAGCTCCTTTTTTTTTTTTTTGGTGTTGGAAATTGTAAAATATGATCAATGGATTGTGAGTTCATGCCAGGAACCATGAGGACTCTGTTCCAGGTTTTTCTCAATGAAAGATTTCTTATACCCTTCCATGCATTCAATGCTCAGCCAGTGCCCCCAGTGAACTCCAGTAAATGTTGTTTACAAATGTGGTCCTTCTGGTGTCCCATGGCTGAGCTCTGGGTCCCAGGAGGGCAGCCTTGGAAATAGATTGCTTCTCAGAAGGTAGATTGATAGAGATGATGCTATGCCTGGAGGATAATAGATAAACACACACTCAATTCTCCCTGGATTACTGGAAGACATTAGGAAAGGTAACAGAGAGCTGGTGACCTTGTCTTGGTCAATATGTGAATATTGACCAGTGGATAAATTCAAGAGAAACGTGGCGGTACCAGTCAACTAAATCTTAGAAGTTCAACAAGTAATGCAATTTTCAAAACTTTAAATAAACAGAAAACAAACTGTAGGAAAACATTACGAATATATATCACAACAGAAAGCCACCACTTCTTCTTTGGTGTTCTTCCAGGAGGAAATCCTTTGCCATCTGTCATCATTTCTATGTGAGGGCTTGGGAAAGAACTACTTGAGACTACTTCTGTGAGCAGCTTTGTTTCTCATGAGAATGTGATGAAAAGCGGAAAACTCTCCAGAGTGTTTAGTTAGGAAGCTTGCCCTCCATGTTCTTCTTTGCTGGGGTAAGTCAACAGGCAGTGGTCAAAATTCAGGTCTTTAGTGTATATATTAGTACCTCTGAGGAAAAGCAGCCATCCGGTGACAGCGAGCGAGCAGAACTATTGACACCGTGATTTTGTTGGGCTTTCTAACTTCATTCCAAAGTCCAAGAAAACATCACAGGCACCAGCTATGAAGCTGGTACCCATCTTTCTGGTGGTGACTATCAGTATTTGTGGTTATTCTGGTAAGTCACTATCTGGAGTATTGATAGCTCTCTCCTTTTCTGTTTCTATTGTAATAACACAATTAATCCTGATATACTGGCAATAGAGTATGGTAAAGGGAGTCTCAGAGTCACAGAAAATTATAACTGTTGGAAGATAGTGGAGCTCTTCTATCAATCAAATTGTAACCCAATATAAGTACTATTCCCAATGCACTGTAAATTAGTCAGGTTGCTAGATTGAATCTCCTGAAGTAGGTACATTTATCAGCTATAAAGACTATTGTAAATGAGCTTACAGTGGGCCAGAGGATGAGCTTTCTACAGAAATTGTTGTACTGAACTCTCCAGTGAGCTGCACAGGTAGGGTTCAGTGGCTGTACTGGGGAGTGAAGTGCTTAATTTTCAAGTACGGTACAGAACCTGTCTTCTTAGAAGGCTGAGACAGTCCTTTGAGAGGGAGTCACTGTAACTATCAGGATGAGATGTTTGGGTCCTTGAGAAAAATCCTTGATAGTAGCCATTGCTCTACAAGGGTAAAGGGTTTGAATAATGTTATCCAGAAAGATACAGAACTTGCAGAAATGTTTAATGTGACCATTATGAAGATTAACCATGAGATTTTAAGTGTTACCTGTACTCAGAACCTGACCAAAGATGGTCGCTTTTACTAGATTCTCTTTGTTGAGAAATTTGCCAGATTAGAATATTTCATTGTCCCTTAGTGTGCAAGGAAAATTTTTCCAGACAAAGATGACAGCAGAAAGGATCACGGATCAAAATATCTAGCAGTTTATGAAGAGAAAGTTTGAAGGGAAAATAGGTGACAGAAGATGGAGACAGGGCAAGGCATAGGCTCCAGTTTCATACTTTGAATCAGGAATCAAGGAACAAACAGTTTTTCAGAGAAATAATGAACCTCAGAAAAATCTTAGCTACTATGATACAATTTATTAGGTGAATGCTCACATACACATATCTATTTAAATATCGTCACATGTTTTTCTAAAACTACATTACACATATTTTTCTATTCTGCTTATCTTCTATGCAAAGTAATTTCCCTCCTTTTTAGCTGGGAAAAATTTAAAAACTTTATTCTAAGCTGTAATTATTAACTTGTCAACTGTACAAATTGATAGGCTTTACTGTGATATATGCATGCATTCATACATCCTGAACTAACCATGTGTAGCTTTCCTTCTTTCCACACCTCTCGTTTATAAGTACCTTGTTCAGCCTCTATACCTCTTTCCTGATTTATTCCTGTCCCTCATCCTCCCTGACCCTTCCTATCACTAGTGACCACTATTTTTTAAATCAAAGAATTAAAATGCAATTTTTCCCATGTAAAAGTATGATAACTCCCTACTGTCTTCAGGAAAAAGTTCTGTAATTATGGGTACGGCATTGAAGGCTTTCAAATATCTTACTTGACTGATTGTTTTTCTGCATTGCCTGATTATCTAGTTATTGGTCACACCCACTGAAATTCTGCACTCTGGCCCCACTCTCTGGACAGACGGTTAGCCATTCTATATACATTCACATTCATTCTACATCACAATGATTTATATCTAATTGCCTTCACTCTTCTTAAGAACTGTTCCTATTCTAACTGGTGACAATTATGGTGTAATACTGAACTGAATTGATTTTGTGCACTCTAATCTACTTCATTCATGCGTGGCCTTGACTGGAGAAGCTTTATGGCATGTCTCCTTTGGCTAAGGGCCATGGCCATGGACAACCTATATACAAAGTACTCTCTCATTCAATCACCCATTAGTATCTACTGGATGAATTTTCAATACTTTCCCTTACTGCATGGCACAGTTAGTTCTGAACATCAGGCACAGCAACAAACATAAACTCCTTACTCTCATGGAGCCTTTATTCCAAAGAAAGGATGAAGCTGGTAAAATAACACATACATAATATTGTAGATAATAATGAGAAAAATATGAGAGAAGAGCAACAGAAAATTCTGTTAAAATATATTGGCTACTACAGGCTTCTCTCAGGGGTAACATTTAAAAAGAAACCATACCACAGGAGGAAAGAAGGGCTAAGCTATCTGGGCAAAGTTCTAGGGAGATGGACTGCCACATATCCCAAAGCCATCAATACACATGAGAAATCCAAAGGAGTGAATGTAGATTGGAGATGATGATGGGCAGAGAGGGAGAGACGGGCATGGGTATACCATGTTTCACTCTTTGCTCTCTTTTGCTCTGCAGCCACTGCCTTTCTCATCAACAGTGTCCCTCTTCCTGGTGTTGACAAAGCGTTACCTTTACCTTTGGACAACCTTATTCCCTTATTTGATCCCTTGAAGATGCTTCTGAAAACCCTGGGCATTTCTGTAGAACATCTGGTGGCAGGACTGAAGAAGTGTGTGGATGAGCTGGGGCCAGAGGCTTCAGAGGCCGTGAAGAAGCTTCTGGTAATTATAATTTGTTTTTATTTCCATGGGTGAAGTCTTTGCTACCTGAATGACCTCCCATCACATATAAATGTATTATTTCTTCTTCATTGGTTATACTCATGTGCCTATCCCAGGGACTCCAAAAAGCAAAACATCTGCATTTATAGAAAGAACTTTTCAACAGTCTGAGCTGTGACTTTTTTTAATTGCACAGCTTTGAGATCCCTGATGAGACACACTGAGTCTTTCCTTCAACATCAGCACAGTGTTGTCAAATAGGAGATTGAAAGTGAATATTTTTTGAAACATACTAATTACAGGTAAGAAGATTTATCATATTTATCTTTGTGTTTCTATTTTCCAGGAGGCTCTATCCCACCTGGTATAAAATTTGCATAAGGAGATTTAAGGTGGAAGTGGAAAAAGAAGGCTGTGCTCACTCTGTCTGTCTGGATCTCATTCTACCATTTGTAGACTGATGTCCTAATGTTTAGAGAGTCTAGAGAAGTATGAATAAAGCAATGAAAAGATCTGTGACTCAGCCTGTGTTCATTCTAGAATATAACCAAACAGTTTCCCTGTTGTGTCACACTCTCTAGAGACTATTATTGGACAAATAACTTTGTCTCACATACAAAGTAGAATATTCTCATTCCTTTCTCTCTCTGTAAGTCAGTTTTGTCCACTACTACCATCCTTTATGTACCTGTCTTTCCAGATTCCTCATCTTATTCTCCCATAAAAAAATCTCATTTATAAAAAAAATCTCATTTATAAAAAAAATCTCATTTATAAAAAAATGAAAAAAATGTAAGTAACCTTCAGCAAGACATAGACAATGCTAATATCATTGCAACACCCAAGATAGCAATTTCTGTTAAGTCTGTAACATTGAGGTCATTCAATAGCTTTATTATGTCTTTAATACATAATTCTCAAGCAAAGCACTTATAAATTATTTGTTGCTTCTGCCAAATCTAGCATCTACAGCAATATTGGCCAGGCAGGAATCCCAATGGATCAATAGGGCCACCAACCTACCCACAAAACCTTCGACCCCAAATTTATCCTGTCTATAAGAAATGCAGGCACATGGATGGAGCAGAGACTGAGGGAATGGCCAACCAATAACCATCCCAACTTGAGATCCATCTCATGTTCGGGCACCAATCCCTGACACTATTAATGATACTCTGTTATGCTTGTAGACAGGTGTTTAGCATGGCTGTCCTCTGAGAAGCCCCACCAACCAACTGACTCAGACAGAGCCATACACTAGTTGAAACATAGACTCCTGGGGCTCTCAGTGACTGAACCACCACCAAAGAATATACATGGGCTTGTCTGGAATTCCTGCCTAGCCATAGAAGGCAACCTCCCCAGGCTCCATATCTCTAATGCTATGAGTCACAGCTAAGGACAGACACCTCCATTGATTCTAGAGTACCTTCCCTATCTCAGGTCTCTGTCTCTTCCTGGAGATGCCCCCTACCTCCTCCTCCCCCTGTTGATTGCATATTTCCATTAATTCTCATAACCATCCCCACACTCGACCTGGAATCCTCCCCACTCCCCTCCTGATCACATCTCCCAACCAGATAACTCCCTCCATCTGTTTTTCATTACCAATCCATTCCCCCTTCCAAGTGAAGATCAAGCATACTTCCTTGTGCCTTCCTTCCTGACCAGCCTCTTTGGGTGTGTGGAATATAGCATAGGCACCCTGTATTTTATGGCTAATATCCACTTAAAACTGAATACATACCATGTGCACATACTCTTTTGGGACTAAGTTACCTTACTCAATATGTTATTCTCAAGATCTATCCATTTGCCTGCAAAATTCATGATGCTTTTGTTTTTCATAGTTGAATAATACTCCATTGTGTAGATGTAACACATTTTCTTTATCCATTCTTCAATTGAGGGACAACTAGGTTGTTTCCAGTTTCTAGCTATTATGAATAAATCTGCTATGAGTATAGTTGAGCAAATGTTCCTGTGGTATAGTGTGGCATATTTTGGGTATATGCCCAGGAGTGGTATGGCTGGGTCTTGAGGTAGAACTATTCTGTTTTCTGAGAAAATGCCAAACTGATTTCCAAAGTGGTTTTACAAGTTTGCACTCCCATCAGCAATGCAGGAGTGTTTCTCTTGTTCCACATCATTGTCAGCATGTACTGTCACTTGAGTTTCTGATCTTAGCCATTTTGCTTGCTGTAAGGTGGAATCTCAGGGTTGTTTTGATTGGCATTTCCATGATGACTACGGATATTGAACATTCCTTTAAGTGCTTCTCAGCCATTTGAGATTCTTCAGTTGAGAATTCTGTTTAGCTCTGTGCTCCATTTTTAATTAAGTTATTTAAGTTGTTGGTGTTTAACTTCACTAGTCCTTTATAAATTTTTGATATTAGCCCTCTGTCAGTTGTAGGGTTGGTGAAAACCCTTTCCCAATCTGTAGGCTGACATTTTTGGCAGTGTCCTTTGCCTTACAGAAGCTTTGCAGTTTCATGAGGTTCCATTTATCAGTTGTTGATCTTAGAGCCTGAGCCACTGATTTTCTGTCAGGAAGTTGTCTCCTTTTCCAATGAGTTCAAGGATACTTCCCACTTTCTCTTCTATGAGGTTTATTGTATCAGGTTTTATGTTGGGTTCTTTGATCCACTTGGACTTGAGTTTTGTGCAGGGTGATAAATATGTTTCTATTTTCATTCTGCTACTTGTAAACTTCCAGTTAGACCAGCATCATTTGTTGAAGATACTTTCTTTTTTCCATTGCACGGTTTTGGCTTCTTTATCCAAAATCAAGAATTCATAGGTTTTATTTCTGGGTCATTGATTGAGTTCCATTGATCAACGTGTCTGCTTTTCTACCAATACCATGCAGTTGTTGTTGTTGTTTTTTAATCACTATTGCTTTGTAGTACAGCTTGAAGTCAGGGATGGTGATTTCCCCAGAAGTTTTTTTATTGTTGAGAATTGTTTGGCTTATTCTGGGCTTATTATTTTTCCATATGAAGTTGAGAATTTCAGTTTCAAGGTATATAAAACTTGTGTTGTAATTTTGATGGGGTTGCATTGAATCTGTAGATTGCTTTTGGTAAGATGGCCATTTTCACTATGTTAATCCTACCTATCCATGAGCATGGGAGATCTTTCCATCTTTCTGAGGTTTTCTTCAATTTCTTTCTTTAGGAACTTGAAGTTCTTGTCATACAGATCTTTCACTTGCTTGGTTAGAGTTACACTAAGATATTTTATATTACTTATGGCTATTGTAAGGGGTGTTATTTCCCTAATTTCTTTGTCAGCCCATTTATCATTTGTATAAAGGAGGGCTACTGATATCTTTGAGTTGTTTGTATCATGCCACTTTGCTGAAATTGTTTATCATCTGTAGGAGTTCTCTGGTAGAATTTTTGTGGTTGCTTATATATACTATCATATTTGCAAATGGCAATACTTCCTTCCAATTTCTATCCCCTTGAACTCCTTTAGTTTTCTTATTGCTCTGGCTAGGACTTCAAGTACTATATTGAATAGCTAGATAGAGAATGGGCAGTCTTGTCTTGTCCCTGACTTTAGTGTTATTGATTTAAGTTTGTCTCCATTCAGCCTGATGTCTATCCGCTTGTTTTATATTGCTTCGATTATGTTAGGTATGTGACCTGTATCCCTGTTCTCTCTAATACTTTTTTAACATGAAGGGATGTTGGATTTTCTCAAAGGCTTTTTCAGCATCTAATTTGATGATTATGTAATTTTTTTCTTTCAGTTTATTTATATGGTAGATTTATGTTGATAGATTTTCATATAGTGAACCATCCCTGCATCCCTGGGATGAAGCCCACTTGATCATTGGTGGATCATAGTTTTGATGTGTTTTTGGATTTGACTTACAAGTATTTTATTGAGTATTTTTGCATCAATACTCATAAGCAAAATTGGTCTGAAATTCTCTTTTTTTGTTGTTTTTTTTTGTGTGTGTGGTCTAGGTATCAGGGTGACTATGGCTTCATAGAATGAGTTTGACAGTGTTCCTTCTTTTTTGTTTGTTTGTTTGTTTGTTTGGTTGGTTGGTTGGTTTTGCATATTTTTTTAGCATTTTTTTATTGGATATTTTCTTTATTTACATTTCAAAATGTTATCCCCTTTCCTGATTTCCCCCCAGAAACCTCCTATCCCATCCCCCCTCTCCCTGCTTCTATGAGGGTGTGCCCTCACCGACCCACTCCCACCTCCCCACCCTCGCATTCCCCTACACTGGGGCATCAAGCCTTGAGAGGACCAAGGGCCTCTTTTCCCACTGATGCCCGACAAGACCATCCTCTGCTACATATGAGGCTGGAGCCGTGGGTCCCTCCATGTGTACTGCTTCTTATCTCCTTAAGTGGATCAAGGGCCTCCACCTAAAACCAGATACACTGAAACTAATAGAAGAGGAAGTGGGGAAATGTCTTGAACACATGGGCACAGGGGAAAAGTTCCTGAACAGAACACCAATTGCTTATGCTCTAAGATTAAGAATCAACAAATGGGACCTCATAAAATTGTAAAGTTTCTGTAAGGCAAAGGACACTGTCAATAGGACAAATTGGCAACCAACAGATTGGGAAAAGATCTTTACTAATCTTACTTCCAATAGAGGGCTAATATCCAATATATACAAAGTACTCAAGAAATTAGACTCCAGACAATCAAATAACCCTATTAAACAATGGGTACAGTGCTAAAGAAAGAATTCTCATCTGAGGAAACTTGAATGGTTGAGAAGCACCTAAAGAAATGTTCAACATTCTTAGTCATCAGAGAAATGCAAATCAAAATAACCCTGAGATTCTACCTCACACCAGTCCTTCTGGTTTCATTTTGTGGAATAGTTTTTGGAGTATTGGTATTAGCTTTTCTTTGATAGTCTGAAAGAATTCTGAACTAAAACCATATGGCCCTGGGCTCCTTTTGGTTAGGAGACTTTTAATGGCTGTTTATATTACTTTAGGAGTTAGAAGGATCTTTAAATAGTTTACCTGATCTTGATTTAAACTTGGTAAGTGGTACTTGTCTAAAATATTCTTCATTTCCTTGAGATTTTTCAATTTTGTGGAGTACAGGCTCTTGAAGTAAGACCTAATGATTTTTTAAATTTCTTCACTGTCTGTTGTTATGATTCCCTTTTTGTCTTACTCTCTCCCATTGGGGGAAGCTCAGGGTGGGCGGAGTCTCCGAGTCCAGGACTGCCAGGGGTTGGGCCCTAGGCTTCAAGGCTCACCTCAGCAGCCCTCTTCGTCGCTTACTCCACGGGGCCTGATGCGGCGGGGGTGAGACACCAGGGTTGAGCACCCCGGCGCTGATGGAGGGGCGTCCGCCAACTAGGTGCCCAAGCCACCACTTCTCGGCCAGCACCTTGGGCGCATTGTAGGGAGGGAGCGGACAGAGATCAGCCACGGGCACTTGCCAGCTCCATTGTGCTCAGAGCATTCATTGCCCTGCACTGCCATTAAGGGGTCTCTGCTCGCGACCATAGAGCCCGTCTTCTCCAAAACCCAAGACTCACAGCTGCCTTAGACAAAAGTTCTCAGATGCCAAAATAGTTTTTATCTTTATTTGTTCTGGATGGCAGGCAGCGCTCCTATGGCAGGCAGGTGGAGAAGGAGGGGAGAAAGAGAGAGAGTTAGTCTGGTCAATGTGTTCTATTTATAGTTCTGAGAAAAGGAGGAGGGCTTGGTAGTTGATACTTTCCATTGGCCAGCTTGGGGGTCCTACTGGAACCTCATTTGTTTTGTCCAGGGCTCAGGGTTGCTTTCTAAATCACAAGTCTCACACGCCAGATCTCTCTCTAAACAGGGGTCATGAGTCATGAGAATCTCCCAGGAGTGTTGGCCAGAGCATGAATTCTGGTCCCTGGTGTAGATTCCACTGTTCATGGAATTCTTCACCGGGTCTCCCAGGGCTTTTAGCCTATGCTCAACTAGGCATTCATAGATCACTGCCCCACAGCCTCCCCTTTTTCTTTTATAAAGGGGAGGTGTCATTAGAATAACTGTCTCCTATATTGGGAACAGTTTGATATTGAACCAAGACCTGATTGGCAGTGAACTTTGCAATGCTACTCAACTGTTGCTTCAGGGACTGGATGAGGCAAGGTGCTAAGAGAAGCAAGGTCCCGATGGCTAGTATGGGACCAAGGAGGGGAAGAAGCCAAGCTACCAATGGGTTGGAGTACCAAGGAGAAGAGGTGTTTGGGGTATAGCATGCCCGGAGGTCCCCCCAGAAGCTCTGTAAGTATGTGTACATCTTGTTCTACAAACCCAGATTCATTGACATAGAAGCAACATTCCTCCCCCAACAACACACAAGTCTCTCCCTGTTCTGCAGTCAACAAGTCCAGGGCTCTCCGGTTTTGGAGAGCAACTCCTGCTAAGGAGGTTATCTGGCGTTGAAGAGATTCAAGGCTGTCTGTAGTGGAAACCATCGCCTGATCGAGCTTGTCTTGGAAGTCGCTGGCCAGATGTTGTGTTTGGATAAGGACTGCTCCACCTATTCCTGTTGTACCCAGTGAGACAGCAAGGCCTAGTCTGATGAGCAGAGGGATGAAGATTTCTCTCTTCTTTCGGCTTCCTCCCATCTGTAAAGCGGGTTCTTTGGGTTTGTAGAGATACACCTGGGGGACAATTATCACAGGGGTGCAGGAGCCTTGAAGAGAGGGGTTAATACAGGCACCGGCAGTGCCTTCACACCAGAGGAGGGCAGGAGAGTTAACGCACACTGATTTAGTGATGGTAATATCACGGACACGTGTAAGGTGGGGTTTTGTGGAGGGTCCTATAAGGCAAAGAGGGGGGCACAGGTCAGAGAGGGGAATGTCCTGTGCTTTTCTGGTGGGTAGGAGTCCCTGAAGGTTGTGAAGGGAAATGCTAACAGGAACAGCTGTTAATAATGGTGGAGAGAGAGAGGCGCAGAAAAAGTACTGGGAGGAGTTGGGGTGGATGGTTAGGGGAAGGAGGTCAGCTGTACATTGGATGTACTGTGGCCAGGAGAGGGTAACTCAGAGATCCTTCTGAGACTGAATTTCCTGTCAGATAATATTAGCATGAGTAAAGACTGATTTGGAGGCAGGAACAAGTTCACGGGAGATGTGTAGGTCAGCTATCGGGTATTTGGCATATCCATTGGGGTAAAGTTTACCCATGACTCCGGTCAGCCAGTGATCATTCCAGGGATCACTAATAGAGAGCTGAAAATGAGTTTTAAGGTTAGTAAGCATGGGGCCACCATGACTGGTGTATTCAATCCTGCAGCTCCAGTATCTGCAACCTCCGTATGTGGAGACTTCTTGGAGACATTCGCCTGTACTTCAGTAGGGAAAGCAAAGAAAAGGGCTGGGGATAGTGGAGATAGAGTCCGGATGTAGGGGGATCTCAATCTTGGTTCGGCATCCTTCAAGTGGACAGTCTTGGGTCCCTATAACCTTGTTGTGTCCATTGTAGTTTTCCCTAACATAGAATCTCCAGTGGTAGGTATTGGGGAGGTTAGGGAGAGGCTGGGCAGTAGCAGAGTTAGCATGAAGAATGACAAAAACAGCCAAGAGAATAGAGGAAAGGGGGGCTTGTGGAGGGCACATGGCCTGGGCAGTAGTTATCAGGTCATGGATGTCATTCCAGGAGATCTTCTGGTTGTGGCGATTCCTCAGCTTCCTCTTCCTCTTCTATTTCTGATCTATCAGTGAGAGGCGGGCCATCTTTTTGGTTGGTGGGGTGATGTTGGACATTTCTGGCAGGGATCTAGATAGGCTTAGGCTGGTCCTGTGGAAAGACACAAACAAAACCCCTCCCAGTTGTAAGGAGAGGGTCTGGTCCCTTCCAAAGTCCATCCAGAGGATCTCGCCATCGTACTAGGATTGAGGGGGTTAATTTTGGCGTGTGCCAATGGAGGGAGATAGGAAGGTGTCTGGAGCCTCTGTAGATGTTAAATATGTTTAGGGTAGCCAGAGCCATCACTGATTGTACATTAGGGGGATAGGTGGTTGTCTTTTGTTTTAGAAGTTGGGCCTTTAGGGTTTGATGTGTTCTTTCCACTATTCCTTGGCCCTGAGGGTTGTGGGGAATTCTTGTATGATGGGCAATTTCCCAGCGTGTACAGAAGGTTTTAAATTGAGAGCTGGTGAAGGCGGGGCCATTATCAGTTTTTATCTGTTGAGGAATGCCCATGATGGCAAAGGTGGAAAGCATATGGTAAATTAATTTTTTTGAGCGTTCAACTGTTTGGGCTGTAGCCCATATAAAATGGGAGTATGTATCTACGGTGACAAAAACATATTTCTGTCTACCAAATTGGGGGATATGGGTGATGTCGATTTGCCATAAGGTATTGGACTTAAGACCTCGGGGATTGGTGCCCATCATTTGTAAAGCTGGGGTGGTAATGAGGGATGCACAAGAGGAGCATGTCTTTACTATCCTTTGGAGTTGAGCAAGAGGGATGTGGGGGAAGTGGGCATGAAGCCCCCTTACGTTTGTGTGTGTGCGTGAGTGAAATTGGCCTGCTTGTTCAGTGGAGGCCATGAATATCCCTGTTGAAGCAGTTTGGTCAGCGGGTGCATTTCCCTCAGATATATGGCCTGGTAAGGAACTGTGAGATCGGACATGTTGGATATAGATGGGGGAGGCCCTTTCCTGTAGGAGGGTGGAGACCTGTATAAGTCGAGGTGAAAGTGTGCTGGCATCTAGTTTCACGAAGGACCTTGACAACCAGGGAAGCAATTTGACAACATATACACTGTCTGAGAATAGGTTAATGGGGCCCTTGACTTCTTTTAGGGCTAGATAGATGGCATATAATTCTTTATATTGGGGGGAGTGATGGGGCAGCTCTTCGAATTGGAGGATAGGGGGTTCATCCTCAGGCAAATAGTATATTATTGCCCCAGCTCCCCTCTTTCCTCCATCAGTAAATATTGAGGGGGTTCCTGTTATGGACTCTTTTGAGAGTAGTTTGGGGGGCAGCCACTGCTACAAAGGGAGGTCTGAGGTCCATTTTTCATAAGGATAGTGGTTGTCAATCTGTCCTGTAAACCCTATTAAGCTAATAGCAAAGCAGGAGTGATTTTTAATTAGTCATTGGATGTCAGAGAGGGAGAAGGGGGTGACAAGAATGTCAGGTTCTTTTCCTAGGGTAGGTAGAGCTCTATCTCTACCATTTTTTTTGTTTTGTTTTTGTTTTTTGTTTGTTTGTTTGTTTTTTTGAGACAGGGTTTCTCTGTGTATCCCTGGCTGTCCTGGAACTCACTCTGTAGACCAGACTGGCCTAGAACTCAGAAATCCACCTTCCTTTGCCTCCCAAGTGCTGGGATTAAAGGCATGTGCCACCACTGCCTGGCTGCCATTTTTAATCATATAAGCAAGTGCATCCACCTCATTTAAGATTCAGGGTGCACCACCCATTGGGGTGTGGAGCCATTCTAGTACCCCTTGAGATTGGTAAAGGGCTCCCACAAGTGTAGGGGAGGAGTTAAAGATAAGGAGCTGTATAGGTATTCTTGGGTCATACCTAGCAAGAGCCATATCTTTTAGGGCTTTATTGACAGAATTTAGAGTTTGAACTGCTTCTGGGGACAGTGTTCTTGGGGAGGAGGGACTTTTTTCTCCTTTTAGGAGGTTGAAGAGGGGTTGAAGGGTGCTTGTGGGAAGGGGGAGTCAGGGCTGAAGCCAATTGACATTGCCCAAAAAGCTCTAGAGAGAGGCAAGAGTTAATTTTTTTAGGGGAGGAAAGGGTGGGTTTGAGGGGGCGTATTGAGGTAAGGGAGATCTCTGTTCCTAAAAATGCAATGGACAGAATTAGTAGGATTTTATGAGGGGCTATTTTGAATCCTAGGGCAGATAGGGAAGGTATTAGCTGGTCTTTAAGTTGGGAAGGAGAGGTAGAAGGGCCCCCCAAGCCAGGATGTCATCCATGTAATGATAAACATGGATTCCTCTTTTTAAATGGGGTTTTAATGCAGTGGCTACAGCCTCCTGACAAATGCTTGGACTGTTAGCCATTCCCTGTGGGAGGACAGTCCATTCGTACCGTGAGGCTGGGCTGGAATTGTTAATGGGGGGTACTGAGAATACAAAACATTCACAGTCTCTGGGATTGGGGTGATGGAGAAAAAAACAATCTTTTATGTCTATTGCCATTAAGGGTACATCGGCAGGGATGGCTGAGATATGGGGTAGCCTTCTTTGTGGGGAGTCCCAGATGTGCATGGTCTTGTTAATTGCCCTGAAATCTTGTAATAATCTCCATCCCCCTGATCTCTTTTTTTTATAGCAAATACAGGGGTGTTCCATGGACTGCGGGAGGGGCACATGTGCTGTAGCGATAGCTGTTCTTCTACCAGTTGAGTGAGGGCTCTAAGTTTCTCCCTTGATAGAGGCCACTGTGGAACCCAGACAGCTTCATTGGAGAGCCAATCAAGGCAGGGAGTATTAAATTTATCAGTGGCCCCTAGAATAGGGGGTGATTTGGAGGAGGATATTTATGATCTCCTTGGATATTGTTTTCTTTATGGGTAATATTCCCCATTGTAATGTGGTCTCTTTCTGGTTGGTTTGTAAGCACCACTTCCAGGGCCTGTAAGATATCTCTCCCTAGAAGATTGGTGGTCACCTGAGCCACTAGGGGGCGTATGAGGCCAGTAGCCCCATCTGGATCTTCCCACCTGTAGGCCTGTTTGGTGATAAATACGTGGGAGGTGCCTCCTACGCCTAGAAGCTGAGGCCCAGGGATCAGTTGCCAGTCACTTGGGATCTCTTGCTGTCTTAAAATGGTCCTGTCTGCTCCCATATCAATAAGACATTTGAATGGTTTATTATTTATCTTAATAGTTAGTTTTGGATGGGAGTCTTTTGAAATACTGGACACCCACAAGGCTTCTATGGAGGCATTTGTCCCTCTTACTGGCGGGGCTGAGGGCTGCCCCGTTTGAAGTTTAAAAGTGTTAGTGGCCTACCATCTTTATCATGCATGGCAGTACAATGCCTTCTCCAGTGGAAACCTTTTCTGCAGCAGGGGCAGATATACTTAGGTGAGTTAGAGCCTGTTATGGGGTGGGAGTTTTGTGGGCACTCATTCCTCCAATGCCTTGCCTCTCCACAAGTGAAGCAGATCCCTTCTGTTTTTACTGCTGCTATAAATGCCTGAGTCATAGATGCTGTCTGGTGTGACGCTGTCCCTATATCTCAAGTAGCCACAATCCACCTATCGTGATGTTCTTCCCGGAGACCTTGGCAAGCCAGTCTGGATTCAGAAGTCATACCTTCCCAGACAATCATCTTAAGAAGGAGATCTCGGGCTATCCTGTTATGGATTTTTCTTTCTAAACTCATTTTGGTTCTAAGAATAAAATCAGATAAAGATTCTCTCGGCTTTTGACGGAGAGAGAGCGGGGAAGAGGCAGGATATTGTGATCCTGAGGGTGGGGTCAGTCTG
The DNA here is from genome assembly GCA_028551405.1 of Uromys caudimaculatus. Taxonomy (NCBI): domain Eukaryota; kingdom Metazoa; phylum Chordata; class Mammalia; order Rodentia; family Muridae; genus Uromys; species Uromys caudimaculatus. The sequence goes on from CM052715.1 coordinate 30,119,888, forward strand.
TCCCATGCTGTTGTAGCACATAATTTAACTTGTTCATAATAACCTCGGGACTGATTGGCTAGCTTAGCCCCAGTAGAGAATTCTTCCTGGCCAAAGAGTTCATTAAAACCCCATGGGGTATTGCCTCTGTCTTGGTTCTGTCTCACTTGTTGATGGCATTCATCTCTAAATAAGGCTTCCCACTCTAAAAACACTGGGCCAGGAAGGGAAGACCAGCAAATATCCCTCCAGTCTTGGGGGGTTTTTAAGTTGGTGACATGGCTCTGTAGGAGACATTTGGTCCAGGGTGCGTGGATGTCCTCTTCCTTTCCTGCCTGTCTGAGTTCTTTTAAGTCTAAGGCTTAGAGTGGGTATCAATTGAGTGGTTTAGTTCGACTGGGGTTGATATTAACTGGGAATGCTTGAGCATTATGGATTTCTAGCTCCGTATCAGACTGTTGAGTAGCATGGGGGGCGTGGCTAGCTTTTGTAAGAGAGTCTAGGGTGTTACAAAGTTGTTGGACGGTGGAAGGTGGGGGATAAGAGGATGCTAGTTTTACAGGTCTCCACCTTGGAGAAGGGGGAGGAGACAAATCCCTCTCAGGTTGGACGGGGGGAGGTGCTGTAGGGGGAGAGGCGGGCAGAAGCTCCTCTGTTTTGTTAATGGAGTCTTGCCTTAGAGTCGGAGTGGGAGGGGCTGGAGGGGCTGGAGGGGCTGGAGGAGCAGAAGGTTTTCTTAGTGTTTCCTCCAGGGCATAAGGGGGAAGGGGTGGGTAAATGGATTTTATCTCCCTTATTAATTGGGTAAGGGCTGTTAGATCTGAGATAGGGTTGGTCTTTTGTCCTTGGTTTTGGGTTTCATCTGATTGAAGAGACTCAGGAGCCGAGTTGCCTTCAGCCTGTCCTGATTTAGGCGCTGGGCCTATGCATTGTCAAATAGCAGCTAAGATTGGCAGAAAATCAAGGGAGGGTGTTTTTTTCCTCTTGGGTATCCCTGCTTTTAATGAGAGAGGCTACTCGGGCCCATGAGTCTGGGCTATAAATGTTATCATTGGCCATGCTTGGCGCTACCTTAAGGACTTCTTTCCAAATCCAAGAGGCATTTTTTTGGCTATTTTTATTCTGTGGAATTTTAGCAGTGCCCGAATTTCCCTGGACTGGGGAGGTCTTTTGTGTGATTGTGAGCTACACATGGTAGAAAAGAGAAGAAACGCTTTGTCCAAGAAGAACGTTCCCTGGACCAATTGGCTTTGGGGGATTCTACAATGATTCAAAGCATCAAGTCTTTCCGCAGATTTGAGATCTGGTGACCACTCTAATAGCATTTACCAGTCACTGCATTACCAGTTTTTTTGTTTTTTAAGATGAGTTAGACAGGTAGCCTTGCCAATGCCCATTGGGCCATTGGAATCTAGACAGGGTCTAGGGGATCCTTTAGCCAACACCAGAGAGTAGCTCTGGCCAGAAGACCTCAGTTGTCCCCCTAGCTTGTCTGGATTCACTTGATGGCCCTGGCTGAAACCACAGCAGGAAAGAATAGTTTTGATCCTGGGAGAGGGGAGCTTACCCTTCAGTAGAGTCTGTTTAGAGTGGTTAGGTCTCTGTTCGAGCCCCATGTTGTTGGCGCTGTAGAACAAGATGTACACATACTTAAAGAGCTTCGGGGGAACCTCCGGGCATGCTATACCCCAAACACCTCTTCTCCTTGGTACTCCAACCCATTGGTAGCTTGGCTCCTTCCCCTCCTTGGTCCCCTACTAGCCATCGGGACCTTGCTTCTCTTAGCACCTTGCCTCATCCAGTTCCTAAAGCAACAGATGAGTAGCATTGCAAAGTTCACTGCCAATCAGGTCTTGGTTCAATATCAAACTGTTCCCAATATAGGAGACAGTTATTCTAATGACACCTCCTCTTTGTAAAAGAAAAAGGGGTGGCTGTGGGGCAGTGATCTATGAATTCCCACTTGAGCATAGGCTAAAAGCCCTGGGAGACCCAGTGAAAAATTCCACGAACAGTGGAATCTACACCAGGGACCAGAATTCATGCTTCTGGCCAACACTCCTGGGAGATTCTCATGACTCATGACCCCTGTATAGAGAGAGGCCTGGCGTGTGAGACTTGCAACTTAGAAAGCAACCCTGAGCCCTGGACAAAACAAATGAGGTTCCAGTAGGACCCCCAAGCTAGCCAATGGAAAGTATCAACTACCAAGCCCTCCTCCTTCTCTCAGAACTATAAATAGAACACATGCACCCAAGTAGCTCTCTTTCTCTCTCTCTCCCCTCCTTCTCCACCCACCTGCCCCCGGAGCGCTGCCTGCCATCCAGAACGAATAAAGGTAAAAACTATTTTGGCATCAGAGAACTTTTGTCTAAGGGAGCTGTGACTCTCTCGATGGTTTGGGCACCGAGTGGGCGGATGCCCCTCCATCAGCGCTGGGGGGGTGGGGGGGCTCAACCCCGGCATCTCACCCCCCGCAGCGTCAGGCCCTGAGGTGTAGGCGAAGAAGAGGGCTGCTGTGGTGAGCCTTGAAGCCCAGGGCGCGCGGACCCAACCCCTGTTGGTCCCCGGACCTGGAGACTCCGCCTTCCCTGCGCTTTCCCCAATGGGAGAGAGTACAACAACTTTTCATTTCTGATGTTGTTTATTTGTGTACTGTCTCTCTTCCTTTGCTTAGTTTGTCAAAGGGTTTGTCTATCTTGTTGATTTTCCAAAGAACCAGCACTTGGTTTCATTGATTCTTTGTATTGCTTTCTTGGTTTCTAATTGATTGATTTCAACCCTCATTCTGATAATTTCCTGCCTTCTACTACTCTTGTATGCTTGTGTTTTTTCTTCTTCTAGAGCTTTCAGGTATACTTTTAAATTGCTTGTATGAGAACCTTTTAATTTCTTTATGGATGCACTTAGTGCTATGAACTTTTTTCAGGCATCATTTTAAAGCCTGTTCACTACACAGTGATAGACACTTCTTAGTTTGACATATTTATGTCAAAGTTCACTCTTTGCAATGCTCCTAACCACGAGTGTAACTCAGTCAAGTATAAACTTATCAACTGAGTAGTCAAAAATAATAATTATTGGTCATTTGTTGCTGTATGTATATATTTTATTCAATAAATGGTCATTAAATATTGATTGCAGTATTTTTAATTGATATTAAACATATGGTGACAAGTGAAACCAACATGCCCCACTCATCTAGAGATCTTACAGAGGGCAAATTAGCCAAATAATGATCTAGAGAGCTGTTGTCAGAGTGAATATCCTCATAATGCAGAGAACTTGGCTTCTTCTAAGAAATGAGCTATATCTATGTTGCCTAAAGTTGTTTGAGCAGATTCAGGGAACACAAATTCAGGCTGTACAATTAGAAGAGTAGAAGCCAAGTGTTAGGTATCAGAATTGTGGCTACTTCTTACCCTAACAACCCAGGATATCTTTGAATAGTTTGTGTCTGGTGTCCTCCATCTCCCTGAATGGCATCACCATGCATACTGAGACATTAGTCAGCCACCTAGTACTCATGATTGATACTGCCCTCTCTCTGACAGATACTATCTGACTCATGGCCGCATCTGTGCAGAGTCAGCTCCTAGTTTCTTGTATTCTCCCACATCACTCCTCTGCACTGACACTATTTTGCCTTGGCCTGTCTACTTTACAAGTGCTTCTGAGCCTGCTTTCAATTTCATCTGGCCTTTACATCAAGCAAGTAGAGTTTGGAAGTCAATGATTGCATTAATAATTTTAATGCTTAAATCTTTTTTTTATGTAGATTTGGGAAGCATTTTTTTAGAATAACATGTGAGATTCTAAAAGATAACTTCTCTCCTTGACTTCACTGATTCTTATTCATAACTTGGCTATTTTGGCTTTCTTCGGTGGACAAGCATAGCACTATTAGAAATATTACTCATTCAGTTTTAAATGCCTCTTTTTCTGTCTTTTTTTTCTTTTTGAGATTTTGCCACAGTTAATTATTTTGCCATGTTGTTTCATTTTCCCTCCACATAACAACACAAGCGTTACTTCTTTAAAAACCTCTATGATCACTTATAATGGCAAGATACAACTGTAATAGGTTCTAAGAGAAACAACATTTTTTCATTCTGAACACTTCTTTCTAAACAGAATTAAGCATTCATGAATGATTGTAGCTTGTCTCTCACTCTGGGGAAGTTCAAAGAGAGTAGAGTATAGCATCTGCCAATGTCCATGGAGTGTGATAATACTCACCATGGGATTCTGAATGCATGAGTAACTTGATAAAACTCTTTGAATGATTCACACTTTAGATATTCTCCCAAACAATTTATTTGAAGAAATTATACGAGATGAATTGTTCTCAATTTTGTTTCTAGTGATCTATCTTTCATGTTCTACCCATGTTGCCAAGCAAATTGTATTGACAATAGGAGAAGCCAGATATATGGTTGCCTTCTCACTTTATCTGAATGTGGAGGTGGGTTAACAATAGATTTGGATTTCCCATGTTAGCCCAGGAACCATATAAGCCAACTAAGCCCTAGATGCTGGCAAGTGTTATCTTAGCGCCTGAGACAGAATTACATGTATGATACTGTAAAAAATTGATCTTTGGGCTCTAGAAAGTTCACATCAATCTATTGAAAGCAAACAATTTACAAATGGCAAGAAACAATTTTAGGTACAATGAACATGTTCAGTATCTTATTAGATGACAGTTTTGGGGTACACATTTATCAAACTTCTTCAAATGCATTCTTAAATTTTTGTGGATATAATGCATCAGGCATGATTCAATAAACTTATAAAATTTCTTATACAACATGAGATGCAGATTTACTCTACTTTTTAACAGTAGTGTCAATTCTAATCAAAAATGTAATTGCTACACTTCCAAGCCTTTCTCACAATATTCATTAGCCTTTAAAAAGGGGTACTTGGAATTCAAGTCAACCAAATTCCAGGCCAGGCTATGGAGCAGGTGAATGTGCTAAAGGAGAAGAGCAATAAGGCCCTGAGCGCTGGGAACACTGACGATGCCTTACTCTAAGGCAATTAAACAACATCCCCAGAACCGTGTGCTCTGTAGTAATCGCTCTGCAGCCTACGCCAAGAAAGGAGACTCCCAGAAGGCCTGTGAGGATAGCTGCAAGATGGTTGACCTGAAGCCTGACTGGGGCAAGAGTCATTCAAGAAAAGCAGCAGTCCTTGAGTTCCTAAACCGGTGTGAAGAAGACAAACGAACCTACGATGAAGGCTTAGAACATGAAGCCAATAATCTCCAGCTTAAGGAGGGCTTGCAGAACATGGAGGCCAGGTTGGCAGAGAGGAAATTCATGAATCCTTTCTACTTGCCTAATCTGTACCAGAAGTTGGAGAATGATCCCAGGACAAGGACGGTGCTCAGTGACCCCCACCTACAGGGAACTCATAGTGCAGCTATAGTACAAGCTTTCAGACCTGGGCACGAAACTACAAGATCCCTGGGTCATGACTACTCTCAGTGTCCTCCTTGGGATTGATCTGGGCAGTATGGATGAAGAGGAAGAGGCAGCAACACCTCCTCCCCCTTCTCTTCCCAAAAAGGAGGACAAGCCAGAACCAATGGAAGAAGATCTTCCAGAGAATAAGAAACAGGCACTGAAAGAAAAGGAGTTGGGAAATGATGATTATAAGAAGATTTTGACAAGGCCCTGAAGCATTATGAGAGGGCAAAGAAACTGGACCCTACCAATATGGCTTACATAACTAATCAAGCAACTGTGCACTGTGAGAAGGGAGACTACAACAAATGCTGGGAGCTCTGTGAGAGGCCATTGAAGTGGGCAGAGAGAACCTAGAGGACTACCGGCAGAGCACTAAAGCTTATGCCTGAATTGGCAATTCCTATTTCAAAGAAGAAAGGTACAAGGATGCTGTCCATTTCTACAGCAAGTCTCTGGCAGAGCACCGAAACCCAGACGTGCTCAAGAAGTGCAAGCAGGCAGAGAAAATTCTGAAGGAACAAGTGCTACTAGCTTATATCAACGCTGACTAGCCCCAGGCCATGAAACACTATACAGAAGCCATTGAAAGGAACCCAAGAGATGCCAAACTGTACAACAACCAAGCTGCCTGCTACACCAAGCTCCTGGAGTTTCAGATGGCACTCAAGGACTGTGAAGAGTGCATCCAGCTAGAGCCAACCTTCATCAAGGGTTATACATGGAAAGCAGCTGCTCTAGAAGCCATGAAGGACTATACAAAAGCCAAGGATGTGTACCAAAAGACATTAGACCTGGACTCCAGCTGTAAGGAAGCAGCAGACAGTTACCAACGCTGTCTGATGGCACAGTACAACAGACACGATAGCCCTGAAGATGTAAAGAGGAGGGTCATGGCTGACCCTGAGGTGCAGCAAACACTGAGTGACCCAGCCATGAGGCTCATCCTGGAGCAGATGCAAAAGGACCCCCAGCCTCTGAGTGAACATTTAAAGAATCCTGTAATAGCACAGAACATCGACAAATTGACGGACCTGGGTCTGATCGCAATTCGGTGATAACTTGCTTTTCCCCTCTTCCCTTCGCTGATGAGAAAAGGTGAGCTGGGTCGGTGGTCAGCAGCACTGGGCAGAAGGGAGAAAAGAAAGGCTTATCTTTATATTTATACATGACTACAAAAAAAACAGACTCATCCAGTGCCACCTCGGGCCCTCCCAGCACATGCATGGTCTCTTCACTGCTGTCCTAATTCCGAGTGTCCTTCCCTGCCCACTCTCAGCCTCCCCGTCACTGTTTCAGCTGCTCCCCTATATTTGGTTATTTTTAATTGGGGCAGTGGGTGCATACGGGGAGGGGAGGATATTCTTCCCAACCTGGGGTCCCAGCTGTCTTTACTTGTTCTTACCCATGTCCCTCCTCAATAAAATAAGCCAGTCAGGAGTAGCTATATGTTGGGGAAAAAAAGAAAAAAGAAAATGGGTACTTTACCCAGGAAGCACCACCAATGTCCCTCAAGAAAATCTCACAAGAGGCAGTCAAAGTGACACTGGAAATGATGCTGTAATGAAATCTGGGTCTTTTAAGGTAGTAGATGTAGACCCTTCATTAATACCCATGTGTGGTAACTGGAAGATGTTAGTTACAAACAGGCATTCTGACTGAGACTGAGGCCTCAATAAGTTGCCACAATTACGTTGTTTGGAATTGCCATTCCTTTTCCCCCTTTACTCTCTATCAGGTCACGACTCCAATACTGCTGCCTTTGAGAAGTCCTCCCACATCCCTCCACAGAGCACAGGAGATGTTTCTTCCACATCTCACATTGCTATGACCGTCCTCATGGTTATGCATTCTGTATGTGACTGCTTGATTAGACACTCAGCCTTTGTGTAGAGATTCTGAGCCACTTGACAGAAGCATTGGGCTTGAAGTAATGTTCACTTTGAACTCATAATGCATTCCCCTTAAGTAAATTTCCATGGTTTCCTTTTTTTTTTCTTAATGGTGGGTACAAGGAATATTTACTGAAGAACTATTTGCTACTAGAGTCTGCTTTTACTGCTCACAACTGGGCAAGGAACTTTGAGCAAAAGAGTCATGGTTCTTGTCTCATGGGATTAAATTTCTATTTTAAAAATGTTTTTAATATTTAATCTATTTCTTTTCTTTTAAAAACATTTCTTTTGCTGGGTGGTGGTGGTGTACACCTTTAATCCAAGTACTTGCAAGGCAGAAACAGGAATATCTTTTGTGAGTATGAGGCCAGCCTGGTGTACAGAGTGGGTTCCTGGACAGACAGAACTACACGGAGAAACCCTAGATAGGAAAAAACAACAACAACAAAGGGATAAAAGTCAAATTTTATTTTTTTTCATATTATATTGGGTTAACATCATTTCCCTCTTCCCTTTCCTGCATCAAAACCATCTTCCATGCACACCCTTGCTTTCTTGTAGAGGCACGGCCTCTTTTTTCATTAATTTTTACAGCAATGTATGTATGTGTATATACATGTGTATTTATAAATATGTAAAAACAGCATTCTAGTGAATAAATGAAATAAATCAAGTTTAAACATCATGTGAAGAGGTGGACTTGATAGAATGAAGTGAGCCATCCCAACCAGCACAGGAAATACTATCCAGCAGATGTGACACGAGAACCTATGATGAGCTTTCTGAGAAGCTAATCTTGGAGAAAGAATTTAATGAAATGAAGGCAAAGCCACATG
>CM052715.1:30128568-30160074 GCA_028551405.1 Uromys caudimaculatus
AATTTTCTTCAAAATGTCGATGATCTTCTTCACACAACTAGAAAAAATGCAAAAATTTGTTGGGGAACAGAAAAGATCATGCATAGACAAAGCATTTTTAATTTATCATTTATTTTTTAAATAATAGGTTTGTTTATTCATTAAGATTTCATATGATCTATTTTAATCATATTATTTCCTTCACTCCAGATCCTCCCCCACTCCCCTACCTGTCCAACTTCATATTCTTTCTCTTTCTTGAATAGATAGAAACTAGCAAGCAAACAAAATAAGCATAATGTCCAGTTTTTGTTGGCCAACTGCTCCTGCGCCAAGAGGCTTGTCCCAGAGTGCAGTTGATATACCTACTGCCACTCCACTGAAGAAAACTGATTTTCCATTTCCCACCATCTATCAATTACAAATAGCTTGTCTTAAGCTGAATGAATATTGCGAGAAGTATCACATTATCTGACTTGAAATTATACTTTGGAACTGATAAACTAAGCCCCCTACTCACACAAAAAATAGACATATAGACCAATAGTAGAAGACCCAGAAATAAGCATAAATTTCTGTGGCTACCTAACTTTTTTTTTTACAAAGTCATCAAGAATATACACTGGATAAAATGATGGTTTTTAAGATAGGGAAAAAGTTCTAATGTGATATACACTGAAGTATATCTTTGAGGTAAAGTTTCAACGCAAGTGTCAATCAACAGATATTATGTGAATTATTAAGCATCAAGTAAAACATCATGTTAACAATGTGTTCTATGCACCCGTTTGTGCACTGGGTTCCCTCTCCATGCTTGGAGCTGACTTCCCATTCACAGGTGAGCATGCTCCCTCAGATCGTGTTTCTTTGTCTCTGTTCATCCTCTTTCTTGTTGCTGGAATAACGTCCCCATCTCCTCTCCCTGGAGCATTACAATTTCTTCCTCCGGCTTAGGTAATTATTATGATATTCATTGTACCTTACTCTAGGTGGACCTTCTTTCTTCTTTAACTGGCCTTAGAACCTTTAATTTCATTGCCCAAGAGTTAATGACTTTACTTTAATTGTTCTCTCTTCCTACATCCTATGAATCTATCTATCTATCTATCTATCTATCTATCTATCTATCTATCTATCTATCTCATATCTTCTGTCGTTTTCTAATTATCTATCTAAAAATTGTCAATAAATAAATAAATACATACTTACAAGGTCTTTCAATTTATTCTTCCCAAAGACCCAATACTCACCATCCTTAAAGTTTGTTCTGCAGACAGTTTCTACCATCAGGAAGCCTTCATTAAGCAAACCTCATAACATTTGCTACACTGCTTATGATGGAACGCTGTGCTTATATTGTGGATCACTGGGGAAAAATATCCCAGTGACCTCTATGAACTGTGTCATGGATTCTGGCATGTGGCTGAGTTTGCTGAGAAAAAAATAATATGTAAGAACAACCCAGAAGGGCTTTAAAAAATACACTACAGGGAAGCAAAAGCCTTAGACCGTGCAATTATAGAAGAATTCTGTTGTCTTCTTGGGAGATCAATGAGATAGAACTGGTAAAACTTTGAGTGAACTGCTTTCATTGGTTGGATAGCAAGAAAATGGCATCACTGTAAGTAGCAGATTACTAGCACTAAGTTTGCATATAGAAGGTAACTAATTAATATGAACTGAATAAATAAATTAACAAATACATTTGAGAGGAGAACCCTAATCTGGATGTCTCAAGTAGCTCTATCAACAAGTATCTGTGTAACAATGACTGCTACTACTCTGAGCTTCAGCTGCTTTATCTGTAAAAGCAGGACTTATTTTCTGTCCTATGTCTCCATAGTACAGTAAATAACAATGATGAAATGTCTGATAAGTTGTAAGGAGCCTTTCATGCATGCTTGGCTAATAGCAGCTAATCATCTGTACCTCGTCATCCCCAGGCACAATCAAATGAACTTGATTTAGATAAGGAGAAAACGAAGAAGGGTTTTATGCAAGCTGGTAAAAGGAAGCAGAGGATCTTTTTTCTAGAACATGTCTCCAACTTGGTTAGGAAGGATGCAAATGCAAGAAGAATGTTTTAGCTCCTATGAATTATTAAATATTCCCCAATTTCTCTGGCTCATGTCTGGAAAATATATGTGAAAAAGTATGTTTCCAGTGTCTAGAAAATAATAATTATATTTCTTGGGATTGTCTGTAGATTCAACTGGAAAATCTATCTGAGCAGATAGCACAATGCCTTGCACACACAAAAGAAAAATGAATGATGGGCTTATTCTTCTCTCTCCTACCTCCCCTTCTCTTCCTCCTCTTCTCTCCTCTTTATCCTTCTTCCTTAGATTTTATCTTTCCTCCCTTTTCACTTTATGTCATGTAATCCCATCCCACCCCTTCTCATACTGCTCACTTGGATTGTCCCAGGAAAGAAATGACACTTAACTGTGCAAGAAACATTGAGATTAAAACTACTATTCCTGACTATTCTGGCCACATGATAAATAGATAAAACAAATAAACAAAGTTGTCTGAAGCTGCCGTTATTATCTTCATTTTATATAATAAATATAAGTTTAGAAAGATTAGGTAGTTTGTCCAAGGTTACAAATCCTGTGTGAGACAGAACAAGGTATTGGACCCAAAGTTGTGTGACTCCAAAGAATCTGCTAGTAACTATGACTTTATTTGCACTGACAGCCACTGAGCTGCTCTGGTAAAGTGCCTGGATCAAGCCAAGAGTGCTGTAGTCCCAGCCTAATTCATTAATCCATCTGCATCTGCTCTGTTCCTTGCATTGACTTCTTCATTTCTTATTGGCCTCTGAAGGAAATGTTGGTCTTCTGTATTCATGTTTGCTTGAATTCACTTTGGAGTATAGGATGGGCAGGGTCCATTGTGACTCCTTAATTCTTGGCAGAAGGTGAACAGGAGATAAAGCTTCAGGATCAAACATACTATAGCTAATTACAGTTGAAGTTCAAATGAGCAATTATAAATATATCTCAGATATTCCACAGAATACAGCTATATTAAAATTACTTATTATTTGAGGTGAAATTGATTTTATTTTTTTAGCCAACATTTTAATAGGGAAACATACTTATTTTATTTGTTGAATCTAGTATCAATGGTTATGCTCTTACAAATGTTTTCATATGTAAAAAAATTATGCCACGGAGTTACATAGAAAATCAAAAGGAGTCAAGTGCATAATAAACAGTATAAAGAATGAATAGTATATGAGGAGCTCAAATCATAGATGATGCTCATGGTTCTCAACCTGTGGGTCATTTGACACCCTGACTCTTTCACAAGGATTGCCTAGTACCATAAGAAAGCATAGATACTTATAATTAAAGACAGTAGCAAAATTACAGTTATGAGTTAGCCATAAAATTGTATGGTTACGGGGGTCACCACAACATGTAAAACTGTATTAAAGCATCACAGCATTGGGAGGTTGAGAGCACTAGATGTTCTTTAATAGAAGAAATGGGATGTGTTTTCCTCCGAGTCTTCCCTAAGAGAATCCTACCTAGAATATGTATGCCTCCTTATTCCTCATCACAAAGTCATAAAGACCCCCTCTCATTCCAGCTACATCTCAGCTGAGGTTTTTGGACATGCCCTAGTAGGGAGGTTTATAGTTCAGGTGGGGCTCCAGTTCTCAGCTGCTAAGGAGTGGCAGTGTTCTGTCATTGTAAGGCCTTCCTGTCTGAGGCTTGTCACTGTTTCTCATGACTTAGGCTCATTCATCAATAATTTATTCAGTGTGTATTTTGAGTTTATACTATTTGCCATCTATTCAGCTTAGCATCAGAAAAATACAAAACTTCTTGCTTAAGAAGACAAACTTGTAACCAAGTAGTTCCTGTAGCTATAAGAGAAATAGATGCTAATGGAGGTGTAGAGCATCGTACTGGACATCGGCAGGGTGTGAAGGGTCATGGAGGGTCATTTAGATGCTGAAAGGTAATTATACAAGTGTTAGCTATGCAAGAAAGGTGCAGAAAAGACACATTTTAGGAAAGAGGAATGACACAGGCAGAGGCTCCTGGAAGAACGGAACCTAACTCTAGGAATTAGATCTCAACTTCTAGAGTAAGCAGATTAGAAATAACAATTAAAGCAAGCTGACTGGATTCTGAATTTGTTTCAATTGGTATATATATTAGGAAGAGATAATGGGGTGAAAAAAGCAGGGGAGAAGAAATGGGAGAGGGGATGAGGAAGAAAGAAATGTTTCCAGGGAGGGAATAAAAAAATCCACTAAATGTTAAAACCCTTGCTAGCACTATCCAGTAGCTAGTACTTTGCCATGCTCTCTAGCCAGAATTTTAAAAAGCAACCTCTCACCCACCTTCATACTACTTAGAAATGCAAATTTTCTTTAGTTCTTTATCACCAAAGAAGCAAATTTCTCAACAAAGTCCTATGGATTCTCTTTTCAGATGTCCTTAGAATGTTTTCCTCCTAGCTTCACGGTAAGCTTTCCTCCTGTGGTTTTGTCTGGTGCACTGGAAGAGCAACCAAAGACCTCCATTTTGTGATAGTCCCTATCCCAGGTCGACCTCCACATTTCTGCCATTTTTCTTCCCTTTCTAAAAGAATATTTACATTACAATCTCTGTGTTCCCCCTACAATACTTCCCTTGGCTTCTTACTACATACAGATATGACCTCCCATGTTTCATCCACATTTGCTGCTTGATGCTTCTTCTTAAGCATACAGTAGAATGATTCTTATGCACAGGTCAGATGGCCACCAATTAATTTGTGACTTCATCAGAGGGAGAATTTGCCTGGCATGTACTGGAATGCACACACTGGTTGCTTACATCAGATGCACAGGTTGGGCTTGTGTCTATACCCTACTTACTAAATCACTTAGCATTCTCTGAGTTCCTGAATTTTTATTTGGCAAGTTGCTTATGCTCATTAACTTTATGTCTTCCATTTTTGGCATGAAGACAGATTACCAGCTTTATATAAATTTCAGGGGTATAACTGAGATTATGCTATGAAGCTCTTAGCATCATGAATTTCCAACAAATACCATAACTCTTCAACCACTTTCTGATCATGCAGTGTAATCTTTTGGCTGTTTCTACCGGGTATCTCCCTCTATTATCTTATCAGAAGCATCACCCCCATGTGGCTTTACATGCTCATCATTCTGTATATTCTGCTTAGAATAACCAGCACCAACCAATCTGTTGTTTAAATATTGCATCCTTCAGAAAGAAACTGTGATCACATCACTGATTTAACCCGTGACAAATCAATCATTTCTTTTGTCAGCTCACGCTGCACACACCTTCATGATAACATGCATTGTTCTGAATCATAAGTTGTTGCTTATGTATCTGCCACACCAACTAATCTACGGGTGCCTCAAGAGTGAGCCATAGCTTATTTAACCTTGAATACCCTTTGCCTTGAATGCTCAACAATGACTGGCAAGCTAAGGGTACATTAAGTGTCCAGTGGGTGCCTATTAAATGTGGGAGTAACAACTGAGTCCAAAGCTAGTTTCAGACATTCATTCAAATGAGATTCAAGGCTTGAGACAAAGGATTGGGTGGAAACAGGTAAGGTGAATAGGTGTTTAGGGCTTTTGATTTATTAGTGACTAAAATATGAATTGACATTTCAAAAGCTGTACTTTATCATACTGCATTTGATGGGGAGAGAGAGATGTACATGTGTATATATTTGACATCTATCTAGGAACAGAACTCAGGACCTCAGGTACAATAAATACTAATTCTATCAAAGAGCTACCCCCTTAGTCTCCTCTCCAGACAGCCCTGTCTGTCGATCTCTCTGTCTGCCCGTCTGCCTGCCTGTCTCTGTCTCTGTCTCTGTCTCTTTCCTTCTCTGTCTCTCTATTTTCCATAAATATATATATATATATATATATATATACATACACATATACATATACACATATACATGTGTGTATATATATATGCCAAAATTAAGTATAGAAAGTAGTTATTTTTCTTAAATATTTAATACAATAGCACCTGATTATCATTATAAAACTGTTCAATATGAAGGTAGACAATAAGGACGCAAAAACAAAAGAAAAATATTAATAACATTAAATAGGAACAAGAAAGTCAGTAACATGGTTATGTAGACAAGGGAATCTGTTACCAAGCATAATGGTCTAAGTTCAGTCTGCAATACCCACATAATTGAATGAATGACGGAATAGCTCCCATCTGGTATCTTTAGACCTCCACATAGGCTATGCCATGCAGACACACATCTCCAATAAATAAATGAATAACAGCTTTTTATAGAATACAAAAAGATATAGCATCAAACACTAATCGAAAGAAATCTGCATTGTTTATGTTAATAACAACACACATGGTATTCAGAACAAATAGTATTCTGAGGTATGGAGAGGCATCACAAAACTATAAAGGAGTTAATTGGCTAAAAAAAACACTGTATGTTGGTTTTGTACAAATGACAACATATTTACAAAGCCTACAAGGGAAAACTGATGGAAAATAAGAACTCAAGTTTCCCAGTGATTCACAGAATAACATAATGTCAAGAAGAATATAGAGGAGTTGATAGAGCAGTCCTCTTTTTTTCATGGTTTGCGTGACTCCAGTGGATATCCAAATCTGCCGATAGCATCACACTCTATAATACTGTTTTCATATACAAACATATCTGTGATACAGTTTAATTCACAAATCAGACACAGAGTCACATAACTCTTGATAACTAACGATATAGACAATTTATAACAACATACACGATAATGTTATTGCAATATTATGATCCCATTATATGATTTCCTTCCTTATTAAGGATTCACACTGAAAGGTGACTTCTCTGTAGCTCAGCTGGAGTGACAGCGTGCTTCTCTTGCCCTCAGGACCATTATTTAGTAACATGAGGGTTACTTGAACAGAGGCACTGTGACCAAGTGGCCAAGTGACCAAGGACAGCTCTTAAGTGATGGAAAGGTGGTAAACATTCAGTGTGGATGTGGTCTATGAGAAGATCATTCTCATCTCAGGTGGGATGTAGGAGAATGTGAGATTCCATTGTCATGATGCTCAGAAGGGAGTATGACTTAACATTAGCAGTTGGCACCATGAAATGACTTAGCATGTGAAGGCACCTGCTGTCCCTGTCCAACATCTGATGGAAGGAAGAAACTGACTCCTATTAGCTTCCCTTTGACTTCCATATGTACTCTGTGACACACATATGGGACTGCATGAGAGTGCAGCATACAGACAAATGAATACTTGCAATAAAACCTGTTAGTGTCTGCAGGCACCAATTGGACCTCTCTATGCTCAATGAGCTGTGTGGATGTTGTCCTCAGCAATATCTAGGGCAATTCCTCAGCAATGCTTCCTTTGGCAGCAGGCCAGAAGTGGCAAAGAAACTCACAGCCAGATTTTATGCAGAGAGAGTCTAAAATTGGGGATCTCCATCCCTCTCCTTAGAGATTGGGAAATCCCTGGAAGAGGGGACAGAAAGTTTGTAAGAGTCAGAGGGCTGGAAAACACTAGAAGAAAATGGCCTACGGAATAAATAAAGCAGTGCTTACCTGGGCTCACAGAGGCTGAAGCAGCAAGCCTGGGGCCTGCATGAGTCTGCACTACATCTTCTGAGAATATGCTATAGCTATTAGTTTGGTGTTTTGTGGGACTCCTAACAGTGGGAGCAGGTGTATCTCTGATGCTTTTGCCTGAACTTGGGACTCTTTTCCTCCTATTGGGTTACCTTGTCCAGCTGAGATAGAAAGACTTTTGTATTGTCCTATTGTATCTTCCTTTGTCTCTGTTTGGCAATCCTTTCTTGGAGGTATGCCTTTTTCAGAACAGAAAGTGGAAGAGGTGTGGATCTCAGGGAAAGGAGAGGAGTGCCGAGAGGGGAAATGGTGGCTGGGATGTATTGTGTGAGAGAATAATTTATTTTTAATAAATGTTTTATATCAAATAAAAAAGCAGTGACAATCTCTGGAAATTTCTATGTTCTACTTTTAGATTACAACTAACTCTAGATAAATAAATGAAATTATGAAAAGTGAAGTTTTGTATGATGTAGGCTGCCATACCACAACTAGCTACACTGAACTGATTAATATGTAAAGATTGGGGAGAAGGCTCAGCAGGTAAGAGAGTATACAACACTGTTCTAGAGGAGCCATGTTTGGTTCTCAGCCTTGTGCCAGATAGCTGGTAATTCCAGTGATAACCATAACTCCAGGGGGACCCTCGCTTCTGCATCTGCACTTGTGTGTGTATGCACATGCATGTGCGCTCATGCAGTTGTGTGTACACACACTTGATTAAACATTAATAAATATAAATCTTTTTAAAAAAACCATACAGTGATATATACACTTTTACATGTAGAAAGGAAACATTAATCAAGATAGACTTCATGAGATCATGAAATGGACATTAACAAATTATCAGAACTGATGTAATAAAAAGATTTTCCCCCTACAGTAGAAGCAAAGAAACTGTAAATCAAATTAACACTTATAACAAATATCTCAAAATGCTTGAAAATAAAATTTAAAAGTTCCACATAAGATTGAGTCAAAAAAGAAGTATCAACAAATGTGGAAAGATATTTTAAATAGAACAATAATATATCCGATGTTGTAAAAGCAGTGCACAGAGGAATGTTTATGGTTATAAACACTTTCAGTGGTAGTGTACAAAATCAATGACCTTATCTCTGTCTTAAACTAGAAGGGAAAAAGTGAATTAAGCTAAAAATAAATAGAAAAATTAAAATAATAAAGTAAAATAGCATAGGGACCACAGAAATGGATCATCAGTTAAGAGAGAGCTTTGCTCATGTGGAGGACCCCAGTTCAGTTCCTAGCACCCAAGTTACAACCATTTGTAACTAAATAAGCGCTCTTTGAGAGAACATACATCTGTTAAATTGAGAAAAGAACAACAAATGAATCAGAATCGAATTCCAAAATATCCCTAAAACTGACAGATCGATTTTTCATGATGAGAGAAAGAGGGAGGGAGAAGGAGGAGGAGGAAGAGGAAAGAGAAGAGGAGGAGGAGGAGGAGGAGGAGGAGGAGGAGGAGGAGGAGGAGGAGGAGGAGGAGGAGGAGGAGAAAGAAACCTGATTAGTCCTGCCTATTAGTCAAGTAGCCTGGAGGCTTTCAGAGACTGAATCATCAACCAAAGAACATACATGGGCTGGACCTAGGCCTTTCTGCACACATGTAGCAGACGTGCAGCTTGGTCTTCATGTGGGTCCTGAACAACTGGAGTGGGGGCTATTCCAAAAGCTGTCGCCTATACATGGGATATGTTCTTCTAGCTGGACTGCCTTGTCTGGCCTCAGTGGGAGAGAATGTACCTACCCTCGCAGACTTGATGTGCCAGAGTGGGGGATACACAGAAATCCCCACCCACTCAGAGGCAAAGGGGAAATGGCTAGAAGGATTATGAGTGGAGGCAACTGGGAGTGGGCAGTGAGCAGGATGTAAAATGAATTAGTAAAAATAAATAAATAAATAAATAAATAAATAAATAAATAAATAAATAACAAAATTAAACATATACTTGAAAACCTCATGCATGATGGTGCATGCCTATACTTTTAGCACTTGAAAGGCCAAGGCAGAAGGTTGATAAATCACCTTAAGTTGCCTGGCAAATTCAAAGTCAGCCTGGGCTGTTTAATGAGACTCAGTCTCAAAGAATTCAATAAACAAAGCCTAAAGCAAGAATAATAAAACTCTAAGGGTTGGGAACAGAGCCTAAGGGTGAGGCACTTGCTTAGTCTGCAGGAGGACTTTCAGGGATAGATAAAATGTTTAAACACTGAGCAGGCAAGCAATAACAGATCTACAACTCATTAACAATATATAAGAGGAGAGAACAATTGCCCCCTAATTTTAAGAGGCTTTGTTTTTAGCTGTAGTCCGAAGACCACACAACTTATTAGTGTCCGCTTCACTAATTTAGAATTCATAGACCTGTTACAAGCAGTTTGAGAAACATTTGTCAACCACAAAAGAAAAGCATCCACACTAACACTGTGGCTCATCTCTCTCTGAACTCTTCCCTTCCCCACTGAAGCACCCACTAAACCCCCTATGGTGTTTACAGTCTGACCACTTACACACACGAACAGTGCAATGCATGGCTCTGTGTCCAGTTTCTTTCACTTATCATGATGTCACTGAGGTTCTTGTGTAGTTTTCTTATTTATAGGCCATTCCCTTTTATTTGTGAATAGTATTCAATTGCATAAGAATATTGAACTTTAATTCACTGGGTAATTGAAATGTCAGACTACCTTTCTTTCTTTTTCTTTTTTCTTTTTTTTTTAATGCAGGTTTCTCTGTGTAGCCCTGGCCATCCTGGACTCACTCTATTGATTGGGTTGGCCTTGAACTCACAGAGACAGGCCTGCCTCTGCCTCCCGAGTGCTGGGATTAAAGGCCTGCACCATCACTACTACTAAACCGTTTCTTTTAGGTGACATACATTTTTAGTTTTCATGGATATGTGCATGACAATAGAATTTCCTGATGATCTCATGGTTCTAACCTTAAGAAAAATTTCAAACTCTTCAAACAACTATACCATTTTACATTCATAGAAGCATTTTATGAGAGCTACAGTTTTCTCTATTTTATAACCCAATCTGCTATGATTTCTCTTTGTTCTGGCTTTTCTAACTGATGTGAAGTACCTTTTTTTTAGGTCAACATTGTCTTGATACCAAAATAATAAGAAGAAATAAAAATAACATTAAAAGTTAATAGTTACAATATGAGCATATTTAAAAGAAAAAATGTGATTATTATAATAGTGACAAAATCATTCATTTCACAGTTTAATGTTAACTATGTGACTTTATAGGTAAAATATACAGTATTATGTGTCTGTGTTTGTGTGTGTTTCTCTGTATGTATATGTTGGTGCATATGTGTTTATGTCTGTGTGTTTGTGTGTCTGTGAGTGTGTTTGTGTCTGGTGTCTGTGTGTGTCTGGTGTCTGTATGTGTTTCTCTGTGTGTGTTTGTATATTTGCGTTTGTGTGTATATGTGTTTGTGTGTGTGTAATTTCCAATAAACATGGAACATGATAAGAAAAATCTATGCAACATCCTCGGCTGATGTGCTTAGTCATGATGACAGCCTCTCCCCTAAGATCACAACGAGGTGCAGATACCCTTTCCTATTCCTTTCTGTGCCATGTTGAAGTCTTTACCAGAGCAGTAATGGCAGTGGAGATACATATATATCAGAAAGAACTAAGAGTACCTCTATTCACAGAAGACACCGACTTTGTATAGAGTCTGAAAGACTCAACACAAGTGCTACCAACACTGAAATGATGTGTAGTCATAGCAAGAGGGAGGTTCAATACATGAAAATCGACTGTGTTTCTATGTATGGACCACTTAGAAATTGAAATGTAACTTTACCATTCTTACTAACACTAAAGACAATATTACTTAGATATACATCTAAGACAACAAGTATGTTGCGTGTGCATAGGCCTATACTATTCTGTTGAAATAATTGAAAATGTAAGTAAAGAAATGTAATGTTTTTATATTATAAAAATATAGGCTTCCCCAAATTTTCTATAAATTTAATATAACTCTCACAATTCTAAGAGGGTATTGCACAGAAACTTGTAAAGCAGTTTCAGGAGTGAAATCGCTAACTCATTGAAAGTAACACAGCTAGCTTGCTACTGGAATAGAAAGGTAAAGAACGATTGTCACCAGAGTGTGTGTGTGTGTGTGTGTGTGTGTGTGTGTGTGTGTGTGTGTGTGTGTGTGTGGTGTGTGTGTGTGTGTGTGTGTGTGTGTGTGTCTGTGGTGTGTGTGTGTCTGTGTCTGTGTGTGCATTTTCTTAATAAAATACAAAACATTTGAAGAGGGGCAGGCTATGATTTATTTATGGACTAGGATAGAGTTCAGGAGTATGTGAATATTTTTGTGACCAACTCATTTACAGTAAAGGCAAGGTAACTCAATAGAGAAAGAATTCTCTTTTTAGCACATGACAAATATTTGAGTATTCTCATGCAAAATGAGAAAGGAAAAATAGTTTGGGTTTGTATTCTGTGTTGTGTAGGAACTAATTCAAACTGGATCACATACCTAAATATAAAACCTTTTAAATTTCAAAAATAAAGTTGCACTAGAAAAGACTTTCAATTATAGGCTAGACAAAAGTTTCTTAGATACAACCCTAAATACAAGACAAGCACACATACACCTAAAGTCTGTTTAGAAAAGAAAAATATACCAACAATTCTCACATTTCTTTTTAAATATTATAAGCAAACTAAATAAATTATTTTCAAAATTGAATAAGTAGAAAATTTCCAAATTTTAAAATGTGGACAAAGGTCTGAGAAAATGCCTTATTGTAGTACAACCATGAATATAAAATGTATATGATGCAATGCTCTGCTACTTCTGTCTACAAGAATAAAACTAAAACCGAAATTGTCTATTTCCACCCATCTATCAAAGTGGCTGATATTAAAAACAAATCCAACAAAACAACAGGAAATAAAGAAGTAGAAAACAATACACATTGTTGGCAGAGTTAGAAACACATTCTCCTGTGTCCTATTTATGGCACTGATATATGGTATATATGGTGTGTGTGTGTGTGTGTGTGTGTGTGTGTGTGTGTGTGTGTGTGTGTGTATCAACATATCTTTGGCTATATTGAACCATTAAACACTTACCTGAACTACTTATATATGTTTTTCTGAATATTGCTTTATATATCCAGGAATAGTTATAATGACTTTATTAATACCTCCAAACTGAAATGAATCCAAATGCCCATCAGATGACAAATGAAGAACAAACCTGGGAATGCTCCACAAAGTAGTTGCCTCTGCAGCATCAAGAATGAACCACTGATACATGTGGCAGTAAGAATGGACACTAAAGAATTACTATAAATGATAAAAGCTAAATGAAAATTTTCAGATAAGGAATTCCATCACATCCTTCTCAAAAGAAATAAAGAGTTGTAGATAGAGGACACATGTGAGTGATTAGTCGGAGAGAGAAGGATACAGAGCAGAGAATGGTTTTTTGCTGAGACAGTCTGTCATGTGTATGAACACATTTGCTGTCCTTGGAAAACTCTAGTTGGATTTACACCTTAACAATTTAAAACTGTGTGTAAAATATACATAAATACTTTATTCCATACAAATTATACTCTAACAAAATAAATAAATAAGCTGGTAATGACCTTTACGATGGTGGAAGTGCTTTGGATAACTGTAGACTAGTGGTGTTTGTTATGTGCCATTTATGCAATTAACTTGATGAGTGAACTTGAACTCATTCTTTTTCCTGTTCTTCAGTCCAAATTTCTGAGGTTTTTCAGTGAGGAGGAGAGAAAGAATAATGACCATCATTCCCTCTTGTCTTGTCATCCTATGATGGCTAATGAAGTGATTTCTTAGGTTATTTTTATTTTCCCCCAATCTCTGAGAACTGATTTTTTGCCAGAGTCTGGGCTGGGTTTATGTCCTAGCATATTACTATACCTATGAATAGGTGTAT
The DNA here is from genome assembly GCA_028551405.1 of Uromys caudimaculatus. Classification (NCBI taxonomy): domain Eukaryota; kingdom Metazoa; phylum Chordata; class Mammalia; order Rodentia; family Muridae; genus Uromys; species Uromys caudimaculatus. The sequence continues at coordinate 30,142,139 of CM052715.1, forward strand.
ATTACAGATGAGTAGACTAGATTTTATATCATCATCATCCTTTAGTGTTTAGCAAGCTGTGTATGACTTAGCTGTGAATAAGAATAGTCATCAGCAAACCAGGTCCTGGGAATGAATGAAAACAAAAAGAACAAAACAAAACAAGAAACAATTCTCAAGCAATTATCCTGTACATGACATGTTCTGTTTCTCTGCTTCTCTTGATTGAATTGCTCAAATAATTTAGTAAGAATAATTTCCATTCCATAGGCTCACTCCCACTAGGAACTCATGCATTCCTCACATTTATCCCACCCTGAAATGTAGGGCAGGATGGATGTAATTATTCTCATTTTGTAATTACAAAAAACTCTAACATTAATGATAGCAAAATAAAATGAGGTGTGGACATTTTAAGGCACAAGTCATTCTCACTGCTGCGAAAAGGCAGAGGTTGTAGGCTTATATTTTTTAAAACTACATTAATAAGTGTACTTAAATGTTTTAACCTTCTTTTTAGCACACCTCCCAGAGGTAATGGAAAGGAAAGGTTACTACAGCAAAGGAGGATATGGCCCAGTTTAGAAATAGTTCTTTGGGGCAAATTCCATCTGCATTGTCAGGATAACAGCAGTTCAGTTCACATGAATCAGCAGTGGTAGTTTGATCCACTTGCAAACACCGTTCACGAATCAGCAATGGCAGCTTGATCCAGAAGACATTTTGAGGCTCTGCCAATCAGCTGGAGTTGGTAGAAGTGGCAAGAAGTGGCCAGAACACCACCAGTTTTTTAGTGCGTTTCTCCCTACAAAGTCACAACAAATGATAATTAGCAAAGAAGGCAAGACAAAGCAATGCCACACAGTGTTGTCTACTGTCTGTTGGGTTATATTTATACCCTCTCTAAACATCATGTGTCCACTCAAGCATCCACTCTAGCAAAACATAACATGCCCCCTTTCCAGGAAGCTTCCAGAAAAACAACACGTCTGTTCTCAGCAAAACATCCTCCCACGTGTCTGTTTCAGCAAAATCATTCTCTCATAAGACAGTTTCCAGAAAAACATCACATAACATAATTGATTCTCCAAAGAAACCAGAAATTTCTGCTTCAGAGGTAAAACTTTTGCTTTGAGTTGTTACTAAAACCAGTAAAGGAGTGTCAGACTGCTTTCTAACTTGGATTATACAAACATGGTGCCTTAGGGTTTCTATTGCTGTGAAGAGATACCAGGACATAGCAACTAACATGCAAGCAGAAATGTGCTGGAGAAGGAGCCAATAGTTCTACATCTGAATCAGCAAGCAGCAGGATGAGAGAGAGAGAGAGAGAGAGAGAGAGAGAGAGAGAGAGAGAGAGAGAGAGAGAGCTGGCTTAACTTGAGCTTGTGAAATCTCAAAGCCTGCCCCCAACACTTCCTCCAACAAGGCCACACTTTACACTTCTTATTAGTGTAACTCCCCATGATCCTATAGGAGCTATTTGCATTCAAACCACCATACCTGATTAGTTTCTTTGTTTTCTTTCTTTCTTTCTTTCTTTCTTTCTTTCTTTCTTTCTTTCTTTCTTTCTTTCTTTCTTTCTTTCTTTCCAGAACCTAATCTATAAAGTGCCAAAAGCTTTACTATACTATACTCAGGAAACACAGCAATGGCCCAACCAAGCAGAATTCCAGCCTTCATTGCTCAATAGCTTGCTACAAGCATGTGAGAGAAGACTGGAGGACATTCAAAGGGGGTGTCAACTGTGCTGAAATGTGAGGCAGACCAAGAATTACAGGAAGAAAAGGAAAGTAGACAACAGATCCAAGGAGCTCATGATATTGTCCTAGATGGTGTCCGAATTGAAGAATATTCAGGGTTTCACTCATCCAAAATTCTGTAGGTTAGTTTACACAGCTGGGATTTATGCTTAGGAAAATGTGAAAGGGATTTAAATAGGGGAGCACTGTGGCCAGATTACATTTGCCAAATTATTCATCTATAGAAAAAGTGAGCCAAGACTGAATGAAAAGGGACTGTTCTTACAATTTTTATGGTAATATCACACTGTCACCATATTAATGCTGAGGACATTATGATGTGAGGCAGAGCTGGGGCAGCAACGATACAGATGAGTAGATAGACTGAAGCCTAGGACTTTTTATAGTCTTCTCACTTTGATACTTTTGTTGTTGTTTGTTCAGATTTTTGTTTGTTTTTATAGTTCTTATTGTTTGAGATAGGGTTTCATGTAGCCTAGCCTCAAACTCACTACATAGAGAATGACCTTAAATTTCTAACTCCAATGCTTATCTTTGAAGTTCTACAAATGTTAGGGTTTCAAGCATGTGATTCTGAACCTGGCCTGCATTTGTGTGTGTGTGTGTGTGCGTGTGTGTGTGTGTATGTGTGTGTGTGTGTGTGTGTGTGTGTGTGTGTGTGTGAGAGAGAGAGAGAGAGAGAGAGAGAGAGAGAGAGAGATACCAGAGCTAAAATTAGTAGATTTATATATTATAATATATGTGATCTTTTTAAATGCACAAAAATTCCTAAACTTAATTTAAGTTAAGAATATATGGGGAAGAGGGGAGGCAGGGAAGGACTGGGAGGAGTGGAGGGAGGAGAGGGTGGCCAGATATATTTTTATGGAAGAAGAATAAATAATGATTATAAAAGGAAAAGAGTAATAAATAATACAGTGTTGCCAAGGGCATTCTCCAAGGCATGGCCATTTTCACTGAGCCCCTCTAGCACAGAATGACATGAGGAAGTAACCCTGGCAATTCTCTACAGTGCCTGGTTTGCTGTTGTGTGAGGCCAAGGGAGAAGTCAAATCTGTGTTTTTTCCCTTTCCGTTGTAGGTAACAAAAGAGTTGTGCATTTCAAATACAAAATAATGAGGGCCTTCCCCAGGCTAAAGAGTGACTTGAGTGTTAGATATGCTGAATATAGATGTCTTGTTCCACTGACATTGAAAACTATTACTAATTATACATTTCATATGACTTAATAGTAACGTGAACCTCAGAAGAGAGGAGTTTGCTTGAGACATGGGTTTGGAATCATTACTATGCACATGGAATATGTAGCCTTAAGGCAGATGAGACTTTGATGTGTAGTGTGTATAATTAGAAGAGAAGAATACGCAGATAGATATTGAGGCACACACAACATAAATAGGCCTTAAATAAGAAACACAGCAAAGGTGACCTAAAATACATCACTGAAAGGTGGCATATTTAAATGCCATGGAAAGGAAGAACAAAATTAAGACCCATGAAAGGATGAAATGTTCTACCATATTGGGTACCACTAATAGGTGAAGGAATAGGACTGGGGTGTTTTACTGGACTAGTAACCAGCAGATCTGTTCTCATCCACATGAGTGTAGCGTGATGAACCTCCTATCTTCAGCATAGTGAGAATTGTTTGTGGATAGCAAGGAGACAGACTTCATCTAAGTTAACATTTCCTAGAAGACTAGTTTTCAAATCTGTGAAACACAGATGCTGACAGCCACGTTCTCTTTCGGAAATGTATGGGATGAGAAGGACATAATGTTGGACAGAACATGGTGAATTTTAAGGTTGACATAAAGAATAGAACAGGGGAAGTTTGGTTTTGGTAATTCTGCTGTTTATACGCTAAATAACCCATTGAATGCTTCTTTGTTCAAAACCCATTCAGACTATCAGGTCCCACGCAATTGGGAAAGCTAACGTGTTGATATTGCAGTTCCTGATTTATCTGTCCAGAGCTTCTCTTATTGCTTCCCAGCAATAATTCTGGGCTTTGCATTCATAGTCCACAAAGATGTGATTTCCTGGGGACTCACTGGGAGCACATGACACATACTCTGAAGCCAGAAAGGATAAGGTTTGGATGCTGCTTCAGTCAAACATTAGCCAAGACATCTTTGGCAAGTTATTGAGGCTCTCAAAGCTTTAATTTTATTGTCCATAAAATAAGAATTTAAAAGCCTGTGTTTCAGATTTTTCTAAGAGATACACACTTGGCAATACATGTAAAATAAACAGCACAAGCTTTGGAGTAGAGTTCTAAAGGGGAATTTTTGTTTTAATTTTCTGGTAGAATATTCCTTGATTATTTTAGTTTCAAGATTTCTCCTTCTATGTCCCCCAATTGGCCATACCTGTTGATCTCAGTTGTGAATAATGTACATAATACTCCCCACAGGAGCTCTTTTTCTCATTCCAATGCTTAAAACTTTCATCAAAGGATGCGAATTAAGGTCCATTTATAACACTCCTCCTCTTTTCAAATGTGCTCTAAGACATCCCTATCCATTCAGAGTGGAGATGGTTCAGATGCTGATAGCTGAATGATAGCAAAACTGTCAGTGATATGTTTAGAGATGTTGAAGAGACAAAGTAAGGAAAAATGAGGATCTGAGATTAGATGTGTTTAAAATTCCATGAGAAGACCATTTTTAGACCTCTTTTAGGAATTAAGTTTATTTGTCATTGGAAATTCCTCAATATTCCTGAAGTAAATGATCTCAGAAATTTTTGTGCATTGTTATAGAAATGCAATAGATGTAGATATAAAGAAAAATAGAGAAAAAAGAGCAATGGTCTACGTGCATAAAATGAAATTGCATCCAAATAGTGTGATTTGGCAGAAAGACAGCAGTGAAAAGCATTGTCAATGACTTTCCTTTTCCTAGAATATTTGGAATGGATGTATTTGTTTATATTTTCTTATAATCATGTGCTTATTAACACTTTTATAAAACTTTATAAATGGCAGGAAATTACCAATGAATAAGTGCATTGGGGGCTTCAACAGTTCTGTATTTCAACTTCAGTTAAAAAGATAGCTAAACTTAAGTGATATGACAGCAAACAAAGTTTAGGTTCAGGTGGAAAAACTAGAAAAGGGAGGCAGAAAATGGTTCTAATCAAGGAAAATGTCACATGTAGCCATTTACATTAAAATTATTTCATGTAAATTAGAAATATATTTCTTTGTCCATGCTTGCCACCTTTCTGCACACAGGAGCCAGGCAGGACTACCAGCCTGCTTCTGAGAACACAGCTGATCATATAGCACAGCCCAGAGGGTTCATTATGCAGTGCTGTCCCAAGAGTAGTAATATACACAGAGAAATTGTAAAGGTTGCTTGTGATCAGATGGTACATATACACTATATTTTTAAAGTTTAAACTTCATTTTCTTACTATATGAAGTAAAATGTTTTTGGCAACCAAAAATATAGGAGACTCAATTCATCTGGCTTAAACAAGAAAAGGACATTCAAGTATTTAAAAGCCTATAGAAAGAGTCACCAGGGCTTTCATTCAAGTCATTTTTAATTTTTATACTTACTTGTTGTCTTTTTTAAAATTCATTCTTGGGATGAATTTCTACTACAGAAAAATGACTTAATTGGACTGTCTGAACAAAAATAAATTATTTGTTTTATGTATTATGTGTGTGTGTGTGTGTGTGTGTGTGTGTGTGTGTGTGTGGGTGTGTGCTTGAGTACTAGGTACATGAAATTATGTGTACCACATGTGTACAGGAACCTGGAAAAGTCAGAAGACAGTATCTGATCCTCTAGAACTAGAACTACAAGTTTTTCTGAGAATTCCATTAGTGCTGAGAATGGAATTTGGGTCCTGTGCAAGCATTGTACATGTTCTTCTTAACCACCTTCTCTTTAGCCCCTGGGGTAAGTCTTAAGTTCACAAAAGACTCAGTTCAGACAAAGATGGCATATCTTCCTCCCAACCATGGTAAAGAAAATTTCTGCTCTTTCCCAGACTTGCCCTTTCATGTGTCTGCCCACTCCTGTGTGATGTTGCTATGACTAAGGGAGTGCCACTTGCTGACAGGTGCCTGACACACCCAGAACGGCATATAAGACAAGGAGTGTAAATAGGTTTAGGCAGGCAGGGTCAATCTCTGCCCAGAGGGTGGAGCTGGTCCCATCCATCAGCCATCTGGCCATCACTTAGCCTGTTTGAGAATTGAACAGGGCAGTGGAAAGTGATCTTCAATGTAGTTCAGGATATGAAACTGTGATTCTTATTCCAGAAAACAAAACAAGCAATAACAAAAACCCAAGTTATGAGAATTGATTCCATTTTTAAAAATTTAAGGTATAATACAAAACAATTTTAAACACTAAAAAAGCAACTGGGTTATGTTGGTTTTAAAATGGTATATAGCTTATTGGTTTTTTAAAGGTTTAATCCACATAAAAATTAAATTCAATGTTTCAAGGTGCATCTCTTGAGGAACTCTCCAAATAATATATCTACTGCCATATGAACACTATAAGAACTTGGAACTGTGTGGCCAAATAGAAGAGTTAGTATTTTACTACTGCTCTTTAAGACAAAGAAACAGAAAAAAAGATGCTTAAAAAACACTTAAAATTTCTGCCAAATAAGCCAAGAATACCAGTACCTTTCAGCTGGAGATCTTCAGTTCAGTAGAGAAAATGATGGAATTGTCATGCAAAAAAGGAAATACTTTCATTGTATGCTGCAACAACTTTTATTCCATTCCATAAAACATAACTCCAACATATTCCAATTTCAACTAATCAAGGGAAACCTATGTAAAACCAGCCACTCTTTGCTGACTAATCATGACTAACTAACCAAAGACACCCAGTGCTTTCCATGGCTACAGTGGCTTGAATCTTAGTACCTACTTGGGTGTCTGAAGCAGGAGGATCATAAGTTTTACTCCAGTCTAGGCCTTTTGATGAGATCCTGTCTCAAACCAATAAGATGGAATTATACCAGCCAAGAGGTTATGGGGAAATGGTTATAACTTTGGTTCCTGCTTGCATTCTTTTTATAGCATTCTTTCATAACTAGAACTACTCAACTACAAGACTGAGGTATGGAAACAGAAGGTAGAGAAATGTAACTAGCCTGTTCTAGGTGAAGATATTCTAAAGAGAAACTGTGTCCATCTTTTATTTTGCTGTTATTTTATTGAAACACTATATCTCATGATATTGGAATTCTTTCATTATTTTATACTCAGAGAATAGAAAGTCAGAGACAGCAGAGAGAAAAATTTTTCCAGAAAGAGGTTTACACCTTTCCAAGCAACCTTACCAGAGAGACATGAAGAGATGGATAAGGAGTTGAACTGTACCATGGCCAAGAATACTTGATTGTGCAGTGCTCTGGCCCTCTGATTAAACCTTAACCTCATTTGGGACCCTGAAGATAGACTTGGAAAGGTCACTAGATCCTTTTGTCCCTCTGTTCAACCTGGTCACATTAAAAACATGTCAAGCTTTTCTGCTCTCCTCTATTAAGAAAATAAAATTCCAAATACACTTCAATGGCATTTTTTCCACAATAGGATCAGTGAAACTTTTCCTTTATGTACTGCATCATCATTAACTTAATAGATTAATAAAACTTATTTCTTAAAAATACAATGATGGGAGAAGGCAGCCCACTGTCATGTAGCATGGGCAGACTGTAGACACCCAGAGTCCCACCTCTCACAACACGCCATGCGGTGCCAGCAAGAGAAGACACAAAGAGGTCTGACTGCTACTATCCCACACAGTGGGGTTGAGGGAAGACACCCAGAGGCCTGCCAGCAAGATGGCCTGTCTATAGCAGGAGCCACTACACTGTGCCAGTACGTGGTGGACAGATAAGAGAGAAAAAGTAGTGGAACCATTTGAGCATTGTGAAGAGAGATGAAATTGGAGACATGATGGTGGAGAGGAATAACCAGTTGTAATTCCCCACCACCTGAGGCCATAATGAAATCCCAGTCCATATTACCTCTGAGCCGATGGGGCTCTGTGTCAATGTCTGTAGCTCATGTTATCACTAAAGACCATGTGGACATCCCTGGTCTGGCTGCCACCTGGGACCATATTGATGTCTAAGGGTTGTGCAGAGGTGGCTGCATCTCTCACTGGCTTTAGCACTCAGGAGAGTAGGCCCTATATCTTGCCTGGGCACCCCAGTAGAGCTGGCGCTGGTGATGGAGTGGGGGAAGGATTAGTGAGGGATGAGCTAGCCTGAGGGCATGAGCTTTTGTCAGACCCCATCTAGGAAATGCAATGGAAAAAAAGGTGAGTTTCTGGAGATGGCACTTTACATGACTTGATAGGTGTGGTCTGAGATGCAGGGTCCTCAGAGACTTCATCTTAGAAATACCTCTTGCTGCCACTATTATATAGCCTGATGATTCCTGGGCTTTAGCCCACCTTAATGGGCAGAATTAAGACGAAGATGAACTTTCATGTAGTAATGCTGTGTAGGCGAATTGATTTCATAATTCCTGATAATGACTTTTTAGAACTCATAAATTGATGTACAAGTAATCTCAAGGCCCCTATAGAATAAAAGCTTCAAATAGAGTTCTGTATCCTTCAGGTGTCATGGAAGAATTGCACTAGGAAAAGAAAGAAGGCTTGGAATAAATTTATGATCACATTCCTTCTAGGTTAGGAATGAGGCTATTATCTGGTAACTAAAGGTCATATACAGGGAATGGGCAATTTATTGTAGTTTTAAGGACAGAAAATAAATGATGGACTAGTCTATCTATACAAGACTTCAAAATAATAAGACACAAGACAGATGACTTATCTCTTTACAAAACTGTGCTAACTTATGACATAAGAATTATTGCTTTAAACTTCTAATGAACTTATGGAGCTAATAACAGATAATGAATGTTTAGTCAGGTACTACTCTTATTGGAAAGCCATGTAAACAATTCTGCTGTAACTCCTTATGTTTTGTTTATCTATGACATGAACTATTGTCTTCAACTGACTATGAAGTTATGGAATGTAAAAATGCTTAGAAAACCATGTGATCATTATCCTGAGGAACCATGAAAGTAAAGTGGCAGTGCAGACTTCTTCAGCTTCATTCAGTATGTGTGTTGCTATATGTGTCCTTTCTTTCTTTCTTTCTTTCTTTCTTTCTTTCTTTCTTTCTTTCTTTCTTTCTTTCTTTCTTTCTTTCCTTCTTTCTTCTTCCTCCCTCCCTCCCTCCCTCCCTCCCTCCCTCCCTCCCTCCCTTCCTTCCTTCTTTCCTTCCTTCCTTTCTTTCTTTTCTTTTATCTCTGACTCACAAAGAGTTAAGAAACTCCAAGCCTCTCACCTGGCCAGTGGGATGCCTGAGTCAAAGAGAAAAGAAACCAAGTAACTAAATTTCTTTTTTCTGGCTATTATCAGCAGGAGTTAATTGCCAAGCCAGGAGCTTTTGAATCTAGAATAGCAAGAAAGTTAAATTGCCAAAAGTCAATAGCTTTTGAGCCTTACTGCTGAATCCATACCCCTTCACTACCTTCCCCTGGGAACTGGACACCAAGCTGGAACTCAGCAACCTTGGCAAACCTGTCCCTGTCTGCCACTCCTCTGCTGTGAGAGCTGTAACACTTGGCAGAGCAGGCTCTGCACCTCTAGTAGGCATCACAGTAGAACTGGCTTGGATGGCATGGGTTGGGGTGAGCAGGCCCCAAGGGCATGAGAGCAAGAGAGCTGACCCTGCCTCTTGCTAGCTGAAGCATTGGTTGTGTTAGCTGGGGCAGTGCAGAGCTTGACCTGGTGGTGGAGGAGTGGGAAAGCTAGTGGCCTGACCATCTCAGCTACCACTCAGGCCTAGATCCAGGGCTTTGAGTTGGCCCACCCCAACATCTACATCATCTGTAAACTGCTGGAGCATGTGAAAGGGGTGGTCTTGCAATTCCAATGCTGCAAGATTCCTGTGATACAGGGCAACAACAGGACACATGAGAAGAGTTCCAGTAAGGATCTGGTATTGACGGTGTAACAGGAACCAGAGGTCTCATTCCAGACCACTGACACTGCAATGAACATTTGAAAGTAAGATGTATGGACAAAAGGAACTACTGTGGGATACACTGTGACATTACAGCTTCCAGGACAGGATATTTTATGCTTTGCTTTCTATTTATGTTTTTGTTTTATATTATTTTTTAATTTTATTTTATGGGGAGACTGCAAAGGAAGAGGGTGAATATGAAGGGGCGGCGAGATGAGTCAGATTGGGAGCATGATGTGAAACTCACAAAGAATCAATAAAAAGTTTTTAAGATCCCATCAGCATATCATAAAAATGCATAACAGGTTTCCTCTGAAATGTCACATTTACTTACTCTGCACATAAGTAATTGAAAACCAGTAGTACTAGAGAGTCTGGCTTTAGAATGATTGTGTTTTTTCTCTTTATTATCTTACCATCTATTTCTCTTTTAGCCCTTAACCACTTCTTTTCCCCTCACCTCTGGCTGGATCTTTGGTGATCCCGTTGTCCTCCTCTTCCTTAGCTGGGTGGAACAAGTCATCCTTCACCTGTGTCTTGTTATCTTTATTTCCATCTTCATGTTCTTCTTATTCATAATTGACAAGTAGGATTGTATCAGACCCTAAAGACTGCATAGACAAGGAAACAAAGGGAGTGAAGAGACAATCTACAGATCAGGAGGCATCTCCATGTCCTCATCTGATAGGAGACTAATATCCAGGAGATATTAGTAAACTAAAAGATTGAACATCAAATCTGTAGATATTTCAGTTAGTAAATAGACAAATTCATTGGAGCATCTACAAAAATGAAAATGCAAAGAGTCAATAAATACATGAAAAAATGCTTAACATTTTAGCTATTGGAGAAATGTGAATCAAAACTGTATTGATAACCTACCTCAACACAGTAAGAAAGGTTATCATCAAAATATAGTATACATAACTAAAAATATTGAAGAACAACTCAGGTTGGTCAGGATATATAGAAAAGGGATCCATACATATTGTTGGTGCCAATGTAAACTAGTGCAGCCACTATGGAAATCGCATGACAAGTTACTTAAACTTAGAACAGCCATATTATATAGCTGTAGCTACATGTGCATACATGTGGAGAAAACAGACACAGAGAAGACTTGTCTGAATATGCATGTTTATTATGGTACCACTCACAATCAAGTCATGCTATTGAATCGGCATAGATGTCCATCAACAGGAGAATATCAAAGAAGAGGTGATGCAAACACACAATGGAATATTATCAATTATTAGTAAGAGAGAAAATTGCTGTGTTCATTAAGATGGATGGATCTAGAGTTAGTGTCCACTCTGTCACTTACCAAAGTCCTTTGTGCTTTCTTCTGGTGGTTAAAATACTTTCTTAGTAACGTTTAGGATCGGAAACCCTTGTAATTAATTAATAAGGTAACATGTTACTATTTTTAAGTGTCTGAAGAGCATCCCACAAGCAGAGATCTTGATTGTGTTTCCACTAAGACGGAAATAGTTAGCATTTAGGCATTTTCTTGCCAGGGCTTCAAACTCAGAAATGATATTGCCATTATGACCTCATGCTGATGTGGTTAGTTCATTTCAGTCATGCTGAGAAGCCTTGGATCTTTACAGTGATCAAAATTCCTTCAGTTTTTCCTTTTATAATCAACCTTTTTTAAAAGCCAGAATCTCCTTGATGACTCATTTCACTATCCCTTCATCCTTCTTACTCTATCACCAACTTAAAAAAAGGAAAAGAAAGAAAAGGCAGATACATTCACCAACAGAACAGTGTATGAGAAGAGCTACAGATTAGCCGAGAGTCCAAAGTGCTGAGACCTGACCTGGGCCTCCCTTTCTCATGTTCCTTTCCCTTCCACATCTGTTCAGAAGCCTTCAACAATGTTTAAGTGTAATATGCTCAGATTCCTCTTTGGGACATTATTCTTTGGAATGTTTATGATTGGGTAGAAAAATTGGACTAGGGAAGAAATCAACAAAAAGCAGTGAGACAAATTAAAATTATGTGATTAGCTCAGACAAATGGGGAAAACAGAAATTTTAAGGGCTTCACAGTGTGAGTTAAGTAGAGCATACAGATTAATAGTGGTAAAAGATTCAAATAATAGTGGTGTGTGCACGAGACTACATCATGCTTGGCTTTATCCTTCTTGGTTATGAGGACTGTGAGAATGACTTTGGAAAAAGAAACAGGGAAGGGCAAAAGATCAGTTGATCTTTTGAATTGAGATTAGGGTTTTCTTATACATGTTGGTATTCTTGTTTTGGCATATGGAAGTACAATAATTGTGTTGAGACTAGGACTCAAAAGAAGGGATGATTGAAGCATTAAGCAGAAAAAATTTTGAGTGAATAACATTTTTTAAGTCAATACATATCAAGAACAGGTAGTAACCAAATTGGAAAGATATGGTAAGTTCACACCAGTAGGAGATACTTAACAGTTAATTCTCTGAAGGAGCAGAGAGAGGAGAGTTTAAAGGGGTAAGGGGAGTTTTTATGTCAGTGCTAGAAAGACAGGGGGGGGGGTGTTCCAAATGAAAAGTTGTGTTTCCTTTCCCCACCAGGAGTATGATCCAGTTGTAGGTAAAATATATTGGCACACAATAAAAAGGACACTCCCTAGCCTCACTTCTTTTTAAAATCTGCTCCAGTCTAGGTCAAAGAAGAGATACAAACCAACTTGCTCTTTGCTTCAGAGGACCAAAGTCCATCTGATTACAGCTGTTTGCTCACCCAGAGTTGCCGACCACCTGTAGCTATTCTGTTCTGTGCTCACTGGAACTGACTTAGTTGGTTTGATCCGTGGACTTCCTCTCCTGTTTTACTGTGGAATTCCTGCAGTGTGAGTGACTGGCAGTAGGAAAGTGTTATGGGCTGTTTCCCCTCAGCTTGCTCCTTGGTCTGTTATTGTGTGCTGCTATACTCCTCCATGGGGCTTTGCCTGTAGGAGGGCTCAATGGAATTCTGGCTTGTTGTAGCTTAGAGTGGTGGTATGGGTATTAATAAATGGCAAAACAGGACCAATTTTAATATCAGGCTTCACATTTCTAACTTAATTGCATAAGTATGACTTCAAGACTGTTCCATTCTCTGAGTACAGATTAATGCAATGCTGTATAGAGTAATGTGGGGCCAGGAAGAATCACCGTCTGGTAATTGCAATAAAGGCTGCTTCTTGCATCGCTAAACCTGTTGAGTTGGAATATACTCTAAAACTGATACCCAGGATTGGAAATAGTTAGCTTGCCATCATAGACTCGGCATGACTATTGGGATCAAGTTGAATTGGGTTTATTGAGTGTGTAAACTTATCAGCTGTATATAAATGTATAAAGAAACTTGCAGCCTCTTTCTAAATGTCAAAATTCCTATCTGAAAACTACAACAATTTATTAAGGTCACCATGAAGAGTAAGGAAGAAAATGTGTTTCTGTATTGTCATGCAGCCATTATTCACGAATCAAACATCATTAAATCAAATAAGGACACCTTAGCCTGCAGTTGTCTGGGACCAGAGCTTCCACACAAGCAAAGCAAAACCCAACTCAATGTGAACCACAAAGCAAAACAGAAGCCTAAACAATCAGAAACTACCAAGTAATTTCTAATTGGAGACTCTCCCCTGGATTATACATGAATAGGCAAACGCCCACCTGTACCCAACCTTATGTCTCTCTGCTCTGCCTTTGTGTTATGTCTGTGGAAGTCGGCTGCCCAGGCTAAAGAACACAGCTTTCTGCACCTCTGCTGGTTCCAAGCTCTGACTGACTCATGAGTCATTCTGTATTAAGTCAACTGTGTTAAATTTCAACCAAAGTTTATCTTTTAAATTATAGATACATGTACTGTGCCAGCCACTTTGCAATGCATGCAAGAGTAAAGAAGGCTGGCTCAGCTCCTGACCTCAAGAAGACCAGGTTGGTTTTCAGTCTCAGACCAGACTTTTATTGTATTGGTGTTTTAGACTTGATATTAACCTCAAAGAGGACGATGTGTGGATGGCAGGCATCATTTTAAACACATGCCAAGGTACCTCAACCAAGTTACTTTAGTTTTGTGAACAATGCAGGTATTTCTCAAGGCTAGTAGACTACGTTAGCATTCATGTAACACTGACCTTATGAGCTTCTTTATGGAAGAAACCAGAAAAAGTGGATCAAAAGCTTGGGCATTCACTTCCTTACCAGAGGGTCACAACGTCTATTAAATCATATTAAAGGCTCCAGGAGTTATCAAATAAAACATAGTTTTAAACAGTACAATATAGCCTTCTGTCACTTCTTAACAGTGTCACTAATGCCCTCCCTTGATCTCCTGCTCGCTCACTCTCCTTCCCCTCCTCTCTCTCTTTCTTTCTCTCCCTCCCTCCCTCTCCCTTTCTCTCTTTTTCTCTCCTTCCCGCTCTCCCTCCCCCCTTTCTCTGTATGTCTTTTTCTCTACCTCTTTGTCTTCCCTCCTCCTCCTCCTGTTTGCCACAGTAGTTTGTGAGCATGTGAGACTGCTTCTCTAAGAACTATTCACACACTAATTGAGACTCTCTATTAGAAAGTGAGGTAGAAAAGGGAACTTTTTCCAAGCAAGCACAGCACTGCTTTGTCACTTTTGGATGAAATGATTCTCATAACTGTTGGCTTGCCTGAGATTAAGCACCAGGCTTAGTAGAAGGGCAGGGATTCTGAGCACTTCATGACCTGTCTCACATTAAGTAAGTCTCTGGTCTTCAGCTGGGTGAGGGTGTGAGAGGGTGTGGAAACACTCTCAGCTCAGAGGCCAAATCTGTGCCAGAGTTGTTTAAAAATCCTCAGTGTGAGGACACTCCCTGCCTGGGTGTGAGAGGGAAGCCATGCATCCGTGTCTGCAAAAGGAAAGGACGAAATCCAGTGCTCTTCTTCCTGTTAACTCGGAAGCAGTTTTTCCCCAGTGAAAGGTAGACTTCCTCTACCAGTCAAAGGGTGGGGAGGCCTACATTTGGCTTGACAAGGGCCTACAGACTGTGATTAAGTGCCCCAACCTGTACTACTTGCTTACAATGGGTTTCAGAAACAGGGCATGATCTAGAATGAAGGTCGTCTTGTCTCAACAGGTGTTGGGGTTTTGTATTCTCTCATGCAAAGTTCATAATCCCTTATTGTGAGGCAAGCTAGCATGTTCTGTGGCCAGAGCTTAATTTCCGTGCTTGCTGATAGAGGGACAGTGTGCTGACAAAAGATGGTAATCCATCAGCAAAGTAATGTAGAATGTCAGGCAGCACAGAAAGGAGCATGGGGAAGGGGCACTGAGTGAATAACCGCAAACTCATGTTTATTATAGTTTTATTCTTAATAACTGAGAGATGTAACCAGCCTAACTTAGTCCATCAACAGGTGAATGGATAAAGAAAATGTGATGCACACAGTATTAATTAGTTTTCTTTTCTCATTGTGGGCGACAAAGTGCATAGTGAGAGTAGCTCATTACTGGCTGCTCCAACAGCCACTCTCCTCTCCCTCTTCTTCATGTCCTCCTCACCTCCTCTTTCTCCTCCTCTTCTGCTTCAGTACTGAGATCTTGCAGTGAGAGAACAAAGTTCAAAGCTGGCTGTGTCTCTTACAGAATGAATGACTTTGTGCAAGCTGTGGGTGACTTTGTACAAACATGCAGCTTCTTTGTCTGCTTTGCCCCATTTTGTAAAATGGTAACGGTGCTCTTGCTTGCTATCTACCAATTTAGCGACGTTCAGAAGATTTGAAACACAGTTAAAACCATGTAGGAAGCAGCAGATGTACTAAAGATTTGTGTCTACTACATGCTTTAATGTGGTGAAGACGCACATTTGCGCAATAGTGTCTTGTTAGTATATGCTTTTAAAAGATTTGCTTATTTTTATCTTATAAATAAATTTATTTTAAAAATGTTTTGCCTGTGTGTATATCTATATATCACATATATGCCCAGTACTCAGGGAAGCTATAAGACTGTATTACATCCCTGAAACTAGAGTGACAGATGGTTGTGAGCAATTGTGTGGGTGCTGGGCCTAAATAAGACCTGGGTCTTCTATAAGATTGGGCAGTGCTCTTATCCTCTAAGCCATTTCTCAAAGCTGGCTGATAAATATATTGAAAATGATTTATGCAACAGGTTCTGCATTGGAGTCCAGAAGAGCGATGGAGATAACGTCTGTTCATATCAGTCAGGCTGAGCTTGGCTGCCGCCAACAGTGTTTCTGTGTGAATGCTAGTACAGGGATGTGTGTACATCTGACTGCAAGTCAAGCAAGTTCAACATTCATTGTAGTTGAACGTCATTTGAATCTTTCCATGAATCCCTTGGTAAAGGTCCACACACATACAACATGTAATCAAAAAAAAAAAAAAATCAAAAAAACCCAAAAAAACAAAAAACAAACAAACAAACAAAAAACAACAAAAAAACCACAAGCAGGGCGGTGGTAGTGCACGCCTTTAATCCCAGCACTTGGGAGGCAGAGGCAGGCGAATTTCTGAGTTCGAGGCCAGCCTGGTCGACAGAGTGAGTTCCAGGACAGCCAGAGCTACACAGAGAAACCCTGTCTCGAAGAAAAAAAAAAAATGTAATCAAAGCTACCTTTCCATCCTCTCTCCAGATCTCAGAATCCTGACCGCCTCATCCAATTTGCAGCCATTGCAAGTCTCCCCTCTATTTACATGGACCTTTACTGTCATGCAAATCTCCAGTTGATTCAAAAGCAGAAACAACATTGAAACTGAGCCCGACTGACCTGTGCTTGTCATTTCCTTTATCACAGCTTCTATACTTTTATTTTTGAAAATATTTACATTTCTGGTGAAAATTCCGTTTCACCGGTCTCTCCCTTCATCATCTCTCTTCCCGTTTGCTGATTCCGCTGGGAAAACAGAGCAGCAGCAAACACTAGAGGGTTCTAAATACATCTGTTGAAGTTGGAGAATGACAAAATCAATAAAGAGCATGCAGAATCTGCCTCAGAACATTGTAGAGAATGAGGAGGACAAACACGTGTCAGTGCCGACACAGCTGAAGCTCTGTGGCTTGTTTCCGTCTACCCCAAAGAATGATTGAATGTGGATTTCCTCATGCAAATTTTGTATTGTGGAGATATATATGAGTTACTTGTACCAAATTACTAATCATATGATTAAAAGTCATTCTTTTTTCTTTTATGCTGTCTTTGAATACCTATAAATGTCTACAATTCTTTCCTACCGACAAACCTCTTCGAAGCTGGATTAAATACATTGATGATGTATTTTTCAAGGAACAGATATATATCCATCTCAAATCCTAAACGCCCTATTTAAAGGATAGGTCCTTTGTCAGTAAAGGTAATTTGGTCTCAGCATCCGAGTTGTTCTAGCGAGAGAGCTCAACAGGCCCAGCACCTCTGTTCTTGAGCGCCCTCTTGTGGACGAATGTGAGCAGAGCCGTCATGGGTTGTTGGAATTCGCTGATGACTTTGTACTATCTAATCTTAGGTTTTTCAAATGTATCTGAGAATATTCCACCAACTTCATGCCACCCGATTTTATGGTAAGCACACAGAGCCACTATCAGGATAGCTTTGTGTATCCCAGTTTGTGATACACTGACAGAAAAAAAATAGATTGCTGGAGAAGAATAACCATTGTAACTAAAAATAGCAATAACAATAAAACATAATAAAGGCCAGGAATTACTAATTGTATATCTTTTATATTATATTTTTTATGTGAGTTATTTTATTTGATGCTCACAAAAGTCTTTTTTGTTGATATATTTGTTTTGGCTTATTTTAGTTAATTTTTTACTTGTTTTGTTTTGTTTTGTTTTGTTTTGTTTTGAAGACGTCTGACTATGCAGCCTATGGTGGCCTGGAACTCACAATCATTCTGGCCCATTCTGATATGATTATGTGTGTATATCCACATGCCTGGCTTTCAGTGAAAACTAATAATGTCAGGAACAAAGAATTTGATAAGTCTTGAGACTGAGTTCACTTATGTGACTTGCCACTTAAACTCAGTGTTGAAGAGTAAGTTGCTCTCCACGCTTCTGAGAGGGTTATGTTGGAAACATGAATTTGTAATGAATATATATATATATATATATATATATATATATATATATATATATATATATATATATATAGTGTGTGTGTGTGTGTGTGTGTGTGTGTGTGTGTGTA